>WIXG01000046.1:0-322717 GCA_009869945.1 Mesaphorura yosii | reverse complement strand
ATGACGCGGTTCAGGCTTACCCTGTTCGGGAAAGGCGCTTCTGGTGACGCGCTTCAGGCTGTCGTGGTAATGACATGGAAGCGGTCCCGGCATCTCGAGGTTCAGGCTTTCCCGGTAAGGACATGGAACCAATTAGCGTAACCTGGTGATATCACTTTGTGACAATTCTATTTTTACTGGTGAACCTTTACTGATTCCTGGTTGTGGACCTGGTTGGTGGCACTTTCGTTTAAAAAAGTGGTGGCATTTTCATTTATTCCTGAAGTTGGTGGTAGAAAGGTTGGGGTAAATTCACCGATTTTTTTTGGTGAAGATTCATTTATTTAGGTGGTGAATTATATATAACCCAATCCGGAGTGTTAGTGTTCAAGTGGTACATTTGCTGACTAAAATATTGAATACTACTTAGTAATTTTCCTTCACAGCTTGTAGAATTCAGACACAAGGTCGGAACCTTTCTGCCCAGATTGTCCAAAAGTGAACAAGGGCAGCAAGGTCGAAGAGATTTTGAGAACTTAACTGACCTTTTTCAATACCTCATTGATGAAGACGAAAAAGCGACGAAGTCTAAGGCGCTGACAAAAAAAGACAACAGTAACGTGAAGTAACAAATCACTCCGGCCACTCACGTGCAGCATTAGCGGATGCAATACGGTCAACGTTCAAGATAAGCGTTTTAAGTAAAAAATGTACGAGTGACAGAAATATAAGTTTGCATTTTTCAACCATTAAATTTATTTCTTTCACAATTTTCCCGGCACGTCGACTTTACTCAAAATGAAAGTTCCGAAAGTTTAGCCTGACTTCTGCACGGCCTTCTTGGTGTTGAGAACGCTTTGGGGGGATTGATCATAAGGCAGCGCAACACCGTATTTCTTGTTAAATCCATACTTGACAACCGCACGAACGATTGCCCGCCTGGATGCCTTGTCCATTTCATAGTTTGGTGACATTACCATCCTACGGATTTTATGCATCACTTAGTGACTGCTTATGGCATAAAGGTGCCGTAAGAAAGATGTACAATCCTGTGAACACCTTACCATGACTTGAATTTGTTTCGAACGCAGGAAAGCATGAGGAGGTATTTCTTGTTGTCTGTTTCCACAATTGTGTCGATGGAGTCCACTAATATAGCACAAGAGAAGAATTATGTACCACATTTCCCGGATTATATTCAGAAAACCCAAAACTTTCGAAAATGAGCTTCTATCCACTGCTAAATTGAAATGAAATCTTACCTCCGGGTTTATAATCAGGAGCATTAAGCACGCCATCACACTCTTGAGTTTGTAAGCCTGGGCAAACCATACATGTTATTTGTCATCAGCCACATAACCACGTTGTATTCTCTGCATAGTTGAACTGAAAATGTTACCCGTGGTTTTGCACTTCATCAGCGTAGCTTTCTTCTGTCCACCCACAACAACAAGATATGGATCGTTAGGCTTATCGGAGGCCAAAAATAGCATCTTCATGCAGAGTGAAGCCATGTGCTTCTCATCGAGTGAAAAATTAGTGAGACGTTCGGCCCAACGATGGTAGTGGTACTGGCTCGCCATTGGAACGAACCAGGCAGCAATCTTGGCGATCTAAGTCACAGAGCCAGTAAAATAAGTTCAAAACCAGGCTTTGAGACTCCACCGGCTTTTCTACAACACAGGTTAAATGGGTATCAAATCTCTGGGTATACCCAAATTGGATCCAAGTTCTTGGCAGGTTTGCCCTTTGCACACTTCTCCTCTGCATATTTCTCCGACAGAAATTCTGTTGCTGAAGTGAAGGTCAGACACCCCACGAGAAGAACGGTTAAGATTGGCCAAAGCGAAAGCAACTTTATGATTACGTTGTAATTCAGACTTCCTTCTTAATTGAAGACTGGAGGGCAGCTGCAAGATTGTAGAGTGTGTAATCGCCGGATTTGTCATCCAGTCATGTCATTGACCATTAAACCCGGATCAAGGAAGTAAGAACAAAGTAGGGCTTTGAACAAGTTTAACCTCGGTCGTTGATCCCAGATGTAGCGGGCATGTTTTTCTACAAAAAGCCTACTTTCAGGCGGCGACATCCAATAGAATTAGGAAATTCTCCTGGCGTAGAATTTTAGAACATTGCTCCCAGTGAACGACCCATGGTCACAGCCCCCATGTCATGCTACGAGGAATGGAGCGTTAGTCAACCTGTCGTCAGTGGCCCACTATTCAAAAAGTGAGGTTCACTAAATATAGAGGGCGAGTATTGCAAACAACCGAGAATACGCCACCTTCCAAATGAGCTCTGCAAGCAGTACCGACATCGCTGACGTTGCTAGAATTTGATTTGAGAAGGTCCACCTTCCAGTATCCCGAAATCGGATTGAGGATAATGTTCAGAATGTGGCATAGAATAGCCCAGGCTCCCTTCGTTCGGCTCCCTACCTTTTCAGGGTTCTCACTACCACTAAGCACTATACACGCTTTGTCGTGCGACATGGGACACGCAACGTGTATTATGGTTTCATGGGAGTTGGAGTGGGGATTTGCAGAGTAATCAAAACCTTTTATCATGTTTGATTAATTTCTCCTCTTTTACTTGAATGACCGCGAACAGACCACGTAAGCCGATTTAAGTCTTAAAGTTTACTTATATGTAATCATAATCATCTTGTGCACCATTGCAAAATGCATGGACCCATGGCCCAGATTTTGTACAGCATTGGATTTGTATTTGTTGTCGCATTGCGTGTTCACTTCTTGACAAAGGAAGGAGAATGAATCCTTTTCCAGCAAATCATGGCATTCGACCAAAAGTATTAGATGAATCATAACTTTGAGATCAGCATTTTGCAGGACTCTTTGAAAAGTAATTAATTAATAGCGCGCAGCGAAAACGGATCGGTGAAATTCGGCATTCGTGTCTGGAGTCATTTTATCTGGTAAGTCGAAAGCCGTGTCATCGTGAGCGAAGATGAGATTTGAGATACATAAAAGAACTACCGCATACAAATGCAAAAATCCATACTTTGAAAGCTAACGGTTTAGGGGTCTCGGGACGTCCAAGTTGTGAAACCTCTCGACCTTCGAGTTTTCCTAGCCAATAATCTTGCGACATGAATCTAAAAGTGGAATCATCTTTTCTTTATGTTATCAAATTTTCTCGTTTCTTCTTACCCTGAGTTGACTCATAAGAGCTTGATTGACTTCTAGCAATCCGAATATTGGGTTTTCGCTTTTACATTTAATGTTAGCACTGTAATCATATTCATATGCAGTCAAACGACTCGATTTTATCTTGAATTAATTATGCTCAATCGCACACACTAATTGGAGCTCAAATTAGGGTCTTTTCAGGAATTTGGATTAGACACGCCGTCAGCGAGCGCCCGGAAGCAATTAAAATGGAAACAGAACTAACAGCGATGTGAACCGACCCGGTTAATTGGTCCCGTCATAACACATATATGCTTCCTGTTCGTTTCCTTGAAGTGTGTTCCTATTGCGTCAAGCATACGTCTTCCTTTCCTTTTACACAGATTGTCTCCTGACTATTTCCTCAGATTTTCCAGCCAATTATAAATGCCGGTTGCAGCAGAAATACTAAATTTTTACTGTTGGACGTCAGCATGGAAGAAGAAAATCAATATGCAGTGTCGTTGTATTCATCCTGGACCGTAGTCCCGGACGCAACCCCGACTTCATGCTACAAAATAAAATCCAGAGAGATCTGTCCACATTGCTTTAAGCATTTTGGATGTCCCTGGAGAAAGTACCTCGAAATATCAAAACGTCATATTAAAATGTCACATGCAATAAAATGTACACTTTTGTTGAAAATTGAAAAGATGATCTCTTTGCATTCAACGTCTCTCCTCCTGCCTGCGCTTTGAATTGTCAAACGGACCATTTTCAATCAATTTGCGCACTCGCACACTGAAGTTGTAATATGAAATATGAACACACACAAATTGAAGATCATTTTTCATTTTATGCACGGTGCAGTTATTCACATAGCCGCCACACAGGAGTAACACACAACTGAGAATACCAATTTCAAAATATTAGGTCCATGCAACCAAAATAGGATTATTTTCATCCCAATTTAGTCTTGCCAGCAGGATTTAGGCAGAGGTGGAAGATGGTTGAGGGTTGGAACAAAATAAGTGCATAATTGACACAAAGCCGTTTCTTTCGTACTGCCTCGTACCATTGCCGAGCATTTGACAGCTGTTGGACATTGATGCTTGATTATTTTGAATAAAGCATGCAAATTAGTCTTCGTTTACAGAACTCGATCTGAGAGAACACCTCAGAAGATTGCACTCCAAAATCTGCTGATTAATTCGTCTTTCGAGGAAATAAAGGCTTGTAAGCGAGCAGTGGCCTTTATTAAGCCTATCGCAAGTCAGAATTTGAAGAATACGGCATTATCGTCAATCATTTGGCATTGTTCGGAGCGGAGAACAATGGCTGTATTTGCCTCACACAGATGTGAAACCGGTACATCGAGGATGAAGATGAATACGAATGACTGTATTATTATGCCAACTAATTTCTCAAAATCTCATTCTTATTTTGAGTGGCACATTTTTCGAAATTGAAATCCCTTTGCAGGTTGCAATGCAGCGCAAGGCAGACAAGGCATTATTGTGATTAGTGAAGATAAATAGTAAATAGTTGGAAGGAAATCTGAAATAATATTTTACATTTTACTCAGGTGAGATCCTCGTAAGGTGTCATCGATTGTCAGGCTGACAAAAGAAATATGAACTCTGAATTGGGCTCTCATCTCCATTCTCGTCGTCCGCTAGTCTGTGGCCTGCTTAAACTTCTTCTCTCCTTGAAAATCCCAATCCTAGTCAAACTTATTAAATTATTCGTGGCGTATAGGCTCAAGTGTGTGGAAGTGAGTGCAGGAGGAACAATAACAAGAAAGGATTTGTAAAAAACATCACAAAGCCCACACTGAGAGCCATGGTTGGAGCAAAATAAATAAAGCCCAACAACCGCACTTGTTGTCTAATCTCAAGTGCTTTTGCGTTGCGCTGAACTGCTAGCACAAAAAATGCGACGAGATTTCGAATGTACACACTACATATTTTAATTTCAGGCGAAGCAGGCAATGGAATTTCGGTAGGACCAAAAGAATGGCGAGTGTGTTCTATAAAATATTTTGACATGTTGAGCAAACAATAAAATAGCAATTAAATGAAAGGAATGTGGTTGCGCATTTCGAATATTGTAATGTCAACACTTCAATTCGGTTGAAACCTTTAAACGCAAAGGCAATCGAGGAAGACGTCCTTACTTGGTTGTGAAAGTTCTTGGTTCTTGAGTCGAGTTAAAAGGTACGCTGTTTTGCTCCGAGTTTTCACGTAAGAGCATTTCAGAGAGACAAATTCTGTAATATTTGTGCTTGAATTGATAGATGCGTTGATGCTTTCAAGACGTGGGCGTTTTGTTCTTGATGAAGTTTAATGACATTTCATGACATCTTTTGGACACCTGAATTTGAAACGAGATGGAAAAATTCATGCAGGTCAACGAAATATTGCTGCTTACAGGATTAGCGTCTATATAATCTTTTACACGAAAAAATCGGGCTCGAATTGCGGAAATGATCTTCGGATAAGGTCGCGAAGTTGTTTTCATGGCTCAGCCATTTGTTAACCACAAAATATTTATACAGTTGAGTTTATAATATCTGCAAATCTCTGAGAAACGGGAGTAGCAAAATAACGCAACAATCGTTCCATTCATAGAATCATGAAGTGCTGACATCAACGTGTTCCATCGACCTTAAGCTTTAACCAACCAACACCAATAAATACTTAAATACGCTATTGAATATTTGAATGGAGCAATTGAATCGATAAACTTTCACACTTCAACAAAAACCAACAATGAATTAGCGCACAAAAGAAGTGAAGCACTTCATTTAAGCAGTTATTGCAATCCTCCATGTGTCATCACACCTATTCAACAAATTAACGTGTATATTAAAATTTGAGCTTGCAAGGGGCCGAACTCGTTCAACTCCCGCTTGACAAGTCTCACAATTTGGTCTTCATCCCTTTTGCGGAGCAGACGATCTCAAGTTTCACGTTTGAGCCTGACCATGTTCGCATTACCACCCCAGTAATTATTAGCTTTTACCTTAATCCCTATCCATACAATTACAAACTGGTGCATTGCAGCCTGTCCCGGAAGATTCGAGAAGGAAAAATGCGATTGTGCGCTGGATGGTTAGTTGTAATGCGATGATAATAGTGTAGTGACAGAATCAGCGAGAACAATGAACCTCACTCCAATTTCTACCCTGAAATGTGCAGTACAGTGCATTATTTTCTGGATTAGTGCTTAACACCGTCGTTCTTTCAAACCCATCCGGTATGATTTGAAATCTGAATGAAATGAATGGCCAACCATATGGCGAAAAATAACAGAAGCGCAAATGCCGTGTATCACAATAAGCAGGAGCACAGAGCCACAGCTCGGCTTAGTAAATAGAAATCCTTCTTGTCAAAATATTTATTTGAAATTCTCCAAAACATGTTTACAAATTCAGTAAAGGTTTATTTACTTTAGATTTACATTCAGATGTGAAATGATTATTATTACCGCTGCCTACTTCTGCTGCCTTTTCTTTGCTTAATTTCGCGTATTTCTAATAACAATCAATTCCATATTCCTATGTAAAGTCCTTTAATTGTGAACAAGAACCTTCGCCAGCCATGTTCAACTCGAAGAGGTTTTTCTCATTTCTGCACAGATAGCAAAGGCATATAGCAAATGAGTAAACTGTGAAGTTATTCGTATTCTGTTGTATGATCGATATCAGGAATTGGTTGCTGAATTCAATCAAAGGTTTATTAAATTCTGAATTCAATGCGAATGCACGCCGCGGCAGTTCATGGAGCCAGATTCATCTTAGTACGAACTCTTGAACTGGCATTACTTTTTTATGCTCGCTCTGTATTCCAAAAGTGTATCCAAATTGAAATTTCTATTATTGGTCCTGTTGACTGTGACAAAACTTTATGAGAGGTGGAGATTTATTTTCACAGAGAAAGAATTCGATGCGGCGGAGAGCCAGAAGAGGTTGCGTTATGTAAACGCACAACTCCACCTTCAGCGGGTTGGAATTGAAATGGAGTGAAGTCCAATTGGAGTCTCCGACCTCTTTCCCCCATGCAATAGTAATTTGGTCGTGTTTGTTTCTCAACAACAGAACACAGCGCAAGCAACATCGAATGCTCAAATCTCGCTTTTCTCCACTCTCGCGAGTATTCCTCCCATCCACCGCTTCATCGTCCAGCATCGCTGTGTAATGAAGACGCTTGAAATTACAGGATCAGCAACCGCAATTGCTGGCATGTTGTTGTCAACACGGGGAATCGATACGGCGAATGATAGAATTGATTCGTAGCTGCACAATTTACACTCTTTGACGACGACAATTCAGTAGCAACGAATCGGTTGAAGTAATGGTCCGCTTTTAATTGGGCCGAAGAATAGGAAAACTCTAGCATTAAATATTATGTGACATGCAACAATGCTGCATAGAAAAATAAATGTCTGTTTCAATGCTGGACAAATAAGCCATATAAAACCTAAGCATGATTGCAGCCCCAGAAGAAGCCGAGCCAGAGCAGCCTCCGTTCATTGGGGACAAACGCCGGGCCGTGTTGGAAAAGTGGGAAGGTTGCAAGCAAATAACGAAAAGACGAGTTGGTCGGTGGAGATGGAATAGTTATATACAAAGTGAGACATTTCGGCTTTTATATGCTACTAGATGCTGCTGAGTTGATTATTTGTACCGTGCAACGTTCGAGGTGCCGAGGCCGCCGCCGTACCACTCACCATCGGAGGAGTTTCGCAACGGCCCAGCACTGCGAACGAGAGAACTCCCAAAAGTTTATGTAAACTTTACATAGACTCCGAAAACTATTCAAATAATACAACCAGCGCATGTTGTGCTGTGTTGTGTTTTGTATTTATATACACAAGAGATGATGATCATTTTCATGAAGATGAGGATGACGACGCGATGCTGCAGCAGCATTGGTAGTGGTAGCTGTAGTGGGCACTGCTAAGGGGAAAGTAAATAAATCAAAGGAGATGATGCAGTTTCACGATGATTGCTAGTTTTCTTTAGTCTCCGTCGAGTTGTTCGCAACAACAAACAAAAATACAATTTTCATCCTCCGAGATCGAGAACTTTAATAGAGAACAGCCAGTGCGGTTCAGCGGTACACTTCCTTTTAAGCTTTCTTGGACTGTGATCAGTGGACTTCGTCCTGGCGGTCCTGGAATCTGCGTGAAGTGTCTGACTGTGACTGTCTGATCTCCCGACGCCAAATTTGCATCGTTGATCATGAGCAACCTCGAAGCTCGAAAGTCTGGGAGCCCTACGAACTCGGGCCACCAACAATTAAGTGTACCTTCCACCACACTTCAGCAGTTTAGTAATTTTCTACCACCTTCAAACGTCATGACCACCGCTTTAGACCACTACAGACTGTCACAGTTGTACCAATACGCGTTGGCAGCAGACCGGCTACGCGGACCTCTTCCGAATTCAAGTGCAGCCACCGGAACAAGTCCGGCAACCGCGTTCCAGCATTCTGCGATTACTGCGTTTCGCCCAGAAATGGCTGCCGCGGCGGCTGCTGCTGCCGTACCATTGTTGTACAACAACCCGTACTATCGTTTGGACCCAAGATTGGCACTCTACCGAACGCCCGAAGAACCGAAACCTCAGCACAGCTACATTGGATTGATTGCGATGGCCATCCTGAGTTCAGTTGACAAAAAGTTAGTGTTGAGTGATATTTACCAGTACATTCTCGACAATTACGCGTACTTCCGCACTCGCGGTCCCGGATGGCGAAATTCTATAAGACATAATCTGTCATTAAATGACTGCTTTGTTAAAGCGGGGAGATCAGCCAATGGCAAAGGTCATTACTGGGCAATTCACCCTGCGAACATTGAAGATTTTCAGAAGGGTGATTTCAGAAGAAGGAAAGCTCAGAGAAAAGTTCGCCGTCATATGGGGCTTGCAGTGGACGACGAAGACTCACCGAGCCCTCCGCCGAATTCACCACCGCCGTTGTCCATTCTGCGTCACCCGCCCGACGTGTTAACATGGCAGGAGCATCCGAACTTCATTCGTCATTCTCTCACGCAGCATTTGGGATTAAGCAATATTGGATTGGGACACCTCGCACCGCAGAACTTATCGGTGTCGGACACTTCGCTCTACACCGGCAATATTCCAGTGGGATTTAACAAGTACATAACCAGCAACAGCAGCATCTCTGATTTCCCCGTCTCTCGAAGCATCGTGGAGCAAGTGTCACGAAATGCGAGCGCCGCTGCCTCATCAGTAAACAAGCTATCCGGGCGGCACAAAAAGAGGCAATTCGATGTCGCGTCTCTCTTGGCCCCGGAAACCATCAAAGAAGCACTGCAGCACCGAGCATCACCCTCCTCGTCTGGAAACGGTGAGCACGTCGAGTTTGAGAATAATGACCACTACTCAGTTTCTCCAGCTGAGAAGATGTACGACAACAAAACGCGATGCTCATCGTCTTCATCTTCCTTTCAAGTCCACTCTGATGAGGAAGAGGAGCAGCGTGATGACGATGGCAAAGCAGAATCGGGAAACGCTAGCAAAACACCAGAGCGTTCTTCTCGTTCTCAATCACCCTCTGTAAACATCGCCGTGGACAACAATGATCTTCTGCCAGTTAACGCGTTTGGTATGAATGTACCAAGAAGTGAACATGTCCACGCACGGCGGTTGTCACAACGTCGTCATTTCCGCTCCAGAAGGCTCGTGCGAATTGGCGACAACAACAATAAGGAGCAACCAGCAACAAATTGCTTAAACTCTCGGCGCTTGCTCTCGATGAACGAGAATAACACAAGAGGATTTAATAGCGACTTGCCGTTTCCCACAGGTCAGGGTCAGAGTCAGGAATCGAACAGCGAACGATCTCACCCGAATACAAATGAACTGTTCTTCCAGCAGAACCCCAGCTTAGCGTCGCTAATGATGTTGTCATCGAGATATCGAGAAATTACATCGTCCATTCAGCTTCAACAACAGATGACTGCGAAGAAATCATAAATTCATGAATGTGTGTACTTGTGTTATCGCTTTGTTGAATTAACTTCCTTGAGTAACACATTTCGATGAAATGCGCATGAATCATTTTATTATAGTTAATAACTAAATTCCTCATTTTAATCACTTTCATTGTAGAGTTTGTAGGTTTATTGTCAACCACCGCGGTATTTTAGCAAAGTATGAACTATTGCGACGTGAATAAAAGCTAATTGTTTTGAATTTGTTTCTAACTGTTACGACTAAGTGGCTGAAATCTTATTCTCGGACACTGACTTTACAAAGGGTCCGTGAAAACCAAAAATAGTAACAAATCTATCGGCGGTATGTCGAGTCTCGCAGCACCCCGTGTATCCGGAACTATTTTCATTATTTCACTTATTGCTGTCGTCCGCTCCAGTTATTAATGTGTAATAAAATGGACTTAATTAACTTAATAACTCAATTAAAATGGCTTGGTCCAAAAATTTAACTACAAGCATATTCAGGACCTGAATGGATTACGAAAAATTGTATAAATTGTGTCGAGTAAATTATCCGTCTTAGTGAGGTTAGTACATTCTATTTAGTTACACTTTATTAGAAATCAAGAATCGAATCAACGTAGTGTAAATAATGCCTCGTCGTCGCTGCACTAACGCTGAAGTATAAAAGAACTGTCAAATCATGGGATTTGATTTCATTGAAATAACGCGTCGTTTTTCAGCAGCCCAAACAGAAGAATTCGTGTGCTGGATTGATTTGGAGGGTGAAGTTCAATTGCACGTTGCATACGAACCCGTCACGCCGAGACTTGCTCGTTCAATTCAATGGAATTCAACTCGAAATTCGACTGCGAACCGAATGCCATAAAAACGGGAGACTTATTGTTCGCGTTGCGCTTCCTGTGGTTCATTCTGTTTCAGCTCAGCGATTTCTCACTTCAAATGCTCCAGCACAATGGTGCTAATGCTAAAATAGGTTCGAATAACAGGCAGGCCAGGCAGGGGTGTCTCTTGTTGACTTCAATGAAGTTGTGTACATAGTTGACACGCGATTAGAGTGAATGAACCATTTTCGAACAATAACGCACCAAATTCAGGCACAAAACGGTTCATAAAGACTCCATAATCGAACTGTTATTAATCGCTTCAATGATTGCATTATGTAGCATGAATGCTTAAATGTTGTGCAATTACAACATTTACAGCCCGATTATGATGTGCGACGCGCGAAGGAGAAAGTAATTCGATGGGAGGGAGCTTCGTCCTCCGTTTCTACAAAAAGCCCATGAAACTGCCTTGGAACGATGTATTTTTATGGCTGACTTGGCACGAACACGGCACGAATTAATGAACTTGTCTGGAAACGTGAATCGTATTCCGAATTGTAGCATAAATCAGCCTCTCTTTCTGCTCGTTGCGTATTTCTGAATTGCTAAGAATGAAAACGCGAGCTAATTCTTGTCAACATAACTTGTCAAAGCTTAACGGTTCTTTTCCCGACTAACTCATCTGAACATTAATTGCGTATCCACTGTACGTATTCCCTGTTTTGAATTCTTGATCCACGTTAAGTTTATATTGTGGCTGACATTGTGAGAGAAAGTCGACTTTGTGAGCAATGTGAAACTGCACTGCCTGGACATGTTTTAAGTTCAATTTGCATAATAATAACACGACACGGTGAAGGTTTGCGTTTGTATTCTGTGCTCGCCCGCAAAATATACAGGAGCCGCAGTTCTCTGAAATATGCAAATCCTAAATGCTTTGTTGAAAACTGAAATAAACTGCGGACGTGTGATGTGACTCGAAAATTTTATTTCTAGGCGCATTCCTCCGTCTCCTGGGAACACAAATTATGCAAAATATCTCGACTCTATTTGATAGAGGCAAAAGCTCCGGCTCAGGCTTGGCAGTCTGGTAACAGCCTCGGAGCCCAGATCGTGGTGATGGCTGATATTTGTTCAGCACTCGGTTCAAATTGCTAAACTTCGCCTTCGCATGTTTGAGTTTGATGCAAAATACAAAGCAAAAATGTGCTGGAAGAAGGCTGGGATTGGTAAACCCTTTATCAGTAATTTGCCCAATTTATTCACGCTTTTCATTTGGAAAATAAATACGTGTCTGGTGGAGTACAAATGACGCTCGTACTCGTACTCCTTCATAGCCGAGCGTCAAGCCACGGCATGGTACTCATATTTTGTCACGCCTACGCGTTGTCTGGCTCTTGCGATGGAATTGGTATGCAATTCAAAGTGTTGAAAGTGTTTTAACATTCCTCTCCTACTGTGCCTGTACTTTTCTGACTGTACCAATAATTTAATAATCATTTCACAAAAGCCGAACTTTACTTTAATTATTTGGTACGGTGAGCGTGTAACTGCGAATGCCGTGCTGGTGGAAATGAAACACAAAGCAAAAAAGGTTGGCAGCACGGCCACGGACCTGAGAGTGGTTCACTTTTTGTGAAGAGTTTGCCCAATTTGTTGTATCCTAATTGAATTGACGCCAGTCGCAGCCGTTCGCTGTGTGAGTATGATTCCTGCCTTTGTGCGGTGCTTCAGCAGTGACAGCTTTCTGTTTCTACCGACTGAGGGTCTTTCATGGCGAATCTCACTCTACGAGAAAGCAAACAGTACAAGAGAACCAGAATTTGATGCTTTGGCTATTTTTGCTTTTGAAGCCCGATCGGTAATTTAATTACAATAAAGTTGATATTTGACACGACTATCATGTACGCTGTCTATCCAACTTAACACCATTGAACTTCGTATCACTTGCGACGCCTGTGTAACTTTCACATAGGTGAATTGGTCTCTGTCTCCGTGCTGAGTCGGTGACATGAATACATTTTGTCCTCGTGTTTCGGCAATAAACCAGCCGTCTTTGATCATTTCAATCAAATTTTGTCTCTTTTTCAGACCGAGAGCGGAGGCAAGTCTCTCGAACAGCACTAAGAGGTCAAAAGGTAGTCTTTTTGCTGCGCTAAAATCCAACTCCAATAAACTGGACATTATGAGAGCTTTCTTGTCTGGAAAATATTTGAAGGCTCACAATGACATTGAAAAATGTGAGACTAAAGGCAGACTCGAGCCGTCCAAAGTGCGCTTTAGGGAGCGGGACAAAATTCCACACTTGAAGATTGGTATCAGGGAGCCCATCGCCATCGCGAGATAAAATACTAATACCATCACCACCGTCAACAAAGTTGCCGGCCGACAACATAATAAGAGACTGTGCGCTGATAATGAAAAGTCTTTCTCATTTCGCTCCTCATTACTGCTCGACTAACAGCTCGTATCCATTTTACATACCACAGCCAGGGAAAATACGACGTCTTCTTTCTTCCACGATTTCCGACTCCCTGCTCCGCGCACTGCTCACATCTTCCGTCTGAGTTTAGGCTCTCGGCATACACAAAAATATGTCCGCTGAGGAAAAAATATGAGTCGGCAATCCCGTCTGTGATGTAATACAAATGTAAACGTAATGATTCCAATTTTGATATCAAACCCCCGCTCGTATCATTTTTATCCAAATGCCGATGCGTGTGAAACTCCTGCACCTTGCATTCCTCTTTCTCATCTTAAATGATTAGTCCACTTGCACAACGATATTTAACGAGATTACCATATTGGATCGGAATTTTCACTGTTTTTTTTTGCCAAATATCGAGATATCTCATCACCTAAATAATGGTGAACGCAAGTCGCACCAGCGCAAGATGACAAAATGCACTCATGTTTTTGTTTCGAGTAGCTGCTCTCATGTTTCAAAACTCATGTTGTTGGCTTATCGCTTACCGGCGAGCAATTATCGTGAGTGCACCATAATTGCTACTGTTTCTGCCTCCCACAAGTGTCCGTAATTTCGAGTTATTTCAAAACATCATGAAATGTATCGAGCGAACGGCGCGACGCGATGCAATGGAGGATGTCAGCTGAAAGTAAGTACAATGTAAGCCGTGAGCACAGAAGTGGTCCGGACTTATCTCAACGATCTTTAAGTAAACTATTAATGTAACAATTCGCCTAAGCTCTCAAGTTGCATGTAATGTATAATTATATCAAGAAAAGTGCGCAATCAAAGTTGGATCTAAGCATGTTATAAATGTTTTAAAGTGTTGGTTTTTGTTTTTATTTATTTCGACGTTTCTGCAGTGTGAGTGTCTCACACCGCAAACAATCATTCGCTTAGTGGACTTGGCCGGTCGTGGTCCGGCCAAGTTGTGTACAAAAGCGTACAAAGTTGTTGTTCAGGTTTAGTTTGGATGTTGATTTCTCCAGTGAGATACCAGAAATTGTTTTCTTTGAACCGCCAGACCGTTTCGTTGACGCGAGCCAGTTCTTCCTAAACGACATCAAAATCAAAATGCGGACAGCAGCATCGCACAACAATGCATGTAATCTGAGTAATCTCACAATCTCGCTTCATCACCTGAATGGCGCAATCCGTATCTGACTTTGTAATAATAATCTGTGCTACGGCTGCGGGTAACAATGAGACTGAGATGATTTCTCGAAAGTGTTTTTAAAGTGGAATAAATTCAGTTATAAAGCGCATCAATGCACACACGGCAGAGATACGATGGATACACATTTTAAAGTGGCAGGATAAGTAGTCGTGTCATGCGTTATTGGATTTCACGTCAATATGCGCATTGTTCACCATTACGCCACGGTACGGAACGGAGCACGGCCGCGCGTCTCGGTCCGACCTGAAACCAAATATTCCGTGAAGAGTCTTTGTCGATGTGGTGTTTGTTGCATTGAAACCGTCAAATTTCTTTTTGAGGGTCCAGATAAATGTTGAGTCATTTATCTTAGAAATATAATGCAAAATAAACAAGCGTTCTTAGACGGGCACAAAAGAACAAAACAAGCTAAAACTATGCTTCTCAATGCCCCAACCTGCTCGCTCGTTGTGTACAAATACCGAGCGATCTTTCCAAATAAAAAACAAAATGCTGCAATCATGGAAGCGTCGTCAGGCGTCTCATCCGTTCTCTCTCTTGGTATGACTCCTAACGCCAGTAAACTGGAATCAACCTTGAAGTTATTGCTTCAGATAATTGTCGAAAGTCGTCACACAACAGTAGAGAGATTAATGCAGACGTGTCATTAACCAAGAATGATGAATCCACCGGTCCGCTCATGCTAATTATAATTGCGCTTTATGTAATTTGTCGCGACACATACAGACGGTATAAACTTCCTTTAACCTCTCCTTTTAGTTTAACCGACTCCAACTCCAATCACCAGTATGAGTCATGAAAACAAGTATGACAGAAAGCTGTACGCGTATCACACGGGTCTTAACGAAATTGATCATCTGTAACTGATCACGGCTCAGCCGCGCAGTGGTCGTGGCGCCATCCCTCACGAGCTTCCTCTTCCACTCCACAGCAGAGGCGGAGTTTTGCGAACCCCGGGTTTTGAGGTTAACAACAAACTTCTGTGAGTGAGCACTGGAATTGGAAGAGCGTTTTAACAACGAGACAACCTTAGTGGCAGTGACTCAGCTCAGCTGTATCAAAGGGTATGGTTGCAAAAATCTAAGTGCAAACAATGCACTTTTCAGCCGCATCCCCTTCCGATGTGGCAGGAGTCACACCGAGGTAAGGAGCACTACGAGCACGAAACTTCATAACTTTGTCTCCACAAGACAAGAATTAATTCAGTATTTATTTGCCCAATTAGTTCAACTAACGACTGATTACTACTCCAACTGCCATTCTTAATGTTACTGTGCCTTTGAACATACACATTGTTTGAGCTGGAAGATCTGCGAACAGCGAACTGCGAAGAACACGCAATAAAAACC
Organism: Mesaphorura yosii; assembly: GCA_009869945.1. Lineage (NCBI taxonomy): Eukaryota > Metazoa > Arthropoda > Collembola > Poduromorpha > Tullbergiidae > Mesaphorura > Mesaphorura yosii. The sequence goes on along the minus strand of WIXG01000046.1, from coordinate 306,803 downwards.
ATGGCCAACGACACCGATACCATCATTTTGGAGAATATTAATGGAGAAGAAGCTCTAAAAGATTGGGAAACCACATACAACGGTTGGGTAAACGAGGCAATAACCCACATTCAACGGGGCGAGCTGCAGGAAGCAATGCCTTATCTCAATCTTTGCCTGGAAAGAAGCAACAACAATAATTTACACAACACCAACAGCATTCGACAGGCAAATGGAGATGAATTAAGTCTACTGGAGAAAAGATGTCTGATTTATATGAAACTGAAAATGTACGACAAGATTTTTGACGACGCCAATAGTATGTTAAACAAGAAGGCCAACCATACCATCGCGTTCAAGTGCTTGGTTGTTGGATTCTGCAAACTGAACAAGGTATGGATGTGAGCAGCTGGCTTTTTTCAAATCAAAGGACCCGATAGAAAAAAAAAGCTAATCCATAATTATATTGCTTTAGTTAAATTACGTCAAGGAGGTATTCAAACGTTGGAAAAAAGAGTCTCCGAAGGATTTGCAGATGATAGAAGCACGCACTAAAGTAATGAGTCTCATCGCGGCAGTGCAGGTAACTTTTAACGTTTTAATTAAGCTGATGTACAGAAAGTTAAGAGTGATTAATGTGCTCTTTGCTGTCCCATAGAATGGAATTGAGGCCAGCAATGCGTTTTCTAAAATTGAAGAAATGCTTGGACTAAAGTACGACTGGCTGCTAGAAAAGAAGGTCGCAGATTCTACTTGGAAATATCGCCCCTGCCCAATGGGTAGCGAGCAATTAGTTCTATGCCTTCCGTATAGATTTGGACACTGCTCACTAGGTAAGCTTATGGCTGGCTTTGGTCGGTACTAAAGTTACTACTACAGATTATTCCGGCCGACGTTTACGATTCGTACCGAGCCGTGCATCAATCCACTAAAATTTAATTTTTTTTAGGTGAAAAATGTGCCGGTGCTCATTCTGAGGAAGAACTTAAAGAATGGGAGCAACGACGAAGCCTGTGGTAAATTGACTCAATTTTTTTTACTGAAATCTTAAAATTTTCGGGAATAACTTCTGTGATAATCTTTATCATTTCGATTACAGGAAATCGGCGCAGGGAGCAAATTTAACTAATACCGATGATACGTGGACAAAGTACATGAATTCTATTTCATCAGAAATTGATAGTTTAAGAAACGATCAAACAAGAACGACCGATTTCGAGACTGAATGCGGCATATCCATCACGTATGTTCCGATATTCTTATTCCCATTAAAATTCCGTTAACTAATTACTGCTTCATACTTTTTCGTAGGCCACTGACACCTATTAAATGTCAAGTAACATCCTTGTTAAAGCCACATCTTTACGAATTTCATATTAAATCAACGAAGTATCGTTTGACTCATGTCTGCCTTTTCGACGATCATCACCGGTCCTACTTTAAAATATCGGCAGGGTACTTGAAAGATTCAAACGGTAGGACGGATCTTCTGGAACGAAGGAATGAAGGTTTTAACCTTGCTTATGTAAGATCAATGTTTATACAGTTAAAATAATTAAAATTGGTAAGGTTTCCACCCCTTTGTCGTAAATAATTTGTGATTTGTTTCCTTTTCTTACTTAGGACCAGTTGTTAGAAATACCGTCCAATCTTCAATCCTCAGAAGACTCTAATCAAAGCTGCACCATCGAAGTCAGTTTTGAGACAACAGTTTTTGGCACATTCAAACAAACTCTGGTTTTCGACTTGAAAGAACGACTGAAGGACAGCAATGAAACTCCACCCAAGAAGATTAAAGTCTTACGCGAGCTTCAGGCAGATGTTGTCTTGTCGGATGACATAAATTACGTGGATCCGGATGTATTTCCTACGAAGGAACTTGGATTTGAGAAAGTTAATGCAGCGACGAAGACTGATGTTAGAGCTGGTGGCCGGCCTAGGATTCTCAATCAGTCAACAACGTGGAATTTTGGGAATTCTGAAATTGTTGACAGTTTCAGTGGCAATAAAGTTTGCTCAACTAAGGTCGGGTTCGCCCTCATTAGCAGTGGGCGCCCCAGTCCTGAGACGGTCGCTAATGTTCAAGATATTTTGACTAAACATAACTATAAGGACAAAATGCGTAGGTTTTTAATTAAAACTAGTTTAATGAGTAAGGTACTGACTGAAACCGTAAACTCTTTTCCCACAGGTCACTTTTTGACTCAAGAGGAAAGAGCACGACAAGAAATTCTTTCAAAATACAATATTTTAGCTCAACTAAGCACAACTGACAACTACGAAATGAAGAGTGCAGGAAAAGAAGGCACCATGCAATATGCACCTGAAGGCACCTTATTTGCGCGCATGGTATTATTTAGGGACGTTAGTGAGGATACTGCTGTCGGCCGTAAGTATCTCTTCCTATCTCGAAATATCACCCCGTTATCACTTACAAACGCCATTTCTCTCCAGGACTTATTCTTCGGAACTGCAACTATGTGCTGATTAGCAAGGATGAAAAGATTCGTGCTGCGGAGGAAGGTGGTTTCAAGCCGAAGGTTTATTTATGTAAAGTGATGGAGAAAACGAAGAATGTCATGTACTTTGAATTGGGGAATGCAATTTGCGATGATTTGGAATTAGTTAGCAATGGTGTTGGGCTATTTCAAGTGCAATTTCAATTAGATCGGACATCGTTCATCCAACAGAAACAGGTCATTGACCTGATGAAGCCAATTCACTTAGACTTACTCTTTCCTGACTTTACCCAAGAACTTCAAATACCGTGGAATCCAATCAAGTAAGTATACTCGGTTGCACAATTACAAGCTGTTACATATACCTGACGAATTGTTGTTCTGATCAGACAATGGAACCCTATTGTGGAAAATGACCAATTCCGCCTGAACCCCAAGCAGAAGGAAGCCCTGATTGCAGTCACCTGCAAAGATGTTACTCCTCCGATTCTTATTATTGGTAAATAGTAAATACTTCCTATGTTGCTCCTCAGTAACATTAGTTTCATTTGTATTAAGGGCCCTTCGGAACTGGAAAAACATTTACACTGGCTCAATGTAAGTGGCATTAGACATGATGTTGATTCACATTAATCTCGAGGCTGAATACACTGAAACGTATCTCTTTTATGGTTGTCCATTAGGTATCAAAACCATTTTGCTTGAACAGAAGACTCGAATTCTAATTTGTACACATTCGAACAGTGCGGCTGACCTGTAAGCAAGTTCACATAAAATTTAATTTGGAAGCACTTCTGAAAAATGCTGTATTTCATTCATAGATATGTAAAGGAATACTTGGATCCACTGACAAGCGAATTTGAAGAAGCGAAGCCACTAAGAATATACTTTGAATTAAGAAACCTGTCTACGGTTCATGCAATTGTTCAAAAATATTGCAAAATAGATAAGGGACGCTTTGTAATGCCTTCAAAAGAAGAGATTTTGTCACACCGTGTCATTGTAGTGACACTAAGCACATCGTTTGATCTTATCAATCTGGACTTGGCAGAAGGTGGTGCTGACACGTGACGTGAGGCGCTTTGACATTTTAATGACCCAGTTTAATCTTACTCCTGCAGATACATTTTCACACATACTTCTGGACGAAGCTGCTCAAGCCATGGAATCCGAAGCAATTACACCACTATTAGGTAAGGAACTACTTCAAGTTTCTGTATTATTTTGGAAATTGATTACAAACATTCCATGGACTTAAATTCAAGTTTCATTGTTTTGAAGCCGCTGGAAAGTCCACGAAGCTGGTTTTGGCCGGAGATTACATGCAGCTCAGCCCTGAATTGTTTTCGTCATCCCTACATTTTCAGGTTTCTCTGTTGGAGAGATTGCATTGCGTTTACAATGAAACAAATCCGTGTAAAATTTTGTTGTGCGAAAATTATCGCTCACACCCGGCCATTATTCAGGTAACAGCAATTCCTACATCCTTCTGAAGAGCTACATTGTAAGGCTTTCCTGTTTTGCAGTTTGCTTCCGATGCTTTCTACAAGAAGAAATTGACATGTGGGAAAGTGCAGCCAGCACATGGCACCTATTACCCTTTGACATTTTTCTGTGCCCGAGGTATTTAATTGTTCGTTCATTTGTTGTGGAGCAGTCAAAAATGATTGAAATAAATTAGGCGAGGATATTCAAGAGAAAGACAGCAACTCATACTACAACATGGCGGAGGTGTACGAAGTATGCGAAAAGGTTTCAGAACTTGTGAGCAGTTGGCCAGGTACGCACCCTGACTCGTGTCCAAAACCAAAGGAGACTACTAAATTAGAATTTCTCTTCTAGAATCCTGGGGACACTGGAGGGAGGAGAGCGCTATTGGAATCTTGACAGCGTACCCGGATCAAGTCACTCGCATAAGAAGTAAACTCAGAAGCAAGGGGCTGGGAAGCATCTCTGTCGAGCGAGTTCTAAATGTTCAAGGTACAGCCTTCTTTGCCGACTGAACTTTAACTTACAGCGTTCAAGGCGATAACTGAACTCAACTACTTTACAGGAAAACAATTCAGAGCAATTTTTATAAGCACTGTGAGAACGAGCAAACCCTGGGTACACATTTTACCTGGCAATGTGTCAAATGAAGTTGACCTCGGATTTTTGTCAAATGCAAAGTTATTAAACACAGCACTGACCAGAGCTCAAAGCTTGATCGCCGTAGTAGGTAAAGCATGCACATTAAAAGTGTTGAACGATTTTTTTCTAAAAATTATTTTATGGATGCATAGGAGACCCGGTCTCATTGTGCTCTCTTGGGGAATGTCGGTAAGATAAAAAAACCCAAGGGATTACAACCATGAATTGTAACAAATGATTGAACTTGAAATTTAGAACGCTCTGGAAGGACTTCATTGAATTGTGCAACGAGAACAATTCCCTTTATGGAATTTCGTATTCTCAAGTCAAGCAAAGCATTCTTGGCACGGAGTTGAGGTTCACCTGGGGATTGAATCCACTGGCCAATGATTTCGAACCCACTCCGAGAGGCAAACTTGAGCAAGTTCCACATGAAATAGAGGAAGAATTTCTGTCCTCGGACCCATGCACCAGCACTAAAGTTATCCTCAATGGTTCTGAGGCTAACAATGCAATAAATGAAACTACAACAAGCACTAACGGTGGTGACAGTGAATTGGACGGGACACAGCCTCTGGAGAACTCAGTTGAGCCAGGATCAGTTGAAGCGCAAATAGAAGATGGGAATGAAAAGCCAGAAACTTCCAAAGGTTGCAAATTGTTATTTTTATGTTAATTACTTTCCTCGGCCTTTTGCCTTATTGGAACTTTCTTGTAAATCCTTAAGGGACTGATAAGTTACCTCTTCCTGTATCGGCAGTTTCACTCTTAGCACCAAATTCGGAATTTTGGCAGACCTCCAGGGTAAGTATTTGTCCTTGTGAAATTGTATTTTAAATATGTTCACTTAAAATAGTTACATTGTATTTTGTAATTATAGAACAACTTGATCCAGAATCAAGCACTCAGATATCCGCAAATTACACATTCGCCTTTTCCTTTGGCACCAGCCTTTCACCCGTATGCGCCGTATTATCCCGTGTATCCACCAGGCCATATTCCAATGTATCCACCTTGGGCGCCACAATTCGTGGTTCCGTATGCCAGAATTCCAGTTCGTCCGGTGGTTAATCAGCAGAACGTGCATCCGGGAAATCAATACCGCGGACCCCAACCAAGCATTCCATCTTCGAGTAATCAAGTTGTGGGGAGTGATGCTCCGCCCATTAGAAACAATCCTGCACTGTCATCTGCACAACTTGCGGGTGTTCCTCTTCAGCGAGTTTATCCGCAAACAGTGCCACAGGGTGTACCACCTAGAGCTTCGAGCTTCAACTTTATCAATCCCCAAGCAAACGGGCCTTGGAGTCCACCAGGACGAGTGCCGATGAATACGCCCTCGCACCCATATCCCATTGCTTCAAATCAAAACTTCACACCGGAAGAAATCAGCACAATGAAGCGAGCTCTAGAGTACTATCAAGCTGCGCAAGGTGGCCAAGCTAACACATCCCACAACAGAATGACACCGGTAGTGGAAAACTTGCATCAGAAGCTTTCGATTGTGGAACATACGCGACAACAGCCTTCCAACAACCCTCCGCCAAACAGTTTTATGGGTGGTCCAAACCGAATGAACGCGCCCATGCCGTTTCACGGAAATAGAAACTTCCCTCATCCAGGTCCTCCTTCACGCTTTTCAAGAATGCCAAACCCAGGGCCACAAGGGCCCAAGGCTTCAGAGTTTCCATCGCTTATGGATTCTGCCGTTACCATAAGGCGACGAGTGAAGAACACACCAACATACGTTAAGCACAACTACGCCAAGAATGATATCTCAGTACAGGCAGCTATTCGTCACAACGTACCGACTCATGGAAATCAAGGGAAAGGTCCTAGTCCAAGACAAGACTCTGGTCCGTCTTCAAGTCGTAGTTATGCAAATGTCGTAAAAATATCACAGCAGTCTGTGGTTAACAGCGGCAATAGTAGCAGCCCTCTTATTGCAAGTAATTCTTCTAGTCTTAGTACAGCTGTAACGAATACAACTTCAAGCTTTGCAACAGCTTTGACAAATACCGTGGTCTCAAATCCAGATCTTCGCCCTGAAATTGTACCTCTCATGTCGGTACCGATCCCTGAAAATGTGAGTGTAAAGAAAGGAGACCAATCAATCGGTTTTCCGGTGTCGACTCCGGGGAATAAAGGCGCAGCTAAATCAAAGAAGTCTCGAAAGAAGAAGTAATTTAGAAACTTCAGGCCTTGCATAAGTCCAATAATCCAATAATGGTATTTTGTAGGTGTATTGTTAATCACCGTATGTAGACTTCTAAACAACTCAATTCTCGTGCAAGGTTTTTTCCTTCTCTACCGTTCCAGTGAGGATGTGACACGTTCATCTTTTTATTGTGAATATTGACAAATTCTGAAGTGTTCTACTCAAGAATGAAGAAGTGACTTTTGGTTTTAGACGTTCTAGGACAGGAACTAACAACTTGGGTGGGCTAAAAGGTTTTTTCCCTTGCACCTTAGCTGTGTTGTCACAAACGCCATGAAAGAGCTAAGAGCGAATGCTGAGAATAATTTATTCACTAGTTAATTAGTTTTCATTTCGGATTTCTTGAACGAATAAAATCCAATGCACATGTCGTATTTTGCTTTGGGACTTGTTTTGGTTTCAGGCTTTTTTTTTTTACTTATAAATGATTTAACTTCAGTTGTGAGGAAAAGAGAATTCTCTGCAAGAAAAGCCATGGGCGCGTACATTTCATCTCAAGTGCAAGTCAATCTGACTAATCAAATGAAAAGTCAGTTCTGACCAAAATAACCTGATTTTTGCCAACTGATTTCGTGATTGGTGACTGAAGATCTGTTTATCACACTTCGACAATAGCAAAAGCAGCGGTGTACAGATTGGCAATAAACATTTGTGAATCTTTCAAAATATAATGGTAAGGACCTCAATCAACTTAGCTATCGAACTGTCAACTCTTTGCCAGCTTGTCAAGTGCTGGTCATTTAGGAATAACGAATAATGTTAACTTAACTTTCAGGCAAATGAAGTAGAAGAGTCCATGAAAAGGCTTTTAAGCCACAAAGGTGTGATTGGTTTGGTCGTGATCAACTCAGATGGTTTGTTGACATTTATTCCAGAAGGTCGCACATCACCTATTTAGATGTTGCGGTTCGCCCTTTGTTATCTTCCAGGTATTCCAATCAAGTCAACGTTGGATAACGCACTCAGTATAGAGTATGCGGGCCAGATTCAACTCTTGGTTGAGAAAGCTCGTTCAATGATAAAGGATATGGATTCCACAAATGATCTCACCTTTGTCAGATTAAGGTCGAAGAAACACGAGGTCTTGGTAGCGCCAGGTATATTTAACAGTCACTGGTAAAGTGGTATCCTATTTAGTAATATTGCATATTATTTTTCAGATAAGGAGTACGCACTGATCGTGATACAAAATCCGGTGGAACTATAGAACGTAATCAGTGGTTAAGTACTGTATGCAATGCACCATTTAGTAATAATAGTCATCACCATTAACGCGTTGCTTTTGTAATAAGCGCAATGTAATGTAATAATTACGATTTTAGTGCACTAAATAATCCTTTATTGAACAATATGGATCCTTAATTTCTTAGTATTACATAATCGAAGACAAGATATACAGGAACAAAACAAAGTTTGTGACTCCATTTCTCATTTGTTGTAAAAAGTTTACGCTGTTTTGCAATTTCTCGTGTAACTTGCAACTGATCCATCTTGCATGCCGAAATAAACTTGATCTGCCATATTCACAAATAGTCCAGTCTCTAGTATTCCTGGAATAGTTTTAAGCCAAGCGTTGAGAGATTGTGGCGAGTGGATGGAGGTTCTGATGATGTCGCCAATCACAAAGTCAACGATAAAGTTCGAGTTGTCTGTTACAACCGGCCCCATTTTCTTCACTGCCAAGCGAAGATGGCTGGGCTTATCAATCGAAGCTAACTGTGAGAATTCATTCAACTTTTTGAGCACAACGGTGTGGCCAAACTGTGACACTTCTAAAGGAATTCCCTGTTTCCACTTGTCGCCGATGTAGGAAGACATTTTCCTGTGGATAAGCTGACTTACTATATTACGTACTTAACATTAAAAGCGCACGAGACGGAGATACTCACGTGTGATCAGCAACAATAATCAACTTCTTGGAAGCAGAGGCCACGATTTTCTCTTGAAGGAGGCAGCCACCACCGCCTTTGACGAGGTTGAGAATCTCGTCACATTCATCACAGCCGTCAATTGTAACGTCCACCTATTAGACACAAACGTTCATGCATTTAATGCATCATTGAGACTGAATGACTGACCCTCGTGTGATGTGTGAGGACATACACATTGATCAACTCACCTCATTATGAACTTCCAGATCAGAGAGTTGCAGACCATTAGCGACTATCAGTTGCTTTGCCTGGAATGATGTTGGAATGCAAATCAACTTCCAATTCTTTTCTCTCACAAGTTCCGCAATTCTCGCCACTGCATACACGACAGTGGATCCACTCCCGATTCCGACTACCTGTCCATCCTAAAATTGTGTTCAGTTCATCAATAAATATTCTTAATTAGCTTGAAAATTTTTCACATGGCGCACCTGAATGTGGTGGTCGACAGCTTGGATTGCTGCCGCCTGCTTTGCAACTTCTAGAGAACTCATGTCACCGGCACCACCACTAGTTGTGTAGAATCTGCCGATGGTGCTTATGAATTTTGCGGATAACGCTCGTTGTCTCAAACCGTTCACAACCAACGTCGCATGTAGCAGGGAGCTTCCTCTGATCATTGGTTTCAATATCGCCTTGACCCTCGACCCCTACGCCAGAAATTACAGTAGAAATGAGAAATGAGTGGGTCTTAAAAGTGCGACGGGTTGTTTGTACACAAATTCTTCGTGCCTTACTTTTCAACGCTTTCTTTTCGGCTGAAACTTGAGAAATGGACAAAGGCAATGTGCATCGAAGCACAGAGCATACGTCAATACGTCAATAGCGTACTATCATCAACGATTTTGGTTACCATTGCTGAAAAAAACCAGCCTGCCAAGACACCTCAAAGTGTGACTGTAATGCCTACTCTTGAACTTGAACCATTTTTAATGTTTCACCAAGCCATTAATTCCCAGTTCCAGTAATAGTCTTATGTCATGCACGTAGCTCTGATCTGATGACGATAAAACATAAATCATGCTACGAACTGCATGTTCAGAAATAAGGAAATACTCTTAGCACGCACTAATTGTCCAGTTTCACTTCGGCTTTCACAACCTGGCCTGACACAAAAACTTGTAGACCGCATCGAGTATCAACTACAACACAGAATTCAACTAAACTTCTTGGGTTGGCGCAAGCTCAGGAGATGAAAATGAGAAGGTCGGTCAGCTGTTTTGCTCCAGCAATGCAGTGGGACGGGACAAGCGTAACGAGTTTCTCAATTCTCGAGCTTCTCAATACTGCTAGTTACACATTGAGTTAACAGTTAATTTAGCTGTGCTCCAGATGCTCCACAAGTTCAAAGGGCAGAACTGCAATGTGATGAAATTCACATACGAACTAAAAGGAATCACGGGTTTTTAAAGGAAAATAGAAGAGTTCTTGTGACTTTTAACGTGCAACGTATTTGCAATAATTACGAATATTTAAGAAATTGGTGCCTGAGTCTAACAGTGCGTAGGTCACAGGGCAGGTATGTATGCGGGTGGATTGCGGTCCGCACTGGCCCGACTGGTGAATCCCAAAATCACGACCCCCGCCGCGTCGCTGGTGCAAACCCCGACTGGATTGCGACAGCAGTTGGGATGGAGTCAAATCCAATCGAATTTTAGATATGGAAGCACCTACCCGATTGATGACGTGATTTTTGGGTTAAACGATGAGGAAGTCCAGGTATAATTTTCCTTTGGATGCAAGTCTTATCCGCGATCGTATTTGGAAATTGAGAATGATAGAAACATTAATTCTGTTTGTGTCTTTTATTTAGTTACGCGAAACAGCATTCAATTTCTTCCAAAAAGAACTAGCGCCCGTCTCTCAAGAAATCGACAAGCAAAATGTGTTCCCTGACCTAAAGCCATTTTGGCGGAAAATGGGTGATATGGGCTTCCTGGGTATCACGGCAAACTCTAAACATGGAGGCACGGACGGCAGTTACCTGGATCAATGCATTATTCTAGAGGAGTTGTCCCGAGTCAATGCAGCTATTGCTCTCTCGTACGGTGCGCACTCTAACCTCTGTCTCGGACAAATTCAGAGAAACGGGACCGAGGAGCAAAAGAAGAAATACCTTCCTAAACTCTGCTCGGGTGAACACATCGGAGCCCTGGCCATGTCCGAGGCTGGATCAGGCTCCGATGTGGTCTCAATGAAGACCAAGGCCGTGCGGGACGGCGACAATTACATTTTGAACGGAACCAAGTTCTGGATCACGAACGGAGGCGACGCCGACGTGATTGTCGTTTATGCAAAGACGGATCCCACGACAGCAAAGGCTGCCCATGGCGTTACTGCATTTATTGTCGAAACTTCACAGTCAGGATTTCGCGCTGGAAAGAAATTGGACAAAATCGGGATGCGAGGCACGCCTTTATTTGACGTTAATTTTCGTCCAGGTTGTTAAATCTCTTAATTCTCATGCACACAGGATCCACTACGTCTGAACTGATCTTTGAAGACGTTGTTGTACCTGCCTCCAATGTGCTTGGGGAAGTCAATAGAGGCGTTTATGTATTATTCAGGTTCGTTTCAATTTTCAAAGTGAATTCTAGGAATTAAACATTTACTGTAGATAGTTTCCTTATGTGTTCAGTGGTCTGGACCTCGAGAGACTTGTACTGGCAGGTAATATTTGCTCACATGAGCATGGAGTTAAATGCCACTTGCTCTAATTGATTTCTGTTCGGTTTCTATTTCAGCTGGACCTGTGGGGTAAATCTTTGCTGTACAACAATTAAATCTTGCTTCAGCCGCGTCTCTTTAAATCAGTTGTAAATATCCGTTCCAGGATAATGCAGGCATGCTGCGATGTGGCATTTGAGTATGTTCACACAAGGAAACAGTTTAACACGAAGATTGGAGAATTTCAACTGATGCAGGGCAAAATTGCTGACATGTACACTACCTTAAGCGCATCGCGTTGCTATCTGTATAATGTGGCACGAGCATGCGACAGGGGGCATCATAATCGAAAGGCACGTCTGAATGTTAGCCCATAAAAATAGATGACACTTAACAAAGAAAGTCGGGTTGTTTTGCAGGACTGCGCTGGAGTCATTTTGTACACCGCCGAGAACGCTACTCAAGTCGCTCTCCAGGCAATCCAGTGCCTGGGCGGCAACGGATACATCAATGATTATCCTACAGGAAGGTTCTTAAGAGATGCAAAATTGTACGAAATCGGCGCTGGCACATCGGAAGTGCGCCGCCTAGTCATTGGACGCTCTCTGAATGAGGAGTACAGCCTATGAAACTCTAACTTTGTTTAGTCGTTCTGGAATCTCCTGAAAAACGAAAAATACAAAACGGCAAGAAAGCCATGTATTGTGTATGAATTCGCAAATGCAATTTAGCAATAAAGAACTTTATTTTTGACAGCAGTATTTTTCACACCTCACCGGTATGATCTGTGTACTGCTTCCTCATGTCATAATTATGCAACTTATACAGTTGGAATTACCCAAGGTGATCATTAAACAAAGCACAAAGCATCAACCACTGCGTTATGCACAATCATGTCTCCTGTGTACGAAAATAGCAACAATGCAATTTCATCAACGTCAAAGGCAGTGTCGAAGTGATGGCTTCAGGGCAAACTTTAATATGCGTCTCGTCTCGGCTAACTGTTCCGTTCTGCCTTCCGTCGTGGCTATTTTATCTTCAGACACTATGAACTGAGCATCTTCGCTACCAAAATTAACTTTACTTACGAGATGCAAAAGCGGCGACGGAATGAGCAACATCACGAGCTTATGCAATAACATCCAACCATTTTCGTTTTAACAATGACAGAGCAAAGATTGAAGTATTCGCATCGCCTCTGAAGTCTGTCGTTCACATTCACACTAAGATCTGTCCTCGGCTTCGGCTTCCGGATTGAAAAACGTGGCCTTGAGGTCTTCAATCACCACAATGTATAGATGCGGAAATCGAACCGCTTTGTTGTCCTCCATTTATCGGCAACATTTCTCCACGTCCGAAGCTAACTTTCCATCTGTTCAGACGCTCTTGGACAAGATTCGAGCACGCGACAATCTCGCGGTTGGCGACCCTCACATCGAACACCTCGTGTTGGGGAATTCTGGGTCGTCCGATCAGAAAGAACTCGTCGATTTTTCGGACAAGACGCGCCTGATTCTTCAATCATCTCATCCTATTCGACATGTTATTGAAAGGTAAGAAAATACAAAATCTCACTCCAGGAAATGCACAGATTCAACTTTTATTTGGTCTCAGGGAAATTGCCAATTTACAAAATCAGCACAAGTTTGTCAGTTACCACAATTGGGTCACCATCTTCGGGAGATTCCTCAACGTGAATATCACGACCATAAAAGAACGAGACTTGTTTGACACAAACTTGAACCACATCTCTAACGCTGCAGAGGTCGGCATGCTTTCTTCCAAGGTGCATGAAGTTGTATTGGACATTCCGCCTCCACAGGAGACAAACCTGGACAACTGGGAACAATTTTACATGGGGAACAAGTACGCTGTTCTTGTGGGTGACTACTTTGCCGTGAAGACGGTATTTTATGCACAGAAGACCAAAGTCAACAAAGTGTTCCTGTGCATAACTCGTGGAATTGAAGATTTTGCGTCTGTCTCATTTTTCTCCAACCTGACACGCAAAGACATTTGGTATCCGATTCTCGCTGCTCCAGGAACAGGTCCGATTGACTGGGCGCATTACGCAGAGAAAGTATCCGGCTACTTCACTGGAGGGCTTCAGGCCGTGCTCACAATTTCGAAAAACGATTCGCACTCAAGCCCTGAGTTTACGAACACGATGAAAGAGTTTTGCTGCAGTTTGTGCAAAGTGCTCAAGCTTGTGGATGAGCTCGGTCACATCAAAAACACTCCCGGCCCTCAAATATGTGTCACACTTCCAGCAATTCTCCACCAGCAGCAAAATCCTGGCTGTTTTGACAAAATAAAGGAGAAGTCTCTGCTTTTAACGGACGACGACTTCAAACAGGTGCAGCAGGAATTGTTACAAAATACGGCAGCAATTGAGCAAACATGTAATTTGCTTTCGAAATATGGTTCCGACACGAAGGAATTAATAGAGAGAATTGGAGTGGACCAATTTTATGTACCAGTGTTTCAACAGCTGATCGATGCAACAATAAGTGATGCGATTCGATAATGCATCCATAATTAAATTTTTCCTGAAAATTTGTAAATTGGGAAACTTTAGGGGCCTGAAACTCGAATAAAAGATTATTTACCTAATCAGCCAGCGCTGCATCTTCAGGAGACTGTCCAATTCTTGTATGACTTGACTTATCCACGAACCATGGTCTTGTCGATCCTTCAATGTCTACGACACCGACTCAAGCAGACAAGATTCAAAGTAAAGTACTCGTCCAGTGGTTTCAACGAATGGATTGGTTGATGCGTACGCATCTACCAGTTTTTGCTCTTTGGAAAGTTTGCGGGTTCCGAAGAACCCTGGACCCCGAGAGGCCCACGGAAAAATAAGGAGTTTAGGTTTTGGATAGAATTTTGGAGTTGTGTTGAGAATTTTGAACTAAGAGTAACTAAACATACTAATCAATTGGTCTGGAACGGAATACATAATAATATCGATGTGAGATTTGCGGAAATGGAATTAAAAGTGGAGAGGTTACAAATAATGACAATTTTCAAACAAAAGATCTTGATTAAATACTTGGTTGGATTGAAAGGAAAATCTTTTTGACATTTTGAACTTGTACAGAGAGGACTAGGATTACAGACTGAAAACTCTTTAGTAACATGCACATGCATTGAATTAAAGAATTGAAAGAGCTCGTGTAATGCTTAAGATACTAAAAGTTTAAGGCGAGCATAATTAATACTTAAAGTTATATTTAGTCTCACTCGCCACGTTTGGCGTGTGACGTTGAATGTAAAACTGGCTACATGGCTTTGTCGCGTTGCGTTATATCACAAGAGAAAAATATTTAACAATAGGGCTTCTTAGATTACATTGCTAACATTACACGTGTAATTCGTCCCATTTCGACGTATTCGACTCCTCTTCTCTTTAAACCGAAACCTTGGAACAAACACCAGACTTGTTTTCATATTGCGCATATTTGGTCATGGCTTCCACCGTTAACCTTCTGCATTACACCCTAAATCATATCAATCTTCCCTGAGGGCATGAAAATCTGGAGACATAAACTCTTGGCTTATTATTTTAATGGCCTGTCAGATCTTATTTGCTTTAAGCTCACTAACGAAAATCTCCAGTAATAGCTTTACCACGCAGAAACCGTCTCACACTTTGTAACTATTAAATAGTTTAATTTAGTCCCCCAATTTCAAATGCAATCAAATTTCCAATCCTTTATAGTCCCTCTTCGCTACCATTCTCATAATTTCCGATCATTTTCTCCTCCTCAAGCAAGTGGTGCTATTCTAATTATCAAAACTAACTTAACTACGAACAATTAAAATTGCTATTCGAGTCGCGGTAGAAGTCTTTGTACTTTGAGTGATTTGTTAAACTAATCACCAGAGTTATTGAGACCAACCATAAACGGCGTGACGTTCATGTGCGAATTCTCCTGATCTTCCTTTATAACTAAAGCCATGATAATGAATGTTTGGTCTTCGCCAAAATGCGTCATTCAGAGTTTTCTTCACTTCAACAATGCAGAGCGTACGCTGTCTTATTTCTTTCTCCGATTCTGACCTCGTTGCTTGCTTATTAAACTTGAATGACTTGATTCTTCTTTGAAGGGGGTTTAGACATGGTGACGGAGTGACGGTGGTAGTGATAGTTTTGAATGAAAAGTGTTGAGCCAATGGTTCATTACATTAACTAATGTGCAGTTGAACATAAGAAAATCAAAAAATTTACAATAAACAACGTTATACGTTAAGCCACTTGCGAAGTGTAGCGAAAATAGATCCGTTTCAGAAATTGCAGCTGCTGGAAAAATAAGAAGAGGTACTGGTGTGATTACGAGCACACTTTGAGAAGGGCTTTGAGATGCTCTGAAGAGTCTGCATGCTTCTGCTGGCAGCTTCCATTCATTCCGTTATACAAGATGCGCTGCTGCTTCGGATTAGAAGAAATGCTGAGTTCGGAGTTCAGCTTGATGATGGTCTCCACAGACGTGAATTTTACTGGCGATGATTGTACGTTAAGCGACTCAACAGGAGTTAAATGTGGTGATACTTCAGTCTTAGTAGATTCAGTTCTCACCCTTCCGGACTGCAACATGGCCATGAGAATGTGGCCTTCCTTGGAACTAGCTTCCGTAGTGGTTGGAGCAGGAGCACCATTAGTACATGAAGCTGGAGTAACTGGAATTGTGCGTTCTTTCGGTTTCTTCTGGCCTCTTCCTCCTTTCTTCTGTCCCTTTTCCGAGTAAACAATCTTCGGCTTCTCTCTTTTATCGCGTATCTCACTATTCTTCGGGTTGCCAATGTTTTCACCAGAGCGTACCATCTTCGTGTATGACGCATTAATATCGTGACCGGTGGGAGATGGGAGAGATGCGGCCTTTAAGACCGGAGCAGTATTTCTTCCGCTAGCGGTAGGAACGCTTGATCCTCCAGAAGAATGCCTCACGTTAGTTTCAAATACCGATGTCGGCACTGGCGATGAAGGCGTGGATTTCGATTCAGACAACTTCCAGTGATTGGGTAATGACGGAAGAATTGATGACGTTGGAATAGTATCAAACTTGGCCCCACAATAGTAGCCCAAATTTGACCCTTGTCCCTTTCTCGAGTTGTCCTTATTCATATTCTTCGTTTTATCCCTACCAAAGCATTGCCAAATTGTACTTCCCCTTTCACAAATGGAAATCGCAATTGTAATATGTGCATGACTTACGATATAATCAGCTTGTACAGGGCTTCTAGATTCCTTAAACTTTGTAACCCAAAGTTCCTAAGAGGCCTTGAGGATGAAATGAAGGACTAAACTTAATCAAGATTCAGTCCAATGTGTGGCTCTTTTGTTTGAGGAATAACTAGAACACAAATTCTGAATGCACTGTATTTGATTCGAGATTGTACTGTTGAGTATAACTTTCCAAAATGATGTAACTAATAATTTAAAACTGAATTGCCGTTTGCTAATTGCAATTACAATTAAATTAATTTGGTGAAAAGGTAAAACTAAAGCTTAACCTTATCATATCATATCGTAAATGCGTTATTACGCTACAAGCCTTAACTCAATACTAACACAAAACCATCGAATATCCTCAGAAATGGCGACTGGCAAAAAAGAAAGCGTCACTACAACGCAGTAAAAAACTCATGCACGTAGTACATGTAGAAGTTGTTGAAGGTAAGATTTCTCCTCCCAAGAACTCCCCTGCGCGTGACACAACAGTCAATAGTGTACCTGGACATACGTAACCAGTACTTGAGCAGAAAACACGAATAGCCAGGGATGAAAGAACAGTTTCAGCTATCATTGAGAGGAACAGCGAGAAAAATAAAACGTAGATTGGCCTATATGTTTCATTAGCCTATCACGGCCACACAAGCTAGAGCAATCTGCTACTACACTGTACAATAGACTTTATCCCGCTCAATGCTAATGACATGGGTGCTTATTAAGTAATGCTAAGGGCATGGGAGCTTATTTCGCCTGTTTGTCTCAGTTTTGTAATAAAACTGTTCTTATGGGGAGCGGAACGAGAGGATGATTCTTGTTCTATGGTACTTGAGCAGTGATAATTGGAATGGGGCCGTGTGCCTCCACTCTCTGTCCCTCATCGACTATTTTTTGTACACATTCCCTTCTCTTTGTTTCTAAATACTAAATTCAGCACCTCTCTGGTGGTCATACTCGTCATACGTTACGCACAACTTAATCAGTCTCATTTATTATGCGAGCGAGCATCAAAATGACCCTAATGATAATGTCACAGACGCAAAAAAGCACGGAAATACATCAGGAAGGAAGAGAAAAGTGAGAACTGCCTGGAACATTTAACCAGTGGACACACAATGGCGACAATCGCAGCTCAGCTATCCTTAAAACTCGGTCACACACTGCTGTATGAATTAAAAATTCCAAACATGATTATCAATAATAATTTATTCATTGTTTTGTAGAAACTATTCTGCTTATTTTGCTTATTTAACTTACAATTTACATGCGCATTTAGATTACTCTCACTAAATTAGACGTAGAAATGTATCAAAGCTGAACTTCTTACTTACAAATTACAATGGTTCACCTTCGCTTATCTTTATTGTAAGTGAGATTTAGTCAAATCTTGGCCTTTTCCTAGCCGTTGCTTCATCTTCAATACTGAGGGCGCTGGGGGTATTGGTATCTCGTTTCTTGTCGGCCTTGACGTTCTTCTTGTCAAATTGTTGATGCAGATAACGCAGGAGAATGTTTGTCTTGTCAGTCACGATCACTGTAAATGTAAATCATAATCAAAGTTGTAGAAGAAAGCACGCCAAGATACTGAAGAAATCCGTTGATCAGAAGCTACCTTGCTGTGATGGAATATCTTTTGTGGTTACGTAAGAACTGGGTCGTTTTGTGACATTCTGTTTCGTTTGCCCGTCAATAGTCCACCTTTCAAAGTTGTTAGGATTTTGTGAAGGCAAACCAGACAGGAAGTTCGTAATAATCATTGAGGGCCGTCCTCCTGAGCTTCCATTATTTGAGGTGTCTGCTGCAGTTACATTCATTTTGATTTGTCACACGATGCCACACCCAATACGTTTGAAAGACGCCGACGCGTGGAGTGGTGTGGACTAGAATCAAGATTGAAAGAACATTAAATTGCAACTGCAGCCAGATATTATTTGCAGGTGTTTGAATCAGTCGGGTAAGTCTTTTAAGTGGTCAAAAGTATTTGGTCAAAGTGACTGGAACTAAGAGGCTTTCAGTGTCATCAGTGCTCGCGGTTTTTATGAGCTTTGCTCAGCTCGTGGGCGTCCGTGACTGAAAAACTAACCTAAGATCTTGGTGTGCGAAGTGAAAAATCAATTCGACAATCTTGAATGCACATATGCATTAATTATGAATGAACTAATGTCCAACATTTAGCACATTTATGCACGTGTTTGGCAAATATCTAATGTTTTCTAGAAACAACGTACTGTTGGCTGAATTACGTGTCCCGCTCTTCAATAAAATCCGCTGGTGTGCCAGGAACAACTGCTGGTTAGTTCAATTCCAGTTAAGACTTTGAAAGGTCTAACTCTGAGTAAATTGCAGAATAGTGTGATGAATTAAAAACCTCTCCAGCTGAAATCAAGTTTGTACTTTCTAAATTCAATGTACTCCCGCCTTTCACATCACACATTGGAATCGTGCATTACAGACAACATCGCTCCTTTCCAGAATTTGTCGAAGAAAATCTTTACTGATTAGATTATGGAACTTTAATAGCGATTGATTTGTGACAATATGATTAAGATTTGAAGCTGATGTAACGCGTGCTAAAATGTTGTGACGAGCTAGTACGAGAATTTATTTAGCACATACTCAGAGACTCAAGAGAGTCTTGGTTCAATTCTTTTGTCTCATTTGGACAAATGACTTTAATCAAAGCTACCAGGCTACAAATACAAAATGTTTTAATGCAAATTCGTAACATAAATTATTCCTCAGAGCCCAATGACCGATTGGTCTTCAGAGTTTTCAGTGTTTCTAGCAGCTGGTCCAGAGTGCGTTCACCCAACACCTTGTTGTCTCTCGTGCGAATGTTGACAGTGTTCGCCTCTTTCTCTCGATCGCCCAAAACTGACAAACAGAATGACAGTAATTTAACTACCAAGCGATTAACGACTCAAGTTTCTTGCAACTTTATGCGGCGGAAACATGCTTACCCAGAATAAAGTTAAACTGCGCTAATTGGGCATTTCGAATCTTCTTGTTGAATGTGTCACCTGGATCCGTATCTAATTCCACTTGAAAGCCAGCATCAAACAGGACCTTCTTGAGGTCTTCTGCGTACTGGTTAATAGATGGTTTTACTGGGACGATGCAAACTTGTCTCGGTGACAGCCAGAACGGCCATTTTCCACCGTATGATTCCGTGAGCACAGCAATCATTCGCTCGACAGAGCCCAAAATTGCTCTGTGGACGATGACAGGCCTCTTCTTCTCTCCATTGTCGTCGATATAACTCAAGTCGAATCTGATTGGCAACTGAAAATCTAGTTGAATCGTAGCGCATTGGTGAGCCCTCTTCAAAGCATCCATAATTGTGATGTCAATCTTGGGTCCATAAAATGCTCCATCCCCAGGATTTTCCTTCCACGGGCGACCAAATTTGTTCAGACTCTCTGCCAATTGCTGAAACAAATATCGAAATGAAAACGACTGCAATGTACGTATATTACGGAATTTAAAAATATATCTCTTTCACATACTTTTTCAGCTTCATCCCACATCTGAATTTCTCCCAGAAACTTTTCTGGTCTAGTCGAAAGTTGCAAATCAAATGTGAACCCGAGGATGCCATACACATGCTGTAGAAAATCCAATGCGCCATCAATTTCGGATCCAATTTGATCAGGAGCACAAAATATGTGTGCGTCATCTTGTTGAAATCTTCTGACTCTCGTCAATCCACTGAGGGCCCCCGAAAGTTCATTACGATGAAGAACTCCAAAATCAGCCATTCGCAACGGGAGCTCGCGCCAACTTCTTGGTCTGTGAGAAAACATCAGACAGTGCCCTGGACAGTTCATTGGCTTCAATGCAAAAGACTCCTTCTCGATATCAATGCAGAACATATTATCGGCGTAGTGCTGCCAATGACCGGACGTTTCCCACAATTTTGTGTTGTAAATGTTTGGAGAAATGACTTCTTCAAAACCACGCAAGCGATATTCTTCCCTGATGAAATTCATTAGAAGATTGTAAATGTGGGCTCCTTTCGGAAGAAAGAAGCAAGAGCCTGGGGACAGTTCGTGAAAAAAGTATAGCTCCTGCTCGCGACCAACTTTCCGATGGTCGCGCTTCGCGGCTTCTTCTTGAAGAGTTACCCACTCCTTCAGCTGTTTTGGTTCAGGAAAGGAAATGCCATAAATACGTTGTAAGGATTCAGCCTCTGCCTTTCCTTCCCAATAGGTTGCCGAATTCTGTATACATAGAAAAAAGTGCATATTATATAATCTTTCAACCTTAGCTTTCGCTTTAAGATCACCTCTGTCGCTTTAATACAAAAACTCAGTGAACTCACCTTTGTCAATTTCAGGGCTTTCACCTTTCCAGTATGCCTTACATGAGGCCCTCTGCACAGGTCAATCAGTGGGCCACATCGATAGACTGTGGTCTTAGGAGTGTTGATCTTTTCTTGTATAATTCGAACTTTGAAGGGGTTGTAGTGAAACATTTGCAATAGTTGTTCTTTAGTCAACTCAAGTCTCTCGAACGGTTGCTTCTCCTTCACAATATTTTTTATCAAAGCTTCAAGGGTCGGAAAATCTTGATTTGATACTTGCCGTTCTTCCAAAAACATGTCGTAGTAGAATCCATCCGCAATTGGTGGGCCATAGCACAAACATCCGCCGTATTCCTTTTCCATGGCCTCTCCCATGATGTGAGCAGACGAATGCCAAAATACTGCCTGTGCTTCTTCATCCTCGAATTTCAAGAGTTGTAGGGTACAGGATGCTTCCAAGGGTCGTTCTAAGTCCCACAGTTCGCCATCTACTTTTGATATGATAACAGCCTCAGCTAGCCCCGTACTGATACCTTTAGCGATGTCATATGGAGTGGTCTTCCACGAAAGTCCATCCACCTGCTTGCCATCTGGCAAAGTCACCTTGATCGGTTCTGGCGTCTTGTTGTTGACTTCGTCCTCATATTCTTTTCGCCACTTATTCCACAGTTCAAGTCTTGATGCAATGTAAGATGGATCAGCTTTTGGTGAGGGTTTGGTTTCAGCCATCCTTAATTTGGTTCGCCTTCTTTCAATTAATGTCCCAAACGTTTGTACTCTGACTTGTATCGCTTGTTGTCTAACGTAACTCGAACACGATGAGAGGTTGAATGCCGGTCTTTTATAAATACGCAACGCGTGGCTGCTACACGATAATGACGCAATGCTGTTAAAAAATGACACATGTTAGCACAGGTGATTCACGTCTCAATTCAGAAGAAATCTCTCAGTTAGGCCAGTTTCACGCGCAGCATACGGCTTCAAGCAAATTTCGAATTTTTTCCATGCGTTAGTAATTTAATAAATGGATAAACTTTAATACTTACCCGTATCGTACTACTGCTGACGTAAGGCTCACCAGCATTGATCCCGGTTACTCCTGCAACCTGAAGGTCTGTCACTACTACACTAAAATGTGCTGCGATTTATAATACCCCGGCCAATACAGGCGAGAAACTTTCGTCTCTGCTTGTTCTCAACATGTCCACAATAATAAAGTTGCATCATCTCCCTTTGCCCCCGTTCTTTTTGCCAATAATTCAAACTTTAGATGTATTTACGACAGCAGCAGCAAACTGCAAATTATCATGTCATTACGCAGCAGCTAGCAGCTGACCGTGCGAATATCATAAAACGCAACATCACCACAGACATATCAAGAAGCGCATTAAAATAGAAGTAATAAAAGGCTTAAGTTCCATTTGTCAGACGTAAATCGTGAACGAAATGCTCCACGTGTAGATTGTAATTCGGTTTCAAAGGGTGAAAGAACATCAGCACATGCTCAGCATCGAGAAGGTGAGCAAAAATTTCGAGTTGGAAGTCTGAACCATTTAAAGATCCGACAGGTATTGCTCATCATTGACGAGGTTACTTTTTTCTCTTTGCAGCCCCACGTAAAAAGGATATTTCAGGATCGAACATATCAATCCAATCCACTGAAGTTGCGCTCGATTGGAACTGCTGACTGGTGGCAGGAACGGGAGGTTGGATAATTAGGGCAATCAAACCCTGAGATCTGATGGGATATGCCGTCAAAGGTGGCAGAGATGAGACAGCTGGGTGTTAGATGTTGAACATATGATAACAATGAAGAACTTCTCTGTAACGCCGGGTCCAAGAAGTGTGCCAATACAGGATGAGGTTCATGTCCTTGCACCAATAGGTACTTAATTGCTTCCTTTTTCTAAGCGACTTTCTTTTTCGCAATTTGCCAAAAGCTTGCAGTATCCCCACGAAAATGCTGCTTTCAATTAAATTAAACACAATACTAGAATTTCTCTTTGTTATTTTTTTACCTACAGCTGGAGAAAAACCAGAGACGGGGTTCCAATGGAGCTCTAATGACTTGCATTCAGACATCAATGGCGATCTCGAGGCGACAACCGAAGCCCATCGCGTCGATGGAGGCATTGTATTCAGGGTGCTCATACTTAGTGCAGGGCTAATTGGCATTTTTCTTATTTACAAAGTATTCCGAGTGATACGAAGGTACGTTCGTTGAGTTGAGTGAAATTGATCTCATAATTTCATCTTTAAATATCACTTTGCTCACGTTCTTTTTCAGGAAATGGGCATCGGGACAGAATCCTATACCGCACACGCATGCCTACGGTCTTCTCAATAATCAGGATTCATCAGTTGAAGTGAATCTGTACAACGCTTCAGAAGATCCTGACGATGATACCTTATTCGAAAGAAATTAATTACAAGAGATTGATGAACCTGTACTGTGATCAAGACCATTTCATCATCGCATTCGCATTTAAGTATAAAAATTATTGAACTTGTATAATTTCTATTTTGTACCACATTCATATCGCATTCCGTCCGGAAAAAATAAAAGTGATTGTACTATACTAACGTTTCAGACAATCCGATTAAAAATTCGCCAACGGGCAGTGGAACGAGTGAAGCTTCTAGGAATACATTTTATTATACTAAACAAGACCCAAAGCAAAAGACAAATATCTGGGCACCCATTAAACTTAAGCGTAGACTTGTTAAGACACAGTTTGGACGGAGAACTGGGTCACAGGAAGGCATTTAGGCACCTATGGAACAGCCTGAACATTCTCTCTCTTGGTCCTTCAACAACGGACTTGCGACCTATTCGTATTCTCCGTAGACAATATCAAGTACAATAAAAAGCCACAGCGGCAATTTTCCCGTCACCCGCAAGCCATTATCTATTAGATCACAGATCAGGCAACTGACCTTGCCACCAATACCAACATCCAGGCATTTGAACTTACCGTAACTAAATTTAAGTGGTTCGTTTTTCGAGTCCTTCAATTTCTACAGTTCGATGTTTCAGTATTTCGGTGAATATTCATTGTCAAAGAGCTAAGATATGGTGATTCTTACTCTAATGTCTAAGCCCTAGTAATAATTGTGAAATCTGCAAGCCCGGTAGACAAGAGTGTGTACAATAGTATGTTGTAGTTACAGTCTAGTAATTACATAGTCTAGTAAGTGTAATCAATCGTGAGACTTTTCTCTGCAACTTTGATTGATTTGGACCGATCGTTCCTTATCAATTGGTCCCGGAAGAAAACCCGAGATAGTCTCCTTCTTTTAGGACTTCAATATTTTCACTGCTCGATCGTTGGCGGTGTTAATTCTCAATTCGTTTGATTCAGCCTAGAAACAGGATAAATATTGGTAAATTGGTTGCACTTTCCTTGGATTGCAATTTAATTGCAATTGAGGCATAATTATTTTACCTTCGCATTTATCCTGTCGATTTGTTGGTTCTGGCTACTTATTTCTGACCCCATATCAATGGCCATGTTTTTCAAATTCCCAATTATGTTTGACACCTGACCCAAGTTATCTTCCATTTCGTCCTCCCTTGCGTCGTTCGTGATTCTGTGTTTAATGCATTATAACCTTTAGCATCGCGTGCCAAGAAGTTTCCAATTTCGATCTTGGACAAGTCCATTTACCTTGAAATATACCCGCCTTGCGGCTGCTGAGACGCACCTTGTCCATTTCTGTCATCCTTCACAAGTCTGGGCTGGTTGCTCACCACTTTATCTTTCCCGTCCGTGCTATTTTTCCATGTTGATGACTCCTCCTTGAACTCTGCGGTTCTATGATAAAATTAATAACCTTTCAGTATCACGCTTCAAGTTCTTGGAATTTGGATACTTCGATTCAAGTCGAATTACCTGCTGCAAGGAAGTATACACAGTCCACAACACTTTTCCATTCCTAAGAACAAAGACTTAACGTCAAACGCTACCCAGCTATTACTTCCCAGCATTTAACAATTCAACTAACCAGTCAAATTTTTCTCCGCCTCCTTCATGTCGGCATTAATCTGTTCCATGCCGTCCTCGATTCGATCCAATTGTTCTGAACATTAAAAGAAGATAATTAGCATTTATGATGCATGATGAATGAAGAATTTTGGGAATGATTTGCGCTCACCTCCCTGTTGGTCGAGCATGTGTAACGTTTTGGCTCCTGCATCTTGACTCTAAGAATAGAATTAGGGGTTTCAGTGCAACGGAACGGCTGGATTAAAGTTAGCAATAAATCTTCGTGCTCCATGCTAATTTTGCAAAATAAATCGTTCACTACTGCAAATGAAGAAATGAAATGAACTGTTTTGTTTACCCATTCAACTATTAAATTCAAAATTCGTCGGTGGTTTAAATAAACAAATACAATTAATGCAGTATCAATTTAACTTCAGAATAAAATTCTAGACAAAATGTCCTCAAGTATCGGACATGCATACTCTACCATGTCTGATATCTTCTTAAAAAGAGAAATGATTGGCTTCAAAAGTAACACAAGTTGGTTCATGCGGGAATAATTATGTTAATGATCCAGTTTGAATCCACTAACTGCATAATTAGTAAACGGAGGAGTCCCTTGCCAAACGGTGCCACCGAACAGAGGTCATATTGACAATAAGGTCGCTGATCAGAAGTTAGTTGTTCGTTCAATATATCAGTTAGCATCATTACCGAGCATCCTAAAACGAGTTTCTCACTAGATGTAATGGCCTTCTATTCAGTTCAGTCCCTAATCTCGCCCGTAGCGAAAACGTACTTACTTCCTCAGCAAGGGCGAGCATCCGTCGTGTACTCTCCAGCGACTGAATGAGAAAGGCATTCATTGATTTTAGCATTGATTCTTAATTGAAATAACGTATGAGCAGTTGACATAATTATTTTCACCTCGTCCACGATCTGGTTTGACCTTTGTTCGATGGCCTGGAGTTCGGACACATCTCCGCCACCGCCATAACCTTTGCTTGA
Organism: Mesaphorura yosii; assembly: GCA_009869945.1. NCBI lineage: Eukaryota > Metazoa > Arthropoda > Collembola > Poduromorpha > Tullbergiidae > Mesaphorura > Mesaphorura yosii. The sequence goes on along the minus strand of WIXG01000046.1, from coordinate 280,892 downwards.
TTCAGGCATGTTTGTCTGTGAAATGTGAAACCAATAGGTTCAGTTATTAAAAATATTCACACACATTCGCCAACAAGTCACATTACAGCGCTAGAAGGGACTCTTAAACAGCTCGAACGCTTTGATGGTGAAAACTAAACTTCTCCGTGAGTTACTACAGTCAGAACTGTGGCTGCCTGATTTGAATACAGTCATCACGATCAGCAATGTTCGTGGTTTAAAATCGTGACATAACACTATGCAAAGTTTTAATAGGTACATAAAAATCTAAATAATGCATGCAAGGAATACGTTAAGTGTTAAGACCGTCCTGTCATAAAAATTAAGCACTTAATTCACTTCATCAGAGGCTTAGGCTTGGCATGAAGGTGTGTCATCAATTTGCAAATGAACTCACCCAAATTGATTCGCGACAGACGCCTCTTTGAATTCACCACAATCTACTAACGTTTGCTAGAAGATCAAGACAGCTCAAGACATTCATTGATGAGATGACAGAAATTCAAGCAAAGAGCGTATTAAACTACCTTCCGTTTGACCACCAAATGCTGGTTTGAACCGGCGATGATTTTGTGTAGAATATAATTTGTACTCAACTGCTTTCGATCACTTCGATGATCAATGATATGATTTCCAAAGCTGTCACTAATGCGTAATTTTATCCATTTTCAATTTTCACTTAGGGCCAGATTATTTGAGAGGATTTCGCTACACTTTCACCGTGGGTAATCTCATTCTTGATTGAATATCAATTGTTTGAGGACTGGAGGGAAGGGAAAGGCAGACAGACTGGTAGACCTACTATTGGACAGACCAGTCGAGTGCCACTGCCACAGGCTAGTTGGAGTTTATTGCGAGAACTGTCAACATCCTTTTTCCTTCTCACAAAATAGTGGAACTCTGTGCATATTCGCAAATGATATATACCACACCACAGGCCGCAGTACCATCAAGAGTGACCACAGGAATGGAATTCTCAATTGCTCACATTTATGTTGTACCGCATTTAACCCACCGCCCATTCGATGGAGATTGATTGAGGATAATAATGTCTTGCTCGTAAATTCTAGTACACAGCACAACACAGAATATGTCTGGACTCATGCTTCGTGCACCTGTTAGATATTGACATTTGGGCGGAAAGCAGAGTATCGGATCTTTGTAAATTGGAAACGAATGACCGCCTCCATCCGCTGTTGTTTCAGTGCATCCAGGTTATCATTGTGGGTGGGTCGCATGCATGAAGTAAGTTAATGATTAGAAATAACTGCAATCGTCCCGTGCCCCGTGCACGTCATCACTCTTTTGCACTTTTCAGTGGTGAAAGTACACGAGGAACAATTTTATCAATGTGGCTGGTGCATCGATGCATGCGATTCTTTTTTGAAGTAAATGCAATTTCATGCAACGGATCCAGCCTGTTTTCCCATTTTACAGGCGCCGAGATGCTATGCACTCCATTGCGCTTCTAAAACTCTTAGCTTTTATAATATCATTCACCCACGCACTTGAATACTCTCTGTCTTCACGCCATGGGTATGAATAAGATGGTTGGCCGGAGATTCGGAGATGATGACGAAGCCAGAACAGAATTAGAGCAAATGTTCACCTAAAAACCGAAAACTGTAAACACGCTGCACACATTCTCGAATATGGCTCTTGCCAGATGCATGCAGTTGAAAATCTCGGAAGAATAAAAATAACGTGAAATGAGAATGGATGCTGTTTTGGCGTTCATGTAAATAATCACACGGTTTCAGTTACAAGTGTTCAACTTGCCGACTAGCCGCGTGGCAGTCGTCGGTCCGTATGCCAGTAATTGATCAAAATTCAAGAATCAGTCGTTTATAATTTCTCGTTGTATTGTGTCGTTCGTCGACCACGTCTTTATGGTAGATCGTGATGTCGAGAAGAATTACTAAAATTTCCCATGTCCAGGAATTCAGTCATTCAAGTGTCCGTTTCGGCGATGAACCGGCAACCCGAACTTCGCAATTTTCCTCTGCAACTTACCAGGAAGGCAAGTCCAGCGCACGGATGCAATTCATCAAGAACGCTGTACAAAAATTACTATTTCTCTAATTTCTTATTTGTTTCAGGTGTATCCGGAAACTCGTACTCATCATCGGCATATGTCGAATATGGCGGTCAAAGAGGTGGAAGTGGAGGCGGATGCTACAAAAGCGAAGTAAGTGTCCTCGAAGAACCGTGCTATAATTCGTAAATCAATATCCGGTCTAGACTAGAATTCCATCAGCAATTCTACACTGGGCGGTATATCTACACTATCCAAGTTCAGCCAGTTCATTAAGTGTGAGAGATCAGTGGCAGGATCAGTATTACGTAGCCGGGCTTGCCATTTGCAAAATGGAAAATGAAAAGTGAGACTTCATATTTCTATCCAATCTGTATTCGATTCGTTCTCCGTCTTTGCCAATAGTTTGGGCAGATATCCAATACGAAGCGGCAAGGCAATTTCATTATTTCATTCAGCCCGACGCGTACTTTCTGCGATATTTTTCATTCGATTCTTGGAAACTCTCCCTGATCTCGCTTGACTACACACTTCGGAGTGCCAAGAGGCAAGAAATATCTTTGATAGGTATTTGACCTCTCGATTAAACAAAGAAAAACGTAGTTCGCTATGCAGCTTGATCTAACCCGTCGAACAAATTCCGCCATCATTTCAGCCGCCAATTCGCCAAATCCCTTCTTTCTGTCTTTTGCAAATCCATCAATGATCCACATCAACGTCACCACCACCGTGAAATGAAATTGTAATTTCCTTGAGTTATGATGCATGATCTTCCTGCCGTGGTTCTTTCTGACATAACTGGGCTATTTTTAGATCTCTTGATTCACAACTCTAATTTTAGCCAATATGCTTTTACGCTCTTCTTGCGCCCGTACCCGCACACCATCCACATGCCACTACCGTCAGCAGACAGCACTAAAGCGTTGATTATGTTTCTATTTAAATACCTTTATCGCCAGGCGGTTCTTCAGTTCCCTTTCAGTTTCAGTTTCTTTCATGCAATTAGATTCTATGCTTTTTCTTCCTGTAAAGACAGTCATTTTGTTACACCGAATGCTAATGCGTATGACTATGATCGCATTTGCTTTAGAGTGTCTGCCCGCTGGAATGAACTTCCTCCTGCGTCATTCGCTCAAGTGCTGCCTGACGTGCGGTGCGATTTGTTGCGGTAGTGCTCCTTCCTTTTCGTTTCTCTACGGCACACCTTCCCATTAGGCCTCTATTAGGACCTTTCCTTGCTTGATCCTGCTGTTAGTGGACCACGACGATTTTGACACAATGTCTCTCCAATCCGTCGAAATCTGCAAAATTACTGGCAAATCAAAATTCATTCCGAAGTGTCACAATTATTTTCCACTTCTTCCTCCAATTTCTCCTGCGGAAGCCAAAAAGCTGTCACAAAAACCAAATTACATTCCGCTTTACTATCTGCTTAAGCCGCCGTCTGTCTTGTACAGTGACCTCAATGGGGTCAACACTTATCGGGTCGGAGATCGAGCCGACATTGAATATTTTTATAAAATTCGTGATCTCGTGCTGCTTCTGCCTCCTACGATGGAGGAAATGATTGTGAACGGTGGCATTACTGACATGAGAATCTCACGAGACTCGAAGACTGTGCAAATCATGCGAAAAAATAAACAACGCTGGGAGACGTCCAACACGTTCAACGGTTCTAGTATGCCTTTCGAGTCTGTCAAGCCTGGAGCCGGCCCTTCGCAAGCGCACCAGCTACTCTCCCGCAAGAGCAAATTCGAAACATTAAATTCAAATGCGGACCAAGAAGAGCTGGATGCTCTGGCCAAAATTGAGCCTGACTTGGACAAAGTCGAGAGAATACGGAAAATGTTCGACAGAAAGAACCTGAAACTAGGCCTGGAACCGGCGTCCACGAAAGCAACGCCATCGCCATTCACATTTTCGCCAAAGGACTACGACGACAAACACATGCTCGTGCCTCAGACTCCTAGCACACCGGTCGCGTCTTGTCAGTACTTGAACGGTAAACTGATTCCGGGACAAATTATGAAGACCAAAACATTTGGTCCCAGGTGAGCCCTTCATATTACAAAAGTTAATTCAATGCATTGAGTAATTCATTCATTTCACAACTTGCCCTTATTTTGCAGATTCATACCTGGCCAGTTGATCAACGTTGAAGGGATGGCCAAGCCAGTTTTCATCCCTGGACAAATTTTGCACACAAAAGGGCATAATTCTGAGGGCATCTTGAAATTCGTCCCTGGCATCGTCTTTCAAATCAACGACGATGTCCATTTCGTGCCGGGCAAGGTTGAGAAGTCTGACAGTGGTCTAAAATTCTATGGCTCAAAAATTGTTTCCACTGATGAGGGACTCCATTTTATTGCCGAAGACATGATTGTCGAGAACGAGAAACGTGCCCAAAGTGGTGAAGGTGCCATGAAGTGGTCCATTCTTGTGCAAGGATTTGACACCGAGTTCAACAATGGACTCATCGAAGACTCCAGTGACTCAGAAGAATATCTCAATATTAAGCCAGTGCAACCGAAAGATTACTTGAAGCACTTTGACCATCTCGACACATCGACTGTGCTTGAAAATGCGACTGAAATTGCAGATTACGATTACAGTGATCTGTTGAATCAAGAAATACAACTCCTCATTGAAAATGAATTGAGTACAATGTCGGTTCCAATACAAACAAGTGCAAAATATGAAGGAAGTGAAAAATTAACTGCCATGCCAGCCATATGCAGCAGTCTTGTTAAGAATTCTGTTATCTCGCACCGCCCGAGCATCCAATTGAAGAATTTCTCACAGAATAACACCTCGAATCACAGTTCTTCGGTTACAAACACCGTGGAGGTATACTCGACGCAGCAAACGCTTTCGATCTTGAATTGAATTGAGTGACGATATTTGTCAAAATTGAAAGCAATTGTTACGACGTCCGGGCGCCTTTGTTCTCACTTTTTATACATGATCTGAAATGATAATCATCACTAATAACTAATCAATAAATTAGTAATGAATTAATTTTTGACTACTACAGATTCAAGGCGATAGAAATGTTGACCACCTCGTGAGCATCACAGAGCTTCCGCAAACCCCGCCAATTGAGGCAGATGAGGACTTGTAAGTGCAGTGTTTTCTATTTATCTCTCCATTGTTAACGCTAAGCTCTAATCAAAGCCTTTCACCAGTTTTGACTCCAGCCTCCGCTCCACCGGTTGCTTGGACTCGTCAGTGGCCAAGCATAAGATCGCCGTTCGGCCACCAAAGAACCACCAACAACGGAATGCAGGGTCAAGGGCTTCGTTTGGAGAGGAATCCTCTGAGTCTGACGCGATCGTGGATCACCACTTGATATCCAAACGAATCGAACACGCGATTGAGTCCAACCTCGAAATGTCGACGAGTCAGTCCAGCATAAAGCGAGAAGCCGTGACTTGCTCAAATATTGTGGAAGAACTCATAGAGACTGAGAAGGAGTTCATACAGGATATCGAGGCAATTAACGCAACGTTTTACCAGCCTCTCGTGAAATCCAGGTTCTCACATCACGCGGACTCCATATTCGGAAATCTGAATGATATCCTCGACTTTCACAAGGGGCAAGTGCAGTTATCACATTAACCTAAGATGCACTGAATAACTTCTAATTTCCCTGATTTCGTTCTCAATTTCAGAGTATTGATGGAAGGTCTAAAGTATGCTGCTGACGATGAGGATAACCTACCCAAAACAATTGGGCGGACATTCATGAGACTGGTAAGCCGTATTGCGTATCAGCGAGGAGTATCATTGAGATGCTTTATAGAATATGTGTTTAGACGCGTAGTTCATAGTTAGCATTTTCGTTGGCACTGACATCTTGTATATTTTCAGGAACGGTATTTTGATAAGCATTTACAGTATTACAAGCATTTGCTGCATGTCAATGAGTATCTTGAACAAAATGAAGATCTGAGAGATTTCTTAGAGGTAAGTGTCGTATTAATTTCTTTTCTGAACAAGAAATGAGATGATGGAAGATTTATTTGCGTCAATGAATTTTTGAGAAACGACCTCGCATTTATTCGAGAATAGGCGAATAATTCCTATACATTTGAACTTACAATGCGTGAAAGAAGAAAACCTTTGTAGTAAGGTTGCCCCTCAGAAGTCAAGTGAATGCGGAAATGCGCATCACCTTCAGTTACGTTGCTTTACGTACTACGGTTGACAATGTAGTAATATCGTTGGCTAGTGTTCATTCATTTCCATTCCACGGCTGTGACTCACATGCGGATTTACTTTGGCACATTTCTAATCATGCTCATTACGCTCAGAATCTAATAATAGTATCGCTTCTATATTTGGCTTAACCAGCCCAAAATCTGGTCTTGCGAAAATGTCTTGCTGAGAGCCAACGAAAGCTGAAAGCTGGGTGAGAGTTTCGAGAAAGGCAAGAGAATTTTTCGCATTTCTCGTCATCTTCGTGCACTGTAGTTGTACGTTGTATGTAGGCCAAGGGTATATCACGTTACCCGAATACTTCAGCCTCTGCTCTTTGTAAACCCATCTCGGGGATAGCAGGTTGCAGTGCAGCCTGTGACTAACCAGTGCCTAGTTAGTGTTAAACTTTAAGTGTTGTTCAACTGCTTTCCAGGACTTGTCAAAAGATTCGAAGCAACAATTGGTTTCTCAGCTTCACCTGCCCATTCAGCGGCTAGTCGACTACAAAGTAATACTTTCTGATCTCCACTCGCTGTCCCCGCATCAGGATCTGAATCGTGCCGTAGACTTTATCGAAACTTTGGAGCCAAGCAGGAACGACGACTTTCTGCAATCGATCGAAGGGTTCTCTGGAGATATACGAAAGCTTGGAAAGCTAGTTAAACACGTAGGTGCTAAACTGGGCTTGTGCTTGGCTCTACGGCTAGTAGTGCCTTAGCAGTACATTTCTTTGTGGTGCCAATTAGGATTGGTTCAGTGTTACACACCAGGCAACTGGAAAGACTCAAGAGAGATACTTATTCCTTTTCAAGGACAGTATTTTAGTGACTAAGGTTCGCCGCGTTTCTCCTGAGCGATCAATCTTCATTGCAAAGGACCTTATCAAGGTACGCGTCCCCACACGTTACATATCGAAACAAGGTAACAACTAACACCATTGATTGCCATTTTGCTGTGACTTAGTTGTCCAACGCGGAAGTTGGAAACGTAGAATATCAACAGGATCACGTTGCGTCATTTGAGTTGAATGCTGGTGCTGCAAAGTACACGTTACAGAATGTGTCTACCGTGATAACGACCGATTGGTTCAAGAACATTTCAACTTCTTCAAGTAGTTCCAATCCTTATTGCTGTTGGAATGTAGGTTTGCTTGAAATTGTAAAAACGAATATTTATTTAGCAACTCAAGCTGATAACGCTCGTGTCGAATCGAGACGTTGCTCCAAACCTGACACTTCAGAACTGAGTACAGTCCTAGAAAGGAATTCAGAGGATACAGACCCGACTGAGGACCTCCAAAGCAAAGACAGTGCATCCGAATCCTTTGCTCGAGTACCTGCCAAACCTACTGCAGAAGCTGAACAGATTCGTGATGAATTCAGGGGAACACAGTATCAAGCAAACTCAAAGGTTAGAATTTCCTGGCTCTCGATCTGCCCGTCGCATTTTGTGACGTTCATCATTCGCTTCATTGAAATAGGACGAAAACAAATGCGATTCACCAAAGCAAGTTGAGGAATCTACAGATTTAGTACAGAATGGAAAATCAGACGTAAACAAAGGCCAATTACAACAAAGTTCGAGTAGCACTTCCATTATCAACGTTTCTCAAAAAAGATCAGAATCAAAATCCAGTATGGCGGGTTCACGTCGTTCATCTGTCTCGGAGCTAATTCAAACACCGGTCAGGTCAACACAGGTCGAACGTAAGCACTCTCAGCTATAAATGAAACTATGAATTGGACAACTTATTAATTCAGATTCTGATCAAATTAGCTGGAGACTCCGCCACGTTTCAGGTTAAAACCCGAGCGTCGGCTGTGGTAACATGGTTGAAGGACAACCGTCCATTGGATGATCGACTGGCAGATCGTGTGAAAATCACAACTCTGCAGAATAATCACAAGCTCGTTTTACTCAACTGCCGAGATGAAGACAGCGGGCTTTACTCAGGTTAGTGCCAAACGATATTCAATATTCAACTCTTGCCGTTTGGACTCAAATTTACTTCTTCTTTGACTTATTTAGCGCGAGTTGTCGACGCAGATGGAACTAAACAAGCTATGTGCTCGGGACAACTCGTGGTTCATGAAAGTAAGCCATTCTGCATTATCACAAAGTTAACGGATAAACTAACTTCCTAAATGGGGTCCGCTTGAATTGTAGTGACACCGGAAGAGAGGGAGCAAAAGGCCCAGGAGAACAAACCAACATTCATTGTGAAATTCACTGACACTGAGCTGATAGAAGGCAGCACAGTCTGCTTAATGATTCATGCCAAGGGTGACCCGGATCCACAATTAGAAATGTAAAGCCGTTTTGGTCGTTTCGCCTGTATGAAAGTTTCACCAGTATGAGACACTTCATTTCATTTCATTCATGCAATGCAGATTTAAAGACGGCGTTCTGCTGAAGAATGACACTAATCATGTTTTTGATGGCGAAGAGTTAATAATAGACGACATCAAACCCGAGGACGGTGGAACTTACAAATGTAATCTTATTTGCGGCATTATATCTGGAAACAATGATTCTTTGTTAACTTTCATATTTAAATTCAACAGGCGTCGCGAAAAACATGTACGGAAAGGACGAGTTTCAGTCGGACATAAAAGTAGTTGGTAAGTCTAAGACGAAATGCTGGGTTGCAAGGCATTAATTTCGGGAATACGATCACAGTTGAAAAGCAGCTGAAAATGCCTGATGAAGGTGACACCTCGGCGGAAGCGTGCTTTCAATGGTTCAAAGACGGTCACATTTTCTCTCCCGAGGAGCGCTTCAAGGTACACTTCAGAGACGAAGATCAGAGTCTCGCCTTGTTGTTTCAGCATGTGGATCCTGGTGATGCTGGGTTGTACACTTGTGTGGGAACCACCAGTTCTGGCAGGATATCTTGCAGTGCTGAGTTGACTGTCCAAGGCGCTGTCCATCAGCTACTCAAGGAGCCCAAGGCCCCTTGTGTAATTACTGAACTGACACCAATCGAGGTTAATTTGAATGGATCGGCAATGCTGGAGTTGAAAGTGGATGGGTTTCCTCGTCCCACGCTTAAATGGTATCACAAAGACTCCGCGCAAGAGATCGATATTTTCAGCTCCCCGAATTACAAACTGATTCAAGACAATGAAGACGTAACTCTTCTCATTAAGAACGTGGAATTGGGGCATGCTGGCCAGTATAAAGTTGTCGCTTCTAATGAGCTTGGAGTTTGCGAATCAAAGTGCATGATGACAATTAAATCCCCACCAACGTTTTCGAAGAAACTGGCAGAAGTAGTGAATGTACTGAAGGACAACCCGTTGAAGTTAGAAGCAAAGGTTGAGTGCAGTCCTGCTCCCACCATAAAATGGTAAGGGATGAAAACCGGATGATTTATGACCGGCGCCCTAAGCTAATTTTTGTCCTTCCAGGTACAAAGATGGAAAGCAAATTCAGGCAAACAAACACTTTGCTATCGAAGGCTCTACGCTTACAATTTCAAAAGCAGAATTACAAGACGCCGGTTCTTACTCGATTACCGCCTCCAACGAGCTGGGACAAATGGCACAGTTCACAACCGTAAACGTGAATGAGGCAGCAAAAATAACAAAGTCTTTAGAAGCAACTACAGTCAAGTCAATCGGCGAAGACGTGGAGTTTGTTATCGAAGCCACTGGTCAGCCTGATCCTATGGTGGTGTGGGAAATCAATGGAAAAGTGATTGACAAATCCTCAAAGAAGTACGAGATCAAGAGCGATGGCACTAAATACAAGCTCATCATTAAAGGGTTAGTAGGAGAAGACTCTTGCAGTGTTAAAGTTAAAGTGTCCAACGAATTTGGTACCGATGAGTCAGGCACTCAACTGAAAATTAATCGCCCGCCTAAAATAACTGGAAAATTGAAACCAGTTATCGTCAATCTGGGCGATTCTGCTACATTTGATATTAAGGTGGACTCATTCCCGGCTCCAAAAGTGAAATGGTGGTTGGGAGATGTGGAAATCGACTCCAAACGCTATGGAACTGGAGATGATGGTGCATCATTCACGTGTAAAATACCGAACGTGGAAGCTAGTGGAACTGTGAAAGTCAAAGTATCAAATGACTACGGATACGAAGAGGATGAAGCTCAATTAACGGTCAAATGTAAGATCAAACTTCATTTGCCTTCTCATTTAATGCAGTCTTCTAATTTAATGAATGACTCCTGGTTAGGCAAACCGAGTTTCAAGAAGGGATTGAAGGACATTACAATTGTCGAAAATGAGACGCTGGACGTCCAAATTGAGTTGAAAGGGAGCCCTGAACCACAGGTCACGTTCTTTCACAATGGAAATGAGGTCACGACAGACGCTCGAATTAAAATCAAGAAGACGAGCTCCGAAACTTATCACATGACGTTTAATGTCGTGATACCGGCAGATGCGGGCAAGTGGAAATGCGTTGCCTCGAATGAACTTGGAGAAGTCAGCTCCGAGTGCACCATCACTGTAGAAGGCGTGCCCAGATTTGAGAAACGATTGGAGAAAACCATTGAAGTATTTGAGTCAGAGAACCTTGAAGTTCAGGTTTCCGTTTCGGGAATCCCACGTCCGTTATTAAAATGGTAAGGTACTGAATGCATAATAAAGATTGCGAGTTGGATAAGTAGACTCTTTTTCGCTTATCAGGTATCTGAATTCTGTCGAATTGAAACAGTCGTCGCATATAAGCATTACAGAAAATGAAAGTGAAACGGAGATCAAAAGTACATTATGTATCAAAGAGATAACTTTGGAAGAAGTGGGTGAATTGATGTGCAGTGCCGAAAATTCAAGAGGACGAGTTGAGACCGCTGGACAACTCATTGTAAAAAGTGAACCTAAACGCCCGGTCATAACCACCAAGTTGGAAAGCGTGGTCGCGGAGAAAGGAAAGAACGTGGAGTTGGTTGCGAACGTAAAGTGTTCGTTAACTCCCACGCTCAAATGGTACAAAGATGATGTTTTCGTTCAAGAAGGCATTCTGCAAAATGGCAGCGTTAAACTTCAGCTGCCCAATATCAGTGAGCGGAATGCTGGCCAGTACTGTTTGAAAGCGAGCACAGATTTTGGCGAGGATGAATCCAAGGTAGAAATTAACACGGAACACACTTCGCTTAACATCTCGATTGATTTTGAATTAACTAAATACAGGCGAAAATTGATGTTGTTTATAAACCCGTTATTGAACAACTTCGTCCCGTGAACATTGGAATCGGCGAGGAACGCGGAGTTATCCCGAACGTTAGTGCCAATCCTCCAGCAAAGATCACGTGGTACTCACCTTCAGGAGACGAACTTCCAGGGAACGAGCTTAAATTGAAAGGAGAACCCGGACAGGATGGCGTGTACAAAATTCTCGCAGTGAATCCATACGGAGAAGACGAAGGAACCGTCAAAGTGTCTATCAAAAGTACTGAACGTCAACATAATAAAATGTTGAAACCGATACTAATCTGTTCATGCTTTTATAGTGACACCACCCGAAATAATTCAAGGGCTTCCAAGAAGACATGGAATAAAAGAAGGAGAAGATTTGGTATTGAAGCTTCAAGTTAGTGGATCACCGCTGCCGAATGTTGCCTGGTTTGTGACCACCGTTTTTTAATATAATAAAAATTTACAGAAAGGATTTATTCCCATGTAATGACTTCGCAGGTTGAGAAACGGGGAACCAATAAAGCCAGGCGAAGCGGAGATGTCCATGGCGCCGGACGGCACAGCGATGCTGGTCATTAAGAATGCCCGTCCAAGTGACGCTGGGAAATACACTGCGGTGATAACAAATCCCAACGGAGAACTTTCCTGCCCTTGTCAGGTGGAGATTGAACGCAGTCCACAAAAGCCAGAGTTTTTGGATTTCCCGAAAGTCATTGAACTTGAAACTGGCCGTCCCTTGAAGTTGCAAGGAAGCGTTTCTGGTTTCCCAGAACCAAACATAAAATGGTTCAAAGATGGTAAGAACGGGTTGCTTCACCAAAGATTGAGTTCTTAACTCGACTTTAGACCATTTGCTACTTTGCTTTGTTCTAAGGCAAACGAACTTCAATTGTAAATAATATTGATTCCGCACTTACTTTCTAGGCGAACCCCTCAGGCCGGGCGCAGGAATTTTGACAAAGTACAAGGACGGGATTATTTCATTGGAAGTAAAGGAGCCTGGGGAAAATGATATTGGCAGATATACTGCAATATTATCAAACCCTTGCGGAGAGACTAGACAAGACGTTCAAGTTCTTCCAGCAACAACGCCTCCAAATATTGTCTCACCCATGCAAGATATTAAAGTCATGGAAGGCTACCCATATGACCTCGAAGCAATTGTGTTCTCCAACCCTGTGGCACAATTGAGTCTGCTTTCAAATGGGGCAGCCAGTCCCATTCCGATCCAAGTTAAGGATCTCGGAGACGGGCGTCTGAAGGCCACCATAGCAGTTCCTCACTGTCTGTCCAACTGCCAATACACGTTGGTGGCAAAGAACGCAAAAGGCACTGCGCAAAGCAGTGTGAATGTAACGATGGTTGCCAAAAAAAGTGACGGCAAGCCCCCAAGATTTGTGGTACCACTGAAAGACATGGAAGTCGACGAAGGTAGTGACGTGAAGCTCCAAGTCGTGACGGAAGGATGCCCGGTTGACGTGCTTTGGTGGAATTGTGACGAAGTTGAAATTCCAGGGCATTTTGACGGCGAAACAGCAACTTTGAAGATTCCGAGTATCAAAACCACGAGTTCAGGAAAGTATAAATGCAGAATCAACAACGAAAACGGCGAAGATGAATGCGCTTGCAATGTAATAGTCAGGAAGGCTTATTGCTTGCCATCCTTCTTGCAGAAACTCATGAATTTGCAGCAGGTGGGTGGCCCGGCTCGCCTTACCTTCATAAAATGCATTAATGGACTATTTTCCAATGCAGGTTCCGAAACGGGATGCCAAATTCTCCGCCAAAATCGCTGGGTTGCCGACGCCATCCGTTTCCTGGTGAGAGAAGAGTCTTTGCTTCTAATCAAGTGCTTTTTGAGCCAACTCAACTCTGACTTTGCATTTTGGCTCTTAAGGTTCAAGGACGGAAAGCAAATACACCCAAGCGAAAAGTACATCATGAAGCAAGTCGGTGACATTGTCAGTTTAACAGTGGCTGACTGTTGTCAAGATGATGCCGGGTCGTACTCATGCAGCTTGAGTAATTCGGAGGGAGATGCCAAATGTGCTGCCACTTTGGATATTGTCGACAAAGTTGAACCGTACGTGCCAGTCTGAATTTACCATGCTCAACTTGTTGCTGACTGTCATCATCGCTTTTTTGCTTCCGTTCTTAGGTCGGCACTCTGTGAAGCTCCTTACTTCCTTAAGACAATCGGAAACACTGAAGTCATGCTGGGAATCCCAGCAAAGTTCACTGCCTGTGTCTCTGGAACTCCCAACCCCGACTACTTCTGGTATCATAATGACACTTTATTGTCACCTTCTGATCACATTCAAATGCAGCGGGAAGGCGCAGGCCTCCTTCGACTTGTGATAACCAAACCACAGGAGTCAGACTTGGGATCATACCGCCTCGTTATAAAGAATCAGATTGGAGAGGCCGAGTGCGCCGGCAGCCTTACGCTGGACAGCTTCGAATCCAAGAGAAAGCCCATTAGAGATGATTACAAGACCCTGGACAAAACGAAGCCGGATATTCCGAACCCACTTCCGGACAAGCCGATCATTTCCGTCATGACGGACCGACGCCTGACTCTCAGTTGGAAACCAAGCTTGCCGTCAAGCGTCCGTTTGCCGGTTACGTACACCATCGAAATGTGTGAGTGCAAACTGCCCGATTCAAACGAAGAGGACGGCGATTGGTTCACAGTTCGCTCTGGCGTGCAAGCATGCATTTCGGATATTCACAACCTGACGCCTGGTCGCGACTACAAATTTCGCATCCGTGTTGAAAACAAGTACGGCATCTCTGATCCGTCTCCGTATGCAAAGACGCTGCGATACAACTTTGCCTGGAAGCCTACGCCATGGACTCCAAAGGAGGCAGGCACTTACGACTTGAGCAGACCTTCTCACGATGATTACACACACGCACCTCGGTTCCTGGGTCAGGACACGGACGTGCAATACTTTGAGAAAGGCATCAATAGCAGCCTCCGTTGGTGGGTCTACGGATATCCGAAGCCAACTATTTCCATCCTGAATCTGAAGAACAATGAGGAAATACCCTTGGAAGGTTACAATTTCACGTACAAGGACAGTGGTGAAATTGTCTACTTCATCAAACGAATGTCGGAAAACGACGTTGGCGAGTATGAAGCCATAGCCAGAAATCCTCACGGTGAAGCAAGACAAACAATACGGGTTGCAATTGGAGAGCATCCTAGATTCTTGAAATACTTGGACGAAACTTTTATATTTTTGCACAAGTCAGGAAAACTAACCGCCAAAGTTTTTGGAGTCCCACTGCCAAAGATTATGCTATACAAGGATTGGCAACCGCTGGCGTCTTCAGCCCGTGTTAAGCTTAATGTGATTGAAGAATCAGAAGATACAGCTTCAGTCTCCATCAGTATTTCCGATGCCATATCGAAGGATTTTGGAATGTACTCAATTCAAGCAATAAACTGCATTGGAACTGCGTCATCAAGCGCGATGGTTCACATTGACATTGACGAATCTGAATTCAATTGGCACTCGTACAGACCCACAACTATCAGACCAAAGACAAAACCGTTCCACGACTACTACGACGTTGGTCAAGAAATCGGTCGTGGAACGCAGGGCATTACATACCATCTTACTGATCGCATGACTGGCCAGGCTTACGCAGGCAAACGAATGCTCGGAGAAAGATGGCGTGAGGAGATGAGAAACGAAAGGTCAATCCTGGAGGGCATAAACAGGTGTCAGTACATTTCGAGAATGGTCGACCACTTCGAAGACACCCGTGGTGTCTGGATTGTTCAGGAGCTCTGCGGGAGAGAGTTGGTCGATGGAATTGACTGCTGGAGTGAGAGACTTGTCAAGATCTACATTCGTCAAGTTTTATTCGCGGTGGAACACCTTCACGAGCTCCGAATTGCACACTTGGGGTTGAATGTTAGTCAAGACATTGAATTTACTTAATTTTAATGCAATATGTGGTTGTTTATATATTGCGTTTTTCTGTTTACAGCTTCGGGATGTTCTTTTGGCTCACGATATTGCCGCACGGCGCATAAAGATAATCGACTTTGGTTTGGCAAGGCACATTGGGATGCAGTTGCATCCTCTCTTGTATGGCCAACCGGAATTTGTGAGCCCTGAAATTGCAAACGGAGAACCTGTAGGATTTTCTGCGGATATTTGGGCGGTTGGTGTCATAACCCACTTGCTGCTCAGTGGAAGGAGTCCGTTTCGCGGGGAGAACGATATGGAAACATTGATTAATATTCAAGTATGTTCTAAAGCTATTTTCTTCTGCTTGAGATTTCTATGTTCTTTGTTTGAGATTGTTCTTTACTGATTAAGATTTGATTTCCTTCTGCAGAGGTCTTCGGACTGGAGCTTGAATGAATCATGGTTCAACACATCAAGCCACTCCATTGATTTTCTCAGGTCGTTGCTACGATTTAATCCAAAGGAGAGACCAGATATCAAAGCCTGCTTGAGGCATCCGTGGCTGCTTGATGACGATTTAGTTTTGGATACCAACTTCGACAATAGTTACTTGAAGTCCGAATACAGTTTATTGAAACAGTGGTATAAAGGTATGTATTCACATTAAATTAAGGAATTGTGCATGCCGAGTGGCAGGCAAATATTGTAAAATGGGTTCGTTGTAGATGCGAACTGCCGAGACACATACCGGCGAAAACCACTTTCTGGTGCTTTTACCCACCCAAGTAAAATGGTTTACCCGCCTGGCGAGGACGACCGTGAAAGGTCACCGTACGGAACAAGAGAGCCGAGAGACTACATTTGCCCAGAGCCGAATTATCCGAGACCGGATCTTAGTGTGGATATTGACGGCTTCAAATCTGAATCCCAGTAATTACTTGATCAATACAGTTTGAAGAATGAGTCAGTCGGATGCAACTTTTCTTGTAATGTTTAAAATGTTTGCACAGCTACCAGTCCGGTCCAGACACGTATTTGCTGCAACTCCGTGATCCGGACTTTCCAGCTAGACTACGGCAGTACATGAAAGTCGCATCGAACCGTTCCCCAGCGTTAGCGCTCCAGCTGAAAGGAACTGCCTACGACAGAAATGTAAAATTTCACATTCAGAAGTCTCGTTTCGGTTGCGCTCTGAAAGTATTCTGATTGATTTAAAATGACAGCGCACTGTAATTCGTGAACGACGACGATTCACTGATGTGATGGACGAGGAAGTCGACGACGAACGCAAGTCACTCATTACCCACTCCGGACCCTTGAATGCGGAACCTCGGCGCCTACGACACGAGCTTGGTGCCAGAATAAATGCAGAGAAAGGTGCGAAAGAAAGCGAATTGAGACAACAGGATTTAAAATCTTATCTCTATTTATAGATGCGCTGTTGTCAGTGAAGCGAGAGGGAAAGGGGCCACTCATCCGTGAGAAACCGAATCCAATCTGCGACATCGGTAACGAAGAATTCTCTGTTTACACAATTGTGGATTCATCTGAATCTACCCTTCAGTGGTTCAAGTAAGTCTAGAATTCTGATTCTCTACCGCATCGCAGAATTTTGGTTAATGTACTTTTATACTTGAAGGAACGACGTAATCATGCCGGATTTGCCTGGGCACAAGCAAACCGTGGATGAGACGGGAACAATCTACACCTTGTATTTCAAATCTCCCAAGCCATTTGACGCAGGTAAGCTGCATACTAAGACCAAAGACTCTTCAATCTCTACTTCATTTGCACACGTTTGACTTAGGCGTGTACAAGATTTTGGCTACAAATAAGTTCGGCCAGGCTCAAGCCAGATTCCGCATAAACACGGACGAAGCTACTTCTTTTCACCAGAAGTTGAGCAATCTGGATTACATGAGAGAAAATCAAGAAGTGGATTGTGAGAATGGAACTGCAGATGTGACCGACATAATTCACAACAGTTCCTTCTGTAGAATTGGATTTAATGGGAAGAAAGAACTCGGAGTGATTTACAAGGAAAAGTTCAATGATCATATCCCGACCTTAGTTCACGTCAACATACCCTCACCCTCCACCGTGTTTCAGAGCAGTATACTTTACCAGCCGTTTAACTGCCAAGGAAGTCTACTTCAAGTGCTGGCGTCAGAAGACATGGTTTCTGAGCAAACCCTCAGCATTATTGTTGGGCAGGTACTCTCGAAATCTTTTACATTTGTGTGAAGAGTGTCAATACCGGAATATAAGTTGAGCTCTGTTTTAGATACTCGATGGCCTGAGGTACCTGCATTGGAGAGGCTTCGCATTACTGAATCTCCATCCCTCAACCATCCTCCTCAGCTCGACGCAGGATCCTCAGGTCAAACTGGTGGACTTCAGCGAGCTTCAATCGGTGTCACCAATTGGGTCCCAAGTATCGCTGAAGTCCAACGAGGCTTTCGAACTGCAAGGTAGAGTGATTTTTGCCTCAAATTTCTTTTCTGTTCCTAATGCTTCCAATTTTGCGGAACAGCTCCTGAGCTACAAAGTGGAGCCGACCACGTCGCCTACCATCAGACCGACATATGGTCTTTGGGCGTTCTACTCTATATTCTTCTGTCAGGCGTTTCGCCATTCCGGGGAGAAAACGACGTTGAAACCCGCCAGAACATACAATTTGTCCGCTACAGATTCGAGCATCTGTACAAAGACATTACGCAAGAAGCCACCAGGTTTCTTATGGCAGTATTTAAGAAATGCCCACTGTAAGGAATAACTTTTAGCTTTTCAATTATGACTTTCCGTTTATTCACACGCTCATGGTCTTAACTTTATAGAAATCGCCCGAATTACGAGGAATGCTTTGAGCATCGATGGCTGTCCGTCAACGAATTTGTCATTAGGAAGAAACAGGGTGCACTTGTCCCGTGTTCAAAGTTAAGAGTAAGTCACATATTACGCTAACGCATCATTTGATGTATCCTTCTTTAACGAATTTGTGTTTATGAACCAGGAATACGCTGCCGCGCAAAGCACCAGCAGGGTCTCATTGCCTAATGGAGATGTCTAGTCTAATATTGTACCTGATTACCTAATTTCGTCTCATCTCATTTGTTTCATTGTTGAGACTTGGGGCGATGCTATTTAACGTGAATAAACGTTTACTTATGTACACATTTTCGAAAGATCCTCTTTATTTACTCGTGATTCACAACCTTTATAATTTAGCATGACGCTGAAACAGATTACTTGTTTAGCGAGTCAATGATCACAGAGTCATGATTCCTCTGGTTACCCCATGGGTGATTGTCCTCGCCGGCTGGGAGGAGCAGTGGGATATCTGATCTAGCTGAGATGCCACCTGGAATGACAATCGCCTTGGCTCCTTGTGGGCACTCATCGTCAATATTTGGGAGAACCTCCGCAGACACAAAGCGAAATTCCTTCAAGTCCTCGTGCTCCAAGATGACAAATGAGAGTCCAGATGGACTCAAGCACACGGCAGAGCTTGTATCATTCTCCTTCTTGTAAAGGACCCACTTCTTGCCTCCAGTAACCACGGCTGAGTTTGCGGTGAATCGGATCTTCTTGGACACAACAAAGTCCTTCGACTTTCCCTTGAAGAACTTTCCTTGGTAGACCGAGAGTTGGACAACATTGGGGTCGCTGTGTCCGATGGGTCGGGCAGACTACAAGAACAGAAAATCTCAACTGAAACTACTTGTTTTGTCGAAGTGATTTTAGTGAGAGAGTAACTCTTACCTGGACATCGGCGTATTTCTCCAAGTCGATATTGTAAGGGTTCTTGTCATCGATACAAGTGTTTGGCACAAAGAGCACGGTTGAGTTGAGCGAGAATTTCTCGCGCGTGTACACCGCCCACCTGCGAAAATGCAACGAATCATCATGAGTCTGTTTTGTCACTCCGACACATTGACACGCTCAGACTTACTTTCCGTTGGCGCAGACTTCGACAATCTTCTTCGCCTGAAAGACGCAGTTGCCGGTCAGATCTTCGATCTCTTCTGTGATCACGTATCCGTTGTTTTCGTCATCATTCTCTCCTCGAATTCGGACGTAGTTGGTTAAGGGCTCCTGCCCACAAACGATGTTGCAGAGCACGCAGAATAATAGTGCGGCCAACAATTTCATTTTGATTGGAAATGAACAATACTGCGAGTAATCCAAGACGCGAGCTTTAATAAAATGGCTATTGAACTTTAAGTGCGGCTTACTTATATAGCCTCCTGTTTATTGTGTTTTTGACCCGTAATTGAAAAAACAAAATGTATTTAAGATAAAATACATAATCGTAATGGAGAAAAACCTGTCCTCACTCTTCGGCTCCTTGGATTAGCAAAACGCTACATGCAAAATTGTAAAGCAAAGCCGTTCAAGCCATATCTGCAAATCACTAACCACATATTTTTTACTTTACACGAGAGCCGTATGCGAATGAAGCGGTGTTGTTAAAGTAAAGTCTTTCTGAAATCTTGTCATCCAGTCCGGTTTTGCTTCATTCTACTCGCAAAGAACCAATAAATTATTGTCAACGTGCCGTCGAGATTATGATCATGGCACGACTCGCAGCGACGACGACCGCTCGTCCAGGGCCACGGGTGATGATTATTTTCGCAAAAATAATGAAGCAAATCCTCAGAGAAAATACGTTGTCCAGATATTTCCAATGTTCACATGCACAAGATTTTACAATCCACAAGAGTCATTTTGTTGTCGCTCATGATCGTTTGTTGTGGCTTATGGTGACGTGATTTATCAGCTCCGACGAAATGGCAATGAATTGAATGAACTCATTCAAGGTTGTTGAAACGTTTAAATCATTCTCCTCATAATGTAATGGAACTCTCGTTCGTCTGAAGTGTGCTTTTGCCAATACAGGACACTTCAGATTCGGAGACAAGCCTATCTGCGTACCGAGATGAGGAGCTGTTCAATCAGTTCGTTCAATGGTTGCGCAGATTCGGGTACAGAATCCTCGTAACACGAAATCATGAAAATGAACTAGTACAAAGCCACGCGCGGTGGCAAGTACAACAAATTGTGGCTTTGTTGAAATTAATGGTGTCAACTTCTTTCGGCAAGGTGTAAGTGTTGAGTTTTTGCGAGATTTATCAAGTTGCACGTTTCAAAGTTCAATGACCACGACTCATCTCGTCTGTACTGTCGTAATTTTAAGTTTATTTCATGTAATGATCGATAATGTTAGCCCCGAATCAAGTAATTAGCACAAATGTTAGTATATGTGGTGTGATAATGCATTGAATCAACTCAATAAAAGAAGCCAGCGTATCAATTTTCGGCATTTACAAATTACTTTATTGTTCATTCCGGCGATACACATTTTTCCATTTCAGGAATCAACGCATAAATATATGTAGGCATGGAAAGCATCAGCTTAACTTCACAGCTGTGATCGACTTAACTAAAACAAAAGTAATATTAGTACGCATGATTTGGAACTTTGAATGCTTTAAAGCGAGAGTACAATGCGTATGTAAAACTAGTCTTTAGTATTCAAGCATGGACTGCTGTCGCGTACGTAGGTGTGTAAGAATTATTATTTTACACTGTACTGTTACACAACAATCACACAAAAATGTCACAAATGTCTTATAAAGGCTTAAGTCTATGAAGCATTAACGCGAAAAGAAAAGCTATTGTAAAATCACTCAAAGTTCGCGTTGAACATGTTCAAATCTTCAAAGGGAGCTGCTGCCGAATGATGATCCAGCATTTGAAGCATATCTTGCAATTCTCCTGGTGCTTGGTGCGCAGGTTGTGACCCCACTTGCGGTGCATTTGCATTCGGGGCACTGCCTGCTGGCGCTTCCTGATTTCCGCCCGCGCCCTGCCACTGCCACATTCCTGGAATTGTAAAATTTAATATTTACATTTTACTGTATTCAGTCCCCTGGTAGGTTTGAAGGATTCGGTAGTAGACGGTATTCACCTGAAACTCCAGCGGTTGCTTGATAGGTGTTGGGCTGGCCTGGTATATTCACAACACTTGCCCTGGTCGCTCCACCACTCAGCTGCGTATAAGTTGGACCACTTGGGGATCTTGACGGGCTGATTTGGTTGTACGGTTGATACGAATCCGCCAAAGTCTTCAAGTGGAAAGTTACATGTTCTTAACACGTCTGAACGAAATATACAGATGTCAGTAGTCAGTAGATTTCTAACCTGTCGGCCGCCCGAGGCTTGAGTCCAGGTTCCTTGTCCGGGCGTTGGACTTGAGCCTGGCTTCGGTATTCGATTGAGAACACCTGCTGGTGATTCACTTGAACCTGCATGTTACATGAGAAAGAGTAAGCGTTACAGCGCTAGAGACAGAGTACGTCAAAATTCGAGCTCCCACCTTGAAGTGGAACATGTGGATACAGCGCCTCACGTGGTGATCGTTGTATCGAGTAATCCAGCCCAGGCTGTCCACCAAATACCCCTCCGACAGGATTGCTATTCACTTCCTGATTGGCCAGGTCACCTGCAGCACTGCCGTCTTGTTGTATTGCTCTGTGAGAAGACACATTACGTCATTGCAGTTTGCGACATATGGGCTTAGTGCAAAACTTCTCGAAACTCACTTATTGGCAAGCTGATTTGTGCACACGATGTATTCAACCTCGTCAGAGTAAGGATTCAAGAAAGCAAATGCCGACGTTCTCAACCAAACCCAGTCACGATTTTTAGCTTTCCAGCGATAATTTATCTGCATAACTTGTCCCTTCAACTTCAAAACTGAAAAACAAGTTGTGTGTTTTCGCATGAATTGACTGTGATCCAAATTATCGTTCATTTTGATCTTGACTGGCTTACCTTGTTCAAACGTCTCTTTCATGTAAGTCTGATCCTCAACGTGGGAAAAGTCGTAGCAGCACTTTCCCAACAAATCCTGCGGAGTGTAGCCCAATATTCCAGTCACGCGTTGGTCGACAAAGGAAAATTTGCCGTCAATGGAATGTCGTGAGACGAATTCAGCCGCCGATTGGGAGGAAGTCATGTCTGCTGTGTTTGGTGACGAGGTAACTTGAAGTCTCCCAATTGCCACAAGACAGCAATGCGATGGGTTGCTGTTGCCGCCATGCATGTGGTCGTTGTCGTCCGTTCGGTCAACCTGGATGACTCCTGATGGAGGCCAATTCTTCATGTATCCAGTACAATGCACAACAGCGTAGTTCATGCCATCCCTTGAAGGTCCTAAAGTGTTCCTTTGTCTTATGCGAGTCAAGTGTCCACTTGCGTATCCGGATCCAGACTCGTGGTGCACATTTCCAACCTTCATTCTGCAAATAAAGCCACGGCGGGATCCCATGCACAATCTCATGGACGACTGGTGACCTTCTTTTTTCACGGTGCCCGTCTTCAAGTCCAAAATTCGGCCAGTGTTTTGTGGTTCCTGAGTTGATAACTGCTCCCGAACTTTCTCAATGTCTTCGGGATGCAAATGATCAAAAATGCATGATCCAAACCACTCCGTTTGCGACTGATTCAGAACCGGAGTCACCGAGTCGGAAACGTACAAGATCCGACCACTGTCGCATGACACTACAAACAAAAATCCGTCGGCTGCCTCCAAGATCAAATGTTTGAGTTCTTGATCGGTCAAAAATGACGGCTTGTATGATCCATCGCTGCTTGTATTTCCCGTTCCTAATCACGTCGAATAAAAGCGTTACTACACAATCAGAAGTGATTATACATTCGTCACACAATATCCGACCTCTTAGCTGCTTCATGTGCGCAACTGC
The DNA here is from genome assembly GCA_009869945.1 of Mesaphorura yosii. Classification (NCBI taxonomy): domain Eukaryota; kingdom Metazoa; phylum Arthropoda; class Collembola; order Poduromorpha; family Tullbergiidae; genus Mesaphorura; species Mesaphorura yosii. The sequence continues at coordinate 257,802 of WIXG01000046.1, read as the reverse complement.
CATGCGAAGAATGGTGAGTTTATCCGGTTTTCTGGCCAGAGCGCTGCAGGTCGGGACCATATCAGACAGTTCGGTGATGTAGGCTGTCATCTTATTTCGACGGCGTCGTTCAATTTCGCAATGATTCTCCCTGCATTTGTTGTGGAAGAGAACAAAACAAACGACAAAATAGGTCCCTTCCACACTGATCTCGTCAGTTACACGAATGCAATATCATTTACCTTGCATATCGCTCCTTATCTTGAGCATTGTCGTCCTCCATCTTCAAAAAATGGTTTCTGTTGACTACTCAGGAAGATGAAGTTTATAGAAAGGTTCAAAAGACGTAGCAAAAGTATTAGGTGTCCTCTTCTTAATTTCTGTTCTTGAGCCCAAATATTGGAAGTTGGCAGCGGAATCGAGACCACGGCTGCTTTTTGTGCGAATGATACACTTATACAGAAAATTTAATCTATCAATTGGCATACAACATACGAGTAACAATTAATTAATTTATGCAGCCCCACACCAGACAGTCCCAGTGTATGCAGCTCTGTCTGCTCTGTTGTGCAGTGCAATGTTGACGTACTTCAAAGTACCTCACCGATTTCAACAACACATCAATCAATAGAGTGCAAATCATGTTGATTATTGCATACCATTCCATCGTACTACTACTGCTGCTATTGTGTACTTGTACTTTTATTATTAAGGCTGAGATCAGGCCTACAAGGCGCAAGCCGCAGCTCCTGCAGATGCTGGGTCGGGTGCCCGCAAGGGAGACCGATTGGATGTAGGAAATTCTTTGGAATCGCAGGTTCTTTGTAGCTTAGTAGTGGTTTGTTTTTGTTGTCTTGTCCTTGTCATTGGTCTTGCAACACACTAATAATAAATTGAGGATTGCAATTTATAGAGATTAGGCTTTTGTTGCTTTTCATTTTCCCTTTCCCTTTGTCCCCTATCGGCCACTACACATGTGCTATATGGGCAAATTAAATTGGTAATTTTGATTCATCAGAGACACGCGAAGAGACAATAAGGGACGGAAGGTTAGAACTTTCACACGTCTGCTCATCAGAGGGGTAAGTTTATGGACATTGGAGTTCGAGTGTTCTAATTTTAAGAGTACTGATGGTAAGTCCGATGCAGTACGCGCTTACATATCTGGCTTTTTGTAGGTTTTTTTCGTTTCTCGGGACCAGTGTGATTACTAACCAAAATGTCTGCTCCAACCTCTGTTGTTTTGTTGGACCGTGGAAATAATACAACGTGTACAATCAATTTGCACGGTAATTGATCATAGAGATTATCGAAACCCGGAAGTGTTGTAGCCTAGCACTTGTACATTGCACTCACGGAGTGAATTTCTTTGTTATCTGATTAGGTGCTACTGTAGTGTCGTGGAGAGTGAACAATCAGGAGCAATTATTTGTGAGCAAGCAGGCTCAATTCGACGGGAAGAAAGCCATCCGCGGTGGCATACCTTTTGTGTTTCGTAAGTATTTCCCAAATTAATTAGTAAGTTGACACTCGTCTAACGTACATTTCCTGGTTCAGCTCAATTCGGCCAATGGAACTATGGACCGCAGCATGGCTTCGCAAGAATTGTTAGATGGAATCTTGAAAAAAGCCCAGAACGCCTTCCTTCAGGAGATGTTGAGGCTATATTTTCCTTATTAGAAAATGATTTTACTCGCTCAATGTGGAATTTTCCATTCCGCCTTACGTATAGGTAACATTTATTACGGTGCAGATATTGAACTCGATCAAAGCGCTGAATTTGGATTAAATCATGCATTTGTTCCTCAGGTTAATCCTCCGTGAGAAGGAACTCCATTTCAATATTTGCGTGTACAATCCAAGCAAAGATCTCACATTTAGCTTCAATCTTTTACTACACACTTACTTCAAAGTTCCAGACGTTCGACGATGTAACATAACCGGACTGCAGGGGTGCACATTCATTGACAAGGCAAGTTTATCTACTGGAATAACTCAAAGAATTGATGCCAACAATTTGCACTGAACGCTTGTGCTCTTTAAATAGACTAGGGAGAACTCAGTTTACCAAGAAGGTCGGGATGCTGTGCAAATTAATGAGTGGACTGATCGTGTTTACCAAACCACGCCACAGGAGCACATTATTACAAACGTTGTTTCCGGAAGGAAGATGAGAATCCAGAAGTATAACTTCCCCGACACAGTGCTGTGGAACCCTTGGGTCGAAGGGGCTAAGGAAATTCAGGATTTCGGCGACGACGAATATCCTAACATGATGTGCCTCGGTAATCATCAACTCGCCACTAAAACTTAAGATTTTGTTAACAGTGGACTAATTGTTTTTATGCTTTTTGCCTGGATAGAAGCTGGACATGTTTCCGCTCCGGTGATCCTTTTGCCAGGAACCGCATATGAAGCGTCTCAAATTCTTCAAGTAATGTAAACATTCAGCGAAGACTCGTGATGATGCTGAAATTTTTCATTCAACAATTCCATCCAGCCTACTCCATTTCGTACTATTATAGCAATAATATGTATCCGTACCGAAACGAGAACATTCTGAAGAATAAAAGTAGGTATGATTTCAAATGACTCCAGCTAAGTCGCCAAGTGTGTGAAAGCGTTCCAAACGAATGGAATCAGTCCATAGAAACGGGAAAAGCTCACCGAGTATGACTGATAACTTGTAACATTTATTGGCGAAGTAAAATACTTGTTGCTGTTGTTAAATTATTTCTACTCTCTCGCAGTGCCTGAATTGATCTGGCGCGATCAAAGCCCATTTGCAAAAGCAGCGCTAAATTCTCTTCGGAAGGTTCAACCTCCCGGTCAGGTCTAGGGCGTGTCCCGTCTGCACGTGGAAATAACAGTTGTCGAAGGAAGGATCGGTTATCGTCTTGCAGGACATCTTGGTTTAGTCCGTCGTGCAACCTGTCAGTGGGATGACCGGATCTGGAGGAGTAGAAATCATGCGCACGACGGTACATGTACTGCTGCTCATATCTCTCCATCTCCTCCTGCCGTTGGAGCTCGAGCGTTGCTCCCATTTGTCCCAAAACCGGCTTCTTTGTCAGGAATGCCCATCCAAAAAGTCGGCTGCATACTTCAGAGACTATTTCTGGTACCACTAGCCACTTCCTCACGTACAGCACGTTGAAATGATACGCTGCACCCGCTAACTGTTGGGGAATAATTATAAAACACATCAATATACATCATGTATGGTAAGTTGTGAGAATGTCACTAGTAGCTTCCATAATTAGCTAAGGATAAGTTACTTACCAAGCCAGCAGCTGCTGCAATTGGATTATCACAAGCCATTTGCAGTCCAAGCAAATATGTTAATGTTTTTACAGTAACGGAAAAACCCAAGAATTTAGTGACTGTAATCTTCGGAATTTCCAAAAAGTAGTTAACAAAGGTTGGAAAGACGAGGCTGTATCTACAAAAATTAAATAGGAGCATGATTAGTGCCTAGCATCAAATTAACTGTATAAGTTGGACCTTACAAGCCAGGTGGTAGAAAAATCCGACTGCCATCAAAACTGTTTCGGAAGTACGATGGTACGTATAGAATAGCTGAAATTTCAAATGCAGTAGCCATAATACTAGTTCCTAATATATGAGACGCAAATTTTCTGGACCCCATCCTCCGTTCAAACACTCTGCATAACAAAAGAATAGGTAACAGCATTGAAAGCAAGTTAACCTCATTTATATTAGGATATATTTACCTGAAGTAGTAAAGCAATAATGCCGCAGAAAGGAAATCCTTCGAATACATGAAGGTGAAGCGGTTCAATATCAGTCTCCAGATTTGTGGGGATGTTAGGATAGAAGGTATCTCGCAGGAAACGTAAGCCCTCAAGTAAGGCGAAAGCACCGGAACGTGAGCGACAGTAAAAGTGATGAAAATCGAGCTCAACAGGCCTTTGCAGACTGGGGCCTTGTCTAAAATATATTAAATACGAGCTCAGGTATTGAACAATTTCGCTCAACGATATTCAGATAATAAAATGCTTACAAAACCCGGAAGAGCTTTGATGACCAAGTATTGTTGCAGCCATGACTTGAAAATTTTTATTAGCTTTGGCTTCGTCTCTCAGAGAATGTGTTTGGAGACGTTTCAGTTACAGGTCCATTATGTAAGCCCACGACCTACGAGTAGTCCGAAGCTTGGACATCCGTTCTCTAGACAAGGCACAAACGAACCATAACAGAACGTCAATGCTAAATTGGAATTAACCCCGTTCTTTGATTTGAACGCTTTCTTACCTTTTTCGTAATGAATTCTCAAGGCATTCAAGGGCACCAAAAATTGACTGAGACGTCTAACGATGAGTGAAAAGCGAGTTATTGTATTTAGCCGTCAATTTTACAAGCTTAACTACATTTTTCTATTTTTCACAATTACGTAGTTCAGATTTCAGATGACGTTCCTGTGTCCAGTGCTCATTTTTCACAGTGGAGATTCATGAACACATGATATTTGTATATCGCGTCGATTGATTCTGTATTTGATTCTTCACGCTGCTCCTGACACCGGGTGGCACGTTGTAATACCATATGATGTAATGTGGGTTATCTGAAAACCTCACAAGGCTCACTAAATTCACATGAGATGATTTGACTATTTGTGTTGCACAATTTCCAGTTCAGTTATTAGTCATGAAATTGCAAATAGTTTGCTAGTTAACATATCTGTGGAGCAGTTGGAAGAACTAGTTGCGATTTTGTCGTAGTGGGTGCCATTTATTTAATCATTCTTGCAAATGTGAAGTTAAGGAGCACGAACACCTCTCGTTTTCAATCAGTGGGAGTGGAAACATCCTGAACGATGTCTACAGCTGAATTTGTGGGGATCGACAATCATAGTCCGATTGCTTTAACCGACGACGAAGACGATGTACTTCGGGAATGTTACGCAAAGGCTGCCACCAACGATTCTGCGTCAGTATGCACGAACCCCATGCCAGTGACTCAGCCAAGGCACAGCGTTTCCTCACTGCACTTAAATGGCGGTATCAACGCTGCAAATGCCAATATCGTGCAACTGGGCTCCGCCATGGGTATCCAGGGCCATGACTTTGAAGGGACATTGAGCAAGTGGACTAACTACATTCACGGCTGGCAAGACCGATTTATTGTCCTGAAGGACGGGATTCTGAGCTATTACAAGTCACAACATGACCTCAGTTTTGGCTGCAGGGGGTCACTGTCGATATTTAAGGCTACAATTCGGGTGAACAATATAGACCAACAGAAAGTGAGCATTTGGCGTTTGAGAATCTAAATGTATTCTTACCTCACTTTGCAGCCACACGATTTAGATGACTGCCGATTTGATGTGTCAGTGAATGATTGTGTGTGGTACCTTCGCGCAGCAAGCTCCGAAGACAAAATGAAATGGGTCGAGGCGTTAGAGCATTATAAGGTAATACAAAAATAATTAAATACTAATATTACTCAATAGAATTCGCTGAGATCTGGAATTTATACACTAGTCGGAGTCAGGATCGAGCTACGAACCACTTCAAAGCCTCCAGCGGTATGGTAGCGCCATGTCCATTTCTTCTAACACCTTATCATCGGGCTCAGGTTTTCCTAAGACGCACACCCTTAGAGCAAAATTGGCCGAGCTGGAAACCTACCGCGACATCCTAGTTCAACAAATTGATACGCTGCAAAAATACTTCGACATGTGTTCAAGGAAGAATCTTAATATGCCATACGATATAAATGACGCAGCTGAACTCGTCAGAAATGGAAATATCTTCGATGAGCTGGAGAAAGATGATCTCAGCCATCACGCCTGGGAATCCGAGCGTGAGCGGTCCAGGATGTACGCGGAAGGTAGTTCCACTTACCGACTTCAAGAATTTTACTTTTTCGATTTGTGTATTTTACGCATTATTGCTACATAAATAATCCTTACTGACACATATTTCTTTCAGGTAAGGGTAGCTTGTCGTCCCTGACCGAAGGGTGCGATAACAGTCAACCTAGTCTAAACACCATGGACTTTCGTGGCGAATCCCTCACATTTAAAGTAATTAACAGATCATGGAAGCGGATTCCACAAATAGAATCAAAGCTAATTGTACATCATATTCTGTGTTTGTAGGCAACAACTGCCGGGGTGCTTACAAGCGTTGCCCACTGCATCGAGGTAATGACACAACAAGAGGAAATCTGGAAAAGAAGAGTAGAAGAAGAAGTCGAAAAGAGGAAAAAGGTTGAGGAATATTTCAAACAGAAGCTGTTGGAAGCACAAAAAAATCAGAAAGCTCCTTCACTCAGTGGATTGGGTCCCGATTGTGAGGTGATTAATTTGTGATTACTCGTGGCCATAGTTTCGCATTCGTTTAGTTGGTTTCTGTTTCATGAGACAAAATTCTCAGTCCACGTCCATAATATAACAATGACATGTCTTTCTGCATTTAGGAAGGGCCGCACAGCTCATTAAAGGAAGACGAGTTTTATGATGCAGTAGAGATTGGTCTGGACAGGATGCAAGAAGAAGAAGAATTTCGCGAAAGACTTAAAATGCTGGAAAAAGTTACTCCTCCACAAGAAGCAAAGGCTTCGGCACATCGGTTTTGGCCAGACATTGAAAGAGTTACGCTGGAGCAACTTCATTATGCGAGGCTCGGCGTAGGAGAAGGTCGGTCAACTATTGCTTGTGTTATGATTTGTGGCCCTAACTAAACTCTGCTAAATTTTCAAGGTGGTTGGGAACTATTTGCCGAAGATGGAGAAATGAAGATGTATAAACGGGAGGAAGAAGTCGACGGTTTAGTGGTAGACCCATTGAAAGCCCAGCACACAGTTAAAGGGTTCACAGCGCATGAAATGTGTCATCTTTTCTTCTCGCCCGAAGTCCGAATGGAATGGGAAAGTAAGTTCTGTTTAGAAAGTCTGTGAAATGGTTTCAAATTCAAACTTTTTTTATTTGTGCAGTGACCTTGGAACAAATGACAATCCTGGAGAAAATATCAGATGACACGATCGTATTTTTACAAATTCACAAAAGAGTTTGGCCTGCCACACAACGAGACGCATTATTTTGGTCTCACATACGTGAAGTGCCTGATTCCAGCGACCCTAACGCGCAAAACATCTGGATTGTTTGCAATCATTCGGCGGATCACGAGCGAGATTTAGACTCCAATGGAAAATACATTCGGGTTTTCCTGACAGTCAGTTTGGTTTGCCAAACAATCATCGACCCACCAAAAGATGGTGGAGAAATTACGAGAGATAATTTGACATGTCGCATCACCTATTGCTCCGTTGGTAAGATTTGAGATGTGTCAAGTGTGTATGGCATGCAAATACAGTGCTCAAACCTCGACTTTGTTTTTAGTTAATCCCGGGGGATGGGCTCCTGCTTCTGTATTACGAGCTGTGTACAAGAGGGAGTACCCACGATTTCTTAAGAAGTTCACTCAGTATGTCCTGGACAAGTGCAAGGATCGGCCAATTATGTTTTAGGTTGGTTGGAGTGACGCTAATCAGACGTGAATGTGATGTTTCCGGAAACGACCAAATGTCGCACTCAGATTGACGATCATGAATTAACTTCATTCCTAGTTGGTTCTTCCACTCTCTGCTGATATTTATTTGACTTTATTTCTAATCATTTGTTTCTCAACCTATTGTAATTAACAAATGATTGATTCATATTAGTATATGCGTGATTAAAAGCTCTATTATCATGTCAAAACTAAGGAGTTCGGCTTCAGCCATCGATTCATGATTTAACATTTAACTCTTGCGACGAGAGGAATAATACACATATTTGCTGGATGATGCGTTGATCCGCTCGAAAAGGTTTCATTATTTATTGGTTAGATTCGTGCTAACTTCCAGACTACTGACAAGATTGTGAGCTACACTATCGAGATACTGCGAAATTCCAACATGAAAACGGTTTTGAACACAAGAGTGACCGGGTGCCAGCTGGGGACATACTCGCTATTGCTATCTTCATCTTCATGTTCAGGATTCCTGCAATTACATGTTTGATTTGAGCTCGGGCAGTCGCATGGCTTTTTACTCAGGCCCTCCTCTCTGTACATATCATAAAGTAGCGAAAATTACGAACTTAGAACCAAAAGACAGTGTAGGGCTTGTATAATCATGCTTACATTTATGTATGCAATCTCGTCAGGATCAAGTGGACGCCGTCTAAACCGTTGTGGCAGCCCCCAATCTTCAACAACTGCATTCGATGCACCGCCGACAGCGGCTGCACCAGTGGGGCTTGGCATTTTGTTTGCTGAAAAATGAAGAAAAAAAGCCGTCACATCACAATTTCTTTAAAACTTAGTACTCGCCGTGTACTCACCTGCGCCAGCGGCGGAGGATGGGCTCATGTTTAAGGCCTTCCGAAACCGAATCATCGGAGTGTGTCCAGAAGAAATTTTGGTGATCTGAAATGCCACAACAGAGAAATGGTGTGGGGAGGGGATTCCTGCGACGTTGTCGGAACTTAAACTGAGCTGGTTAACTTACTTGGGAACCAACAGCACTCACAACAGCAGTTGTTGGCTTCATTGTTGACGATGTCGTCGGTGGTAAGGCCCCACTTCCACCAAGTCCGAGTAGTAACTTAAGTTTTTCGCCTAACTTGGACATCAATCCAAACCTATTCGGTGAGTTTGATTTAAATTACGCAATCATATTTGCGGTTTGTCACGTGGCAAATTGTCGTAACTGCACACTCAATAAGACAAGCCCAAAATCTAGGTTCTATGGTGAACGTTGAATTGTGACTAGAAACTAGGACACACTCTTTTGCATGAGACTTTGAAAATGGGTTGGCCGCGCTCGTGTCCGTGACACTTGATGTGAAGCTTCGAGAAGACTTGGACTTTGAATATGCATACCATTGATTATTACGTAGTAATTAGTTGCCTACTCTAAGACAAGCTTATGCATACAAGCTTGGGCAAAGAAATATGGACGTCGTCGCGTCAGCATCGTCGTTGGAGGCGTCTCACAGTGACGGTAGTACGATACTATTGAGCCCAACTCTGACCGACAGCTAGAAAGCAATTCATAGTTATCCAAAACAATCCAGCAATCCAATTCGACAACAGAGTGCACTTTTCAAAAATCAATCACGCACTTCAACAGCCTTGTAATTTGCATTACATATTACAACAAAAATGCTTCGATTTATTAATTTGACAACAAATATGCAATGCACGCAATACAAATCGCAAATACAGTTGGGACACTGGCAATTAAAATCAACCTATTTACAACACGTTCAATATTTGGAATACTTAAGAAATCTAATCCGAAATGCCGGAATATTCATGTCCAAATGCATGGATTAATATCGCCTGTCAATTCGGTGATCTCGTTCGCGTCGCATTCCCATCGGAATAACCCGACTCTGTGGGGTGATTGCTATGTCCAAGTAGTCTCCGATATTGAACCGAACTTGAGCTATCAAACAAAAAGACAAGGCTTATATTAATGTCATCAAAGTTAACATGCGTTAAGGAAGAGGGGCCAGCTTACAAAGTGTGCGATTATCGTCTGAAGATTTTTGCCCAGAAATTATTGTGCCGATTGATCTTGATCTGTAGCCGGGAGACCCTCGGAACTTGAAATCAGGATACACCAAGGAGAAATCAAACATGGTTCCTGAATAACATTGAAAAGACAATGTCTTCTTGAAATTGTTGTCAAGCTAGTTGAATCGAACGCTTGCATGTTTCGATGAAAATATTCTTGTACCTGGCCGACGGGCATCCGGATTCACCTCTTTCACAAGACTGGCCAGCTCTTTCAATGTGGCATCCATCCTGATTACCGTTACAAGATCATTATTAAAGTATCCATCTTATACAGTACAATGCAACCTTTACAGTCAGGGACAGAACAAAGCTCACCATGTGTACACTTGAAGTTCATTGCCTGGGAAGGAGCCACCATTGTATTCTGCCGTAGAGTTGTGCCGTCCAGTGTTACAGAAGACACGCAAAAGAAGAGGACATGTCTGCAAAGGGAAAGTAAAAGTAGTTCTATTGCCACAGTCTCGGGGTAGTTTAGTCAACCAGCAGAGCACAGTTGCAGGGAGATTTTGGACTCTTACCTTTTCACGGTCAACGGGTTTCTCATGTTCCTTCACGTCTTCGACGATGACCACGGACCCAAGTGTAGTCATTTTAAAGGGAAGAAAGTAGTGAAGAAAAGAAGAGCTTCGCTCTAAAATCCGCTTTTGGAATCGAGAACGAGACAACTTCACTACAGCCTCTTTGCCTGTCTTAATCTGTTCCTCAGTTCACGTCCTCTTAATTAATTTCTCCGCTTAATTTTAACTAGGCTACAAATTGAACTGGGAAGGAAGCTATTTTTCTTCACCAAAATGTAGGTAGCGAGAAGCCAAGGGAAATGAAATGAGCCGATGAGTGACGCTTTGAAAACGAGTTCGGGTTCCCGCATATTCTCCCCGTCTCACATTGTGTTTTGTTTATGCAAGAAGTCCATTATCAAGTGACATATTTGCTCCGCAGATCTCTGTTTGCCGGAGCCCGGGCCCGGTTCCGCTGTGCTGCGACCATGCATTACCCGGACATTGTCGAAGAACTTGAAAATGCTAAAAAGGCGAAGAGAAAAGTACGCCCATTGTCAAAAATTATCAAAGTGCCTGCAGCATTTAGCTTGGCTAGCGTATCAATGCTGACTCGGCATCCAGTCCCCTGCTTTTTCTCGAAACGAGGAACTGACGAAAACCTCGAGTCAAGAGAAAAGATGCCGGGGAAAGTTCGGGTCACGGAACGACGTGTGAAGCGCGATAGCAGTTTTTGTTTTAATCCATGACGCCTTCCAGGCCAGAACCCAGACCCAGATTCTCCACAGATAGGCAATAATGAGACGATTGTGGAAATACGAGAGGCCAATGACCGATGCAGCGAAATTAACGTAGCAATAAATTATTTATTTGAAGTATGATTATGTAGTTAAGCTACGGAACCAGATTATCAGAAGGATTAAAACACAAGTATTGTTTAGAGCATGGCTGCCAGATTCGCATTAAAGAAAGTAAATACTTGAAATGAAAAGCAACATAAATACCCTAATTGCAACAGATAGTTTTTCTTTATAACATGTTCACAACTTATGGACGTTCTTTGCATTGCAAGCTGACAACCACCGCAAGCGTGTGCACAGGCTCGTTACCACCCGGCCAGGACCACGTCGGTAACTTTAACTCAATGGCATGTGATTTAACTTAAATTAAAACATAATTTTATCTAGGACAATTTTAAGTAGTCAAATGCTGTGGTAGGCAGAAGGACAATTTATCCCGTCAATACACGGACAATTCGGCGAATGTTTTCTCCATTTCATCGGCCATTTTCTTGTATTTTTCTCTTTCACTGATGAGGTTATCTGAAACAGAAGGATAAAAATTAGGTACACATTCGCGGGTGTTGGGTAATGTTTGGCAGTGTTAAGGCATGCGATCTCAGCAAAACCACGCGTGAATTCAGTTGCAGTTGCAAATGCGAAGGTTAGCATTAGATAGCCAATTAGCGAAATCGTAAAGTAAAACTCAGATTCAGATCTAAATATGAAGGTCAAGAATGCTGACTTGTGTATTATATTAGCCCGCATGCAACCCAGAGTTATAGAAAGTCATGAAACTCTTCACACGGCGGTGTTAGTATTAAGTCAGAGTGACTACACGAAAATGCCACACTCAAATGTAAATAATGCCAATCCAGAAATCTTATCTTGCTTTCTTATAACACAATTGGAAAACTTGTGAATCCAAGTTATTAAGAACAACCAGTGCACATGAGCAAGATAAGAATTCGTGAAACTATTGGCATTAATAAGAAATTCATAAAGACTGGTCACTGACATTGATAATTGGAAAGCCCATCGACGAAACGAATTGATTGATTAGGACTGGTACGGCAGACAGAAGTAACTAAAGTATTGTATGAGTATTGTAGAAAGGAGATTAATGTTTTCAGTGTGTCAGCTCTAGTAGCCAGTAAGTTCCGAAAATGTAACGTCTAGCTCGTCGGAAATTGACTTGTATTTTTCTTTCTCGTTCACCAGCTCGTCTGCAAAATAAGCACAAGGCACGGTCAGTGGTAATGGGTAAACCTTGGAAGAAGTACCCTCTAAACCCACAGTTTTCAACCTCAACCTTACAAACTTGTGACACAATTGCCATCTAAATCTAAATGCGTTTTGGCACGTACAAATTTGCGGACAACAACAAATGACATGAACGGAAACCGTAAACCGACGAAGAAAAGTAAATAGTAAAAACTGAAAAACAAAAAAGAAAAGGCTCAATTTGGAAATTTGCCAAGAGCTGGTCACGATGATCCATTAGAATATTCTGAAATACTGCTATCGATTCAATCTCTCACTCCTTCATTGAATTCGAGAAACTGTTTTTATTTACTTTACGCGATCTTTGAAATCCTTTAAATCAAAATGAATCAGGGAGAACAGCAATTAGCAAAATCCTTGGGCCGATAAGAAATGAACCTAATGTCGCTGAAGAATTAAAAACTGATACAATGATTTTGATAGATAGATCAGTATCCAGAAAGTTCAGAGAAAGTGCCGTCCAGATCATCACATATTGACTTGTACTTTTCCTTTTCACAAACCAGTTCATCTAAAGAAGTTATTCAAAACGAGTTTAAGAGATTTCTCCGGTATGATTGTTGAAAGCCAAACTGAAACAATCTCCAGCACAACATTGTTGACCCTGCTATTATGTTCTTGTAGAGGTACCGAATGCAAAAAATATCTTGATGACCGCAGAAAGTAAATGAAGTCCCGTAATTCTAGCGCTTCAAGCAGAAGCAAGCAAGCCACCATTTTAAAAGATTCCCTTATCCACGTATGCTTGTGCAGTAGAAAATGCAAGTTGATATTTTAAAACTAGAATGAGAATCTAAATCTAAGTACATGTTCTGAATGTCCTGCAAAGTGGCTTCCATTTCATCCTGCAACATTCTGCTCTTCTCTTTCTCACCAATCAAATCATCTAGTCACATATTAAATTTCATCATTAGCAAATTCATTTTGCCACGAATTAACCATAACGGACGCTTTCTAAAATCAGCTTTTAGCCTTAGCTTGGGTCAGAATTTAAAATTCATTAATTTGCATTTTTGCCATATGCCCATGTAACAATCGGTGCGAATTTATATGGACCCATTCTGGTATGAGAATCCAAGTGAGAATAAATTACCTTCCAATCTGTCCACTTCCTTTTGCAATTTTTGCACCGATCGCTCAGCAAATTCAGCTCGGGCCTCAGCCTGTGACACAACAAATAGGATTCAGATATATCCAAGAAGGCAAATATTTTCACTCCGATAGTCGATAGTACCTGCTTCAATCGAGCGGTCATGCTCTTGATCTGTTCCTTGAATTCGTCCTCTCGTTGACGGGCCTGGTGGATAACGAGAATGGACATGTAAAAAGCAGAGCTTAAAGGGTTCAAGTATGGCCGGCGGTCAGGTCGTTCTTTACCTTTTCTTCTGAGACCTCCAGAGATTTCAAGTTGTTTCCGACGACTCTCAACTCCTCCTCAAGTTCAACAATTTTTCTGCAACATCATCAAATGATCAGGAATTTGCAAGCTCGCATAATTAAAACACGGCAAACAAAATATTAGTTGCTACATAATGTTGTTTAATTGTTAGTTAACGTACGATTCACTCTGTTCAGCCCTCTCTTCGGCTCTTTCTAAATCTTGCTCCATCATGACAAGTTTGCGTGCAACCTAAAATTCGTCCATGCGGAAGAGGGTAACAACAAATTAGTCACAAAATCACAACAATAAAATGAGCCAAGAGTTATGCAAATATGTGCAAAGACACAATGAAAACACTTGTTGATAAATTAGTTGGCCCATGGCTCGGGTCAATTAATCTTCATTGCGTAAGTGAAACACAATGATGTTACTAGCGAAAACCCACTCGCATTTCGATAAAACAGTTAGGCTAACTGCACATGGTTAGATAAAATGGTTTAGTACACACGATCACACTCCAACCCAACATCTGATTAAAGAATGATAATCAAACGAAGAGGAAGTATGTCAACTCACGATTCACCAGTTTCAGCACGTTCTTCTGCGCGCTCCAAATCAGCCTCAACCATGGCTAGCTTACGGGCAACCTTTACATCAATGAAAATGCTTTAGGAACTAATTCCGCCTGTTTTTCAATCAATCGGCTAACATCAAATGAATGAAACAATTAGCAATCTATGGGGGTGGTACATTATGTTATGTTATAAAATTCGGAAAGTCGGAATTCAGAAAGCATAGTCAAGGGTCAACAACGCAAAATAAAAACAGACACCTCATCGTATTTCCTATCAGCCTCTTCTGCCAAGAATCGTGCTTCTTTAAGCTGGTTCTCAAGCGTGTCCATCCTCTCTTCATCAGAAAGGGAGCGATTCTCCAATACCTTACGCATACTGCAGAACATGAACAAATTAGCGGGGTTGGGAACTCAACAGTTCAAATCAGCGAATAAAATTGGCTTAAAACATTCGGCGGAAAAACCTCTAGAATTGATGACCGTTTGAATCATTTTCAATGCAGTGGTATTTGCTGGAGTGGAGTATGGAGTCAGAGATGTTTTCATTGTGCACTTGGCAAAAGCTTAAAGTAAAGGCTAATGGCTAATGCCTTGATCATCTGGATTGATAGTCATACCTCTTCATACTTTTTGTCCGATTCTTCGGCAATAAGTTTGGCTTGTGCCAGTTGTGCTTCTAACATCGAAACACGATCATCCTCCATATTGCTGCGATTCTCTAAAGCTTTCCTTATGCTACATGTGTGATTTGCAAGAGAAAATGGAATGACATTATTATTATACTGCTTGCTACTTTAGTTTAGGGTTAAAGGTAGGGCAATAATTAAGGGACTCTGAACATCCGATTCCTACTCCTAAGACACGGTCTCCATTTTCCCTTCCGCCTGCAGAGGTCGAATTGCAGATTTAACAGTCCAAATTAACATACCGCTCAGATTCATCAGCCGCATGCGTTGCCTCTGCCAATTTCGTGGTAGCGGTTCCAAGGCGCTCTTCGGATCTTTCCAAGTCCTCCTCAATCAGCTGGATTCGCCTGTTCAAAGCAGCCACCTCGGCCTCGGCCTAAGTTCAAACATTCGATAAGTTAGTACCATTCGCAATAACGTGTAGGCAAGCGACGGACACGGTAAATTATCGCAGTTTCGAGCTACATATTCCAAAGCGTGCGTGATGCTGGTACTAAATTAATACCTACTCAATTGAATCATTTCAATAACAGCCCTAATTGCCGGCATTTTCCTTACTTCTTCTCTACGCAAGCTTTCCATTTGCAATTTCTTTTGAAGATCCTCTGAATCCTCTTTATACTTCTCCATTTCTTCCTTAGTTTGTCTCATTTTCTTCTTGAGGACATCCAGCAGGCTGCCCTGCGATGCGTTGTTTGTGTTCATACTGAATACTGTGCGTGTGTCAGAATCCGGATATAATTATTAAACCCCGAGGAGCTGGCAGTGTTTCGAAGGAAGAGCACAAACTCTTTTCCAGTCAACCAATTTACAAATTCAGAATCTAATTTCTCCAATTAGGAATTGAAAGACTGAATACTGGCTCAAAAATCTTATCAAGAAGTCACCTGGCGTGGCAAGGCCAAGGTTACTTTACAAGACTTCGAGTCGGAATCTTCGGAGAGTTCAGAGACTTGGACTTCACGCAGGATCTTTTCTACCTGTGGCTGTCAGTCGGTACCTGCTAGCCTAGCCCGTGTGTTACTCCAGTCAATGAATCACAACAGTAAATACGAAAGGAAAGGGTTGAAAGGAAAATACCATTTATATACTGTACACACCTTTTCCATTTTTGGTAAATAAAATGCTTCATCGAACGCCTCCGCTGAAGCCACATTCAATCGTACCAGCACCGAGTATGCGTGCCACTCAGCCCTACTTTTGTTCTCACATTTTGATGCACATGCAATGGATGGGATCGTACAATTCGTACTATACTGCGTTCGATCATGACTTCATGATCTTTGTTCACAACAATCGAAAGCCAATTCAAATCATTGTATAGATTCAGTGCGATTATAACTGTAGTTTCGCGACCAAATTATGAAGCAAGATCAGAACAAACGCGTGAACGCGGATGCGTCTGCATGTGAAGAGATACAGAGTCGATGGATATGGGATTAAGGTCTGTTTTGTAATGTGAGGTGATCTGAAGCGACGCGATAAAAGTATGAGATGAGGTGAAGGAAGAATCTTAGAATTTAGGTTATAGCCTCCTTGCTTTCGTTATTCGTTACTAGTTCTAGTTTAGGGTCTGAGCAACCAAATAAGGGAGTGTGAATTCTAGTAGTAGTGGCACGATGCTTTTATTAGCAACAGGAACGCGTGCCAAAATTCGGCATAAGCATGATCACATTTCGAAGCTAAAAATAACTTTCTCTGAAGCACTGTAAAGTCAATTCTCAATTCCACTTTTTCCGCCATGCTATATCCTCATTCTCCCACACATATTAATTTATCCTAAGAATTCTTGCTGCATTTTGCCCTGATAGCCCGATCCGTGTTTTCTTATGCGTACATGTAACTTAGCAAATATTTTCACAATGACCTGACCCGACTGAATGAGCAAGCGTATTCAAATGCAGCGCATTAAAATGACCACTGATTAGCCGCTGGCCTATAAATGGAATTAAGGGAGCTGTACTTACGTTTTGAAGGCCTTTCTCCTTCTCTTCCAGCTTCGTATTCGCCTGCATGAGTTGTTCTTGGGTTTGGTCGAGCTCGTTTTCAATCTGCTGGATCTTCTTCTGGAGCGCACGTACTTCCTCCTCGGTCTTGTCGGCACGGGCGTTGGCATCTCGGGCCTGCTGTTCGCAGTTGTCAGCCCGGTCCATCGCATTGTCCTTCTCAAGCTTCATAGCTTGCATCTTCTTCTTGATCGCGTCCATATTGGCGGATTGCTGCGACTTTCGCTGTACAAAATATAAAGATATTATAATGGAACAATCAATGTAGAGAAATCTTGCGAAGGATTCAGGGTTTGTATTGAATTTTTAATAGCAAGGAGTAAACTTACCAAAGGGCTTGTGGAAATGTAAACCAAGAACAAAACTTCGCAGTGGCGAATCCAGCGACTGACTGATTACGGTCTTCCGAAAAAATCATGCATCTCTGGTTTCCTGCATCTGGGCTTCGTATAGGCTGATGTCTATAAATATCTTCGACTCCTCTGAGCAAATGAAGACTGGTGTGAAAACATGATTCTTCTGCACAGCCATCAGGCGACGACTCAGGGGGTAGGAACAGGAGGTAGTAGAATGCTCAACGTCTGATAATGATGGACTGAGTCACGCAGAGCAGGATCCACCGCCATGCCGTGTTCATACCTTCATACGATGGAAAGAATCCAAGTTCATATTCTTGTCCTCTTGTGGCTCGTGGATGCAGAACTGAAGCTAAGAGAATACAATCGAGTCGAGGCGAGTCGACGTGGTAAAAATTCCGGCACACGACAATGCCATTAGTCGCCATTAATTTGATGATACTGAAATTCATGTCTGTCGATATTGCACATTTATTCCGCTCTCCTACATGCTCGGGTGAGACAACTGGTGAGAAAATATGCATCATCAGCCACTTTCACACTGTTGTCGATGATGCCAACAATTCTCACCAGTATTTGAGAAAAGTGCCTTCAGTTCACTAGTCAATTTATTGATGTTTGTCTTTCCATCATCTTGATCTTAAAATTAAAGAATTTTGTCGCTTCGATTTTGCCCTAAGTTTTACGCTGTGACGAGACTGCAGTTGAGTCCTCGAACTCAAAATGTCAGCGTCGAGTCGGTACATGACTAATACTTAAATTAGAGGTCGTTGTCGAACTCGAAAAAAGTAGCCCTGCATATGACTGCATCATCTCTAGCTGTCAAGCCTGAGAATGCGCGGACCATGACCGATTGGGCGAGACATCAAGAATCATGGTCGAATTCCAATGTATAATTAAGCGCGAATAATGCGTCGCTATTATCAGGGAGTGCATAATTCACAAATTGCAACTCAGAATAATTTCAGAGTAGGTCATAGGTCATTGAAGGACTGGGCACGGGCCTGTGGAAAGCTGACATGGATTCAGTGGTACTCGTGTCCTCGTGTGTGGGCTGTGGGAGGTTAGCTAAAGCTCATGTTCAAGCGCGAAGATCTTTCCATTTGTTTACATCATCAAATGAACAAATCGTGTTTACCCTTCCTTTTGCTTTCTGCTTGGCACAACTCAACTGCGCATTGCATTCGCAAAAGAACATGTGATAGCGTTTGAGCTAAACAGCTGAACTTGCACTTTTCTGAATTCAAGTTTCATTGTTTCATTTCATAAATATTAGTCATCCTTCACACAAATTACATTGAAACGTAGAAGTCCATTCAGCAGCAATCTACATGGACTAATTGATCTTATCTTTACCCCAAAACAATTCAGGACAGGCTCGTGTTAGATTTGAGTTGTTACTTGGTGACTGTAGCTTCTTAACTCATAAATCTTGTGAATTCCTGAAATATGGCTGGACGTAGCAGTGAGTGACGACGCTGAAGCATTTTTCGGAGAGGCCTCCAATGGCTTCTTGCTAGTCACAGCACAGGTGTTCACTTCACTAAAAAAACTGCAGCCTTGGTTGGTCTCTGCAATCTTCGGCCCACAAGGTAATCAAGATGGCGATGCTCTCGTCCCCAGATAAATTCTAAACCTTCGAATATTTATAACATTGCAGATACATTGAAACATGTGGAGTAATTGGAATTGGACTGATAACATTAAGAAACGAGTATGCAGATATCTCTTGCAGAGATATCTGGGTCAGTACCTCCAGGAAAAATTATCATTGGACCAGTTGTCAGTGGATGTGTACCATGGGACTGGCAATGTTACTGACGTGACACTGGATACGACGGTAGACCATGAAATCCACTCTGTTTTTCTTGTTATGGACATTATCATGCAACTTACAACTATGTTGATTGTGCAACTTTTGCAGGCACTTAACTCTCTGGCGGAGCAACAGAACCTGCCCATTGAGTTCATCGATGGTCAACTGGGAAATGTATCCGTTTCGATACCGTGGTCTTCCATTATGCAAGAGAGCTGTGACATAGAAATCTCTGGAATGCGCTTAACTATCCAACCGAAAGGAAGGCACGAAACTGGTACGGCGATTTTAACTAGACTGAGATAAAAATACTGAGACTGAGTTTGGAATAATTTTACTATCGTCATGTAATGTCAGGCTCCTCAATGCTGGACTCAATGTGGACGAGCATGGCTTCAAGTATGCAACTAGCTGAAGAATGTTTGAAGACTACAGAAAGCGAAGATGTTCAGGATGAAGTCAATCAAGAAAGCAACACTCCGCTGGCCGGTTTAGAGCATTGTGCTCAGACGATTGACGCAAGTAAGTCGCCAGCAACTTGACACATGAATTACGGATTCTGGCTAGATGTTTGAGATGAATCTTTGAGTTGAACAGTTTTGGGACGAGTGAGAATGTGCTTCAACAATGTTGTTGTGAGAATCAAGCTAGGCGGGGAACTACAGGACCTGCCTTTGGCTTGCGAATTTCATATTAAAATGTAAGTCAAGGTTTCTCAAATTATTATCATCAATGCAGCAGTCTTCAAACTCAAGATGACTATGACTATTTGACTATGAATCTGATTATGTCAGGTGCAAGTATTCGGGCACAACTGGGGATGAAGACCCGAATAATTTTTGTGACACGCCATTCAGTGAGAAGAAAGTGCACATGGAAGGTGTAACTTGCTATATTGACATCGGCGGCATGCATGGCTCTACGTACAACCAAGTGAGCTTTAAGTGTTTCGTCAATGTGACTAATTACAATAGCCAACAGATATTTATCATTTGTATCACTCCACAGGACTTGGACAGCGTCCCAAGTTTGATCCATGTCGGAAGATTTGACGGACGGCAAACATTAAAAATAAAAATAAAAAAAGACGCGAACATTCGGGGCCCTCAGGTAAGCGGCAAGGGCGGGTGTATAGAGGCTCAGTTCAGTTGTCAATTGTATATCGATGACTCAATACCTTCTTTGACTCCTCCAGGTGTCTGTTGATTGCAACTTTGGGTCCTTCTGTGGCTTCGTTTCTCCATTTCAAATACACGTATTAGTCAAGCTGGTAGACGAGCTGCTGCATCCATATTACGTTGACAGGTACGTGCAAGGAGTGATATATTAGTTTAATAACTACTATGATGTATTATTCTGTGAGAACAATTCTCGAACTCTTTTCGACAGCGCATCGTCGAGGAAGTTGGCTGAAAAGCCAATGGACACGTTTGACTTCAAGCGAGTTGAGGATGAGCTTCAAGAGCAATTGAAACCCTCTGGTATTGGATTATCTGGAGTTCAGAAACAGTACGGATGGTCCTTCCCCGTCCAAGGTATACTATCAGGAGCAACGACATGTTCTGTGATTTTGATTAATTTGTGCATTCATCGCCGTTCTTTGTAGACGATGGTGACGAAGAATTTCTCCCGTTTGATTCCGTGAAATCAAATTTTAATGACGCCACAGAGGTGATGATGGCTTCTGCTATTTCTGTCACGTCTTCTGCGGAATCGACCGCTGAGAGCTTGTTTTGCTCATCCACAGCATCTGTATTAGTTGAACCCGGTAAGGTTATTAATTCTCAGAGGGCATTTCATTTTTACTGACTCGATTTCTCGGTTGCTTTCTAAGTTTCCAATGGGCATGTGGAAAAGATTAAGTTCACAGTGACTTGTATGAGTGCCAGCCTGGTTATTCTGGAGAATGATGTCGTGAAGTTTATGCGGTCAAGTCCATCAATGGTTATGAGCACTTCAGTGGAACGATTACGGGATTTATCTTGTGCTTTCTTTGCGAAGTTGGGCCTTGGTGTTGCACTTGCTGACAAACGAGACGTTGATGGAATTTGTAAGCGTCTGCACAATTGTTGCTCTCTCGATCACCTCGTGTACGTAGTCAAAAGATTATTGAGAAATGAGATTATCCACTAAACATAACTGAAGTAGGAAACTGTCATTTTTACAGCTTAATAGCAACACCCATTAGACTGGAAGGCGCCAAGTCTGTGGAAGCGGCAATGCAGGTTACAACTGGGCATGTCTCGTTTGGTCACTTTCAAATCAGCGAATTTCTCTCTGGTGACTGCAGGCCAGAATACATACAGGTGATAGTGCACAAGTTTTGCACTCTATTGCAACATAGTTAATAGACTTTGCCTGATTTCAAACAGTTGTTGAGATTTCCGGAGTTAGACAAAAGTGTTGAAGCCATCAGAATTGATTTCACAAATAAGACTGCTGCATCGCAATTATTCTCAAAGTCAAATATAAGGCAAGTATTATTGTATAAATGCATGCCAGTCCCTTTTGATAGTCCAGCGTCAGGCCGAAACGACAGTACTAAATTGTATTTCTATTTTTAGGTTTAGGCTCCAATCATGTCACTTGGAACTCGACTTATCAATATTAGACCGCATTGTGGACATTCTGTTGCCTCCACGGAACGCTTTGGGAGCAAGTATCTTGGATTCTGAAGTATGTTGATGTTGATCAAATGTATCTAAGCCACATAAAATTGCACATCCTCGTTTGAATAGGTTTACCATAATCAGCCTCAAAGTGTAACTGGAATTCTAGTAAAGGTTCCGAAAATATTTGTAAACGTCAGGTTAGCGAGAAAATTAACCAATTTGGCCGTGAATGTAATGGGGCGTAATCTAATCACGACTGTGGTTAAAACATTCAGATTTCCTATACCGGATCTGACGGTGCGGGAGATTCAGGATGACCTTTGTAAGCGCAATGTTAGACCCGACTCTGTGATACTAATCTTGGATAATGGTGTGCTGTCAACATTATTGGATTCGCGAATGAAAAATATAGTAATTGAAACCAAGTGTAAAGAAGCAGAACTGAAGTATAAGGTAAATGAAATTACACATTACCGGGCAAGAAGTTTTACGAACATGAACAAGTGTGCTTGTGCGTTTTACTTGAACGAATATGCAATCTGCGATATTTGTTGATGTAGGAAACCCAGTCCAGCGAACCGGTATCATTAGCCGTGGCCTCGTCTTATGACAAGCAAGCTGAGACCATGTCCATGAGGTCACAGGGGTACGACTGGCCCAGGTTGGTTCTAAGATTGGTGAATTTCTGTGTTGCTGTGTTATTTGTTATATTATTCACATTACACTTCTGTCATGATTTCCAGAGTGTTAGTGTCCTTCTTTACTGAGCCAAGGGCAGACGTTATTCAGGAGAAGAGATATGAAGCCGAAGATGATGCGTTAGCTGGTTTTTATTCCACAACGAATGATCCATCTCCCTTTAGTCGCCAACGTACAGCTCATGAAGGTCAATTAGGAGGTGAGGGAAGGAAAGGTAAGGTCTCTCCATTGCCTTCTGTATTACACCTCAAGGCCATGCCTAAACACTACATTGGGTTGTATCGGTTGATTAGGGGAGAATATGATGCCCGGTGACGCTTCAGAAATCAATAAATTCATCGAATCCACGTGTGCGGCAGCCAAGTACAATATTCAAGTGGACCTGCGTTGTGTAAATATCAACTTACATTCCAAGGATTTGTTCGAGCAATTGTACAACAGGTGAGCAATCAATTTGCAATCAAAATCCAGCACATAATTAGATACTCTATCATTTTTCTTGGCGCTAAAATTCCATAATCACTGTACAGGATCAGCGTGGATTTGCTTCTTTGGGAGCCAAGATTTTTGGAGAAAGGAAGGATTTTAGATGAGGTGAAACTAGATGGAACCAAATCGCATCTGTTCCGAAGATGTCGGCCATCTGCAGATTTCGGTAATATTCGGGAATACAAGTGAATTACCCACAAGCTGTAAATCCTGTTTTAATACAGAAGATGAAGATAGCCAACCAGTTTCGTACTTCGCTGCGGGAACAAACAACTCTCTCCCGTGGAAAAGTCAAAAGACAGAGAAACAACTTGGAAATGATCTTAGCTATTTATGCCTAAATATTTCCATATCTGAAGGGACGTGTGCTATTGCGGTGGATGTAAGCACTTAACTATGAAACTACGACTCATTTGATTGAACACCGCATCTGAATCAATTCTTATGCTGATCCACAGGCCGAGAAAAACGATTTCATTGGGAATGAGCAGCTCTCGGCGGTTGTAAAGAATGCCAACGTATTCATTGTATCAGGCTACAGAGGGTGCAACGAAACCGGATATGTCTGCGCACTTGTAAAATCGATTGAACTCTATCACAAAGGTGAGCACACTCGATCACGATCACGGAAGTGAAAATCAGCAATATCAAGCTTTGAAAAATCAACTTGTCTCCTCAGATCCAAATCCGGTCACAAATTTCGCCGAAACTGGGATGCGAAGAATCATCTATCCTTCCGACGATGCAGTTCAAATGACCTTTGCACATGCCGGGAACCCACTCGATTTGTTATCCCTTGCTATAAAGATTGACCGAGATATCACGACGAATATTAAGACTTTTAAGGTTGCAACTGCAATCAAAAATGGAACGCTATTTCATCGAGTTGCCGTGCCCGGCGCGTCATGGTTGAGTCAGCTTATTGAATTTTTTGATGTTGTGGACGTTCCTGTGGCGGGTTACACTCCGGCATCTGTCGTTGTCGAGTTCCATTTGCACTTGTTGGAATGCGCCATTGATTACAAGTGAGTTCGAGCTGCTGGCCCCCGGGCAAACTGTTTTAAGTACGTCGTAACTAATTAAATTCGTTATCTACAGACCTTTGTACTTGGCCATGCGAAGTGTTTTGACGCTCGAACGCCTAACCATTTCAAGCAACATCACTGCTCAAGCACGACAATCCGTTTTGCAAATCTTGACTGAAGACGCAGCACTTTTCATCAGCAATAAGTTCAACTCCACAAATCTCATGGAAGACTATATTTGTGTCATGGACTTGGGTACACTGGAGATATTACTGAGGATGTGCCAGAATTCGCAAGCTCCAGCTGTCGACTTGACTCTTTCCGTCAACAAGGTTCACATCAGAACATGCAGTGATACGTACAAGGCAGTTGTAGAGCTCTTTTCGTACTTTGCCTGCGATGGAGACTTGCGAAACCTTGACAAAGACTCCGTATCTGTGGATGGCGCATCAGCAACAATTGGAAGTAAAAGAACTTCAGTGACTCCCGATCAGGAGATTGTATTCTATGATCAAGAAAGCACTGAACAATTGGTTGCGGAGGCCATGTTTGATACCAGTCGGAAAGAAAACGAAGCAACCCGTCAGAAGAATGATACTTCAGATGCACTTTTGACAACGTCAGCAATCATTGAGCAAAGTACCGAAGTGTATGTTAGACGAGGGGATCCAATCATGGAGTCTTGTGGGCCGGTTGACATTCATCCAAGTGACGAGGAAGATTTCTGCATACTAGAAAATGACCCTGGCGTTGGTATAATTGTAAGAACATCCATTTGAGCAATTCTAGGCTTAAGTTCTAATTAGGTTTGTTAACGACGATATTATTATTTTCAGTCTAAAACAGGAGAGCCCAGCGCAAGAGTACTCGTTACTGGACCCATAACCTTAGTGGAGAATCATTTTTCACTCCCGAGCGGCAGATCCGACATACTACGGCCTCCAAAGCACTACCCAAAGCCAGTCTTGAGATACACTATACACGAAATAACGATCATATGGGACGTGTACGCCGGACAAGATTTCAGCGACTCAGAAAGGAAGCAAGAAGTTTCAGAAGAATTCTTTGATGATGATAATTCTGGAGGCTGTGATATTGGCACTGATGCGCTTGAATGCGCTGTCCTATTTTCCAAGCCGAAAGCATTTGAAAGTGCGTGGCTTGCGTACCAGCAGCCGGCGAAACCAAAGGACACCCACAGTTGGCGATTTCATGGTGGGAGAGGCAGGAAGAAAGACGTCTGCGTCGAGTTCATGTTGTCCAAAGTCAAGTTTCAATACGAAGTCTATCCATCCACTTCCGACATTTGTTCCAGGCAAATTCTGGTGATTAACACGGTGGAAATCAAAGACAAGTTGACCTCTTCGCAGTTCAACAAAATGCTTTATCTTCACACGTCAAGTGCCAAACCAAAGCAGTCCCACGCGAACATGGTTGTAATCAAACTTGTGCAGACAAGGACAAACCCACAGCTTAACATCGACGAATGCTCTCTAAAAGTGTCCATACTTCCGATTCGACTCAATATTGACCAAGATGCATTAATATTTCTGCATAGATTTTATTGCGAGCCAGTTTCAAGTGGATCTTTAGAAGGAAATAACAGCACTGAGCAAGAGCAGCATTCACTAGGCGAGTTCAAGTCAGCAGCGGTTGCGGACGCGGTTAGCCAGAGCTCGGCCGATTCAGACACCGACTCGCGCGTCTTTAAAGACGGCAGCAGTGGCGACAGCGACGCGTCAAGTGCGTCGAATGGAAGATCGCTGTACTTCAAGAGGGTCATAGTAGACCACGACATCCCCATACGGCTGGACTATCACGGCAAGAGGATGGACTTGTCACGCGGGCCTCTTGCTGGTATTTTGATGGGATTGGCACAGCTGAATAATTCAGAAATTCGACTCAAGCGAATTAACTACCCCCACGGAATTCTCGGGGTAGACAGGCTTTTAAAGTTTATCATCACCGAATGGTCGCAAGATATCACGAAGAACCAGCTACCGAGTTTGCTGGGAGGAGTCGGCCCCATGCATTCCTTTGTTCAGCTCTTCCAAGGCGTGCGTGACTTGATTTGGATGCCCATAGAACAGTATCAGAAAGATGGTCGCATCGCAAAGGGCATTCAGCGGGGCGCGAATTCCTTCTCCACTTCCACAGCAATGGCCGTCTTAGAAATTACAAACAGAATGGTTCGACTCATTCAAGGTGCTGCAGAATTCACATACGACATGGTTTCGCCCGGACCTGAACTATACCGGAACAGCCGCCGTGTAAAGGGCAGAAAGAAGAAGCACACGCAACCAGGAGACATTCGTCAAGGAATGACAAATGCCTTCCGCGTAGTCAAAGACGGTCTGGGAGACACAGCGAAAACAATCGTTCATGTCGCGAACAAAGAACACGAGCAAAAGGGTGTTTCTGGGGCAGTTGGTGGAGTGCTGCGCCAATTGCCTCCAACGGTGGTCCACCCCATCATCCTGGTTGCAGAAGCCACGTCCAATGTGCTGGATGGGTTCAGATCCCATTTGGAGCCTGAATTTAAAAAGCAGGAGGAAGAAAAATGGAAGGAAAACTCCTAACACGCACACGAGAGGTTTAAATGGAACTCGATAGCACTAGTAGCATGCGTTTTCCTAAATAAGATGTCCTAATTCCTAATGTCACATGTAACGATTTTTGTCAGATTCTATCGTTTCGCAGTCGTAATGTTTTAATAAAGCGTAAAGCATAAAATATATGTGAAACACGGAGTCCTTTGTTACAATGCTGAGTTGAATGGGGAAAGGCTCATTATTGTCGACTCGCAGAATTCTTCGTCTTGTTATTTGACCGATAAACTGGAAGTATGGTTGGGAATCTTTTGCCTTCTCCGTCAGGTGAGTATGACGAGTCCGGAGCTTCTCCAAACGGATACGTGGCAATGACTATTGGAATCTGAATTGCAATCGACTTTTGAAAGCCACTCGGATAAATCAGAAACTGTAGGAATCACAATTGACAAAAAGGCATTGAATACTTGTACTTATAGACGCTCCTGCGTGCTTGGTTAAACTCACCAGAAAATTGTATGAAACTTTGATCAAATGGCTCGCTCGCAGATTTGTCGGTGGCAACGGCGGAACTTGCAATTTCTCGTCTATCCACTCGTCTTTGCTCCTCGGTTTGATTTTAGACTTTGAAAATGTTGACAAGTCTCTCTGTTCCGCTTTGATTACTTTCCCTCGCGATATGTACTTGATGGTCTGTTTGAAAATATGTGCTGAAATGTGGCATTTCTATACTCAAGTCAAAGTCTCCCTAGCATACCTCGTTCAGCACCGCTTTAGTGGAGCGTATGTAGCTCGAGCTCTGATTGTCGATGGCTGCCCAAATATGAATGAACTCACCGGGCACAAACCCAGACTTATCTAGCCGCACACGACAAACGACTTTCCCAGATGAGAAACAACTTCCTGACCCGATCATGTGTTCTGTTTCTCTGTGCACCGGTTCAAGGACTAAGGAAGGCTCCCGATTAAGGTCGATGGGGTTCATCACGATGAAAACTTGCTGGTTCTTGTGAGTTAGTCCGTTTCTTTCACAAAGTGACGTCTTGCAGTAGAACTGAACCCATCCATGTTGGCCTGCCGTGTAACAAATCGAGACGCGTTATACCAGAGTTTGAGATTGAAGTACGAGAACAGATGAAAGCAGAACTTCATGCTTACCCAGAAACGTCGACGGCAGATCATGAGGCAAGCCCAGCTTGAAAGGGAAACTGTGAATTCCAGATGATAAAAGCGTAGACGTTTGCCCTGGGAAAGTAAAAATTTTCAATGTTGGGGGAATGATCGTTCTTAACCCACGCAATGGATATAGTTAATCGCACTTGAGGCGGAAGAATTTTGTCTCACCTGCATCTCCAAACAGCTTTAGACGAAAGTCGATGTAATTTTCTTTGTCGAAGATGCGCTTCTTTCCACTCTGATTAACTTTAACGCATCCCTCCCCAACCACATGGAAGTACAGTCCTGAGAGAGATCAAACAGCTAATATGATATAAACACACTTTAAAGCATTTGATGAAATAGCTCAAATGGAGTTTAGACATACCCACGAATGACGCGTCCTCATCCAGATCCACTAAAACTTTCCCTGGACAGAAACAAAAGAAACCCCTTTGAGACGAAAGCATCGACGACGCGTGTTTAGAGGAGGTCAGTCTCTATTGACAATTTGATACTTACCCGTCAAAAACTGTCCAGGAAAATAAAGCAGACTAGGATTATCGAAAATTATAAGAAATTTTCGAAGTTTAGACGACATGGCGAAGTTCCTCAGAAATTTGCACTAGCACTTGGAGGCTTAACTGCAGGATCAAACAGACCACAAGTCTGAATCATCGTCTGAAGTTTATTTTTATTTACAGTTAGTGCTCATCCTCGCGATACAGTAGTTGGGTGCTAATCATATAAGGATTAAGTGAAAGGAGATTGCCTCAGGGCACAACGAGGTGGAATCACGAGCCAGCACCCTCGTCTCCTCTGCATCATCTTCGTCTTCATCTGTCTGTTACATGGCATGGCATTGCAATATTTTATGTGATGTCGCATAATTCGTCAAGTCACTCACAAGCTTGATAAATGATCAAACAAAGCCTATTTGTTACAAGAAACAAAGGCTCCTTAATGCAAATGAATGAAGCACTTGAGGGAATGGAATCGTAAGGGTGAGTTTCTGCAGGATCCTCAACATTCAGTCATTGAATTGAATCTCATTGAATAATGGAAAAAAGCCATATTCGAACCAAAATTGAAATTCTGCAAAGTTCAAACAGTGCAATTGGATTTTGGTTTCAGACTTCTTGAGTTGAAGGTTATCAAAGATAATCGTCAAACATTCATAAGCAAGATTAGAAATCATCAAAGATGCGTAATTGATTTGTA
The DNA here is from genome assembly GCA_009869945.1 of Mesaphorura yosii. NCBI lineage: Eukaryota > Metazoa > Arthropoda > Collembola > Poduromorpha > Tullbergiidae > Mesaphorura > Mesaphorura yosii. The sequence continues at coordinate 229,101 of WIXG01000046.1, read as the reverse complement.
AGAATGGATTTGAGATTTTAATATTGCCGTTTTCCACTTTTACTGTCACTTGGCTGGGGAAAGTGAGAGTTGTTAAACTCGCTTGTCAACATTTTATGTTTTCGGTAATGCGTCTCGAAGAGACAAAGATGTAGTGGCAGTTGTGGCACACGGTAACAATGCGATTACACGACCTTCACTCAGTGATCTTGACATGGCCACTGTTTCACCGGTACCACTTTCACTAAATCATAATAAGTGGTTGGTGACTCGTGTTCACGGGGGTTGACTTTGATTTTGACGAGGCAAAATGAAGTTCAGTGTCGTTCTCGTCGTTGGCACGAACCAAGTGTATAAATACAGGTGAGAAACAATTCTCTCGGCAGTAGTTACGTTTGCATGACCGAGTTTTCTATCGACACGCGGAAGCATGTTGTCGTGTTCAAGTCCCGTTTCGAATGCGCAGTCGTTGTGGTTCCTCTCCCTCCTGACATTCTGGAGTCTGGTGGTGCGCTTCGGTGATGGAGCCGGAATTCTCTCGGAGCAGACGACACTGGCAAATCAGATAAAGTAAGTAAGTCCAAATTACTTCCTGAACAGATCGTCGAAGAAAACCGTTCTAAGTTCTAAATCGTGTCCTTTCTTGAGGAAGGAACTATGTCCGGATTTGAAAAGCGCCAGTCGGTACACGGTCTGGGCGACGAGGTATGACAACAGCACCGGACAATGCCACATGACTGGTCAAAAGGGCCCATGTGGAAACAACATGATCTTCTACTCGGTCGCTGGAGATTCGGTGTACGGAGAGTGTGACTGCAATTACGACATTGAGTGCAAGTCTCTCATCTACTCGTCCGTGTACAATGAATGCTTCTTCGCATACGAGCAGGTACGGCCAGTTGTCCAAGCACCAAGCATCATTAAAGCGTACTTTCTCACAACTTATTACTTAGGGTCATTGCAATGACGGATACTGGTTGGTAGCCGACAAGGAAGGAAAACCACAATGTGAACGCAACCTGTGCCGGTATTTTACTTTTCTTGAGTTGCATCTCCATTTTCGTCAGCATTCAGCAGTTCTCATCTTGACTTCGTTTGTTTTAGACCAGCGCCCAAATACTCGCTAAAGTACAGCTGGGCCCTGTACAAGGGCAGATGCGAGCGGCTCTACCAGCCACTTCACGACTGCAAATCCGGTGAGTATTTGTGGATTCCCAAAGGAAATCGGTATCCAGAATGCGGAACCTCCGAATGTCAAGTTTCTCACCGATTCATTCCTGAGCTGGTGTGCGAGTTGGGGAGCAAGTTGTTCCACGAGGGCAGATGCAGTCGAAGGAAGGGAATATAAGAGCCAAGCAAACTGCCATCTTCACTGCGGTCATTCACCTAAATTCCTATTTATTTGACTCATTTAAATTGTAAATAGTAGTGTACAAATAACTTATGTGCCACTTCCAAAATTTACAGAAAGGTCAATAATACTTAATACAACATACTATAATTTACATTCGCAAAAACATTTACATCGTGTGTCATACAAGTATGTACTTGGAATACGATCGGTTATTCTGGTACCATTATCTTGACATCGAAGCCGCATTTGCACCTCAACCATCTTGGAGGAAGTGAGTTCTCCTTATCGCTCGCCCATTCAAGCCAGGTTCGATTTTCGTACTCTGTTACCAGTTGGTCACCGGGTTTTCACCGACTTTACAGCAGTGATTTTTAACCTCAACCATAAATTCCAGTCATTCGTAAAACATCATTAACATTCAACTCAGATCTTAACCAAAATTACGAAAGGAGATCATCAGACGCATTCTGGACAGAATTACATCAAACACTTCCATTTTTGAAGTTACAATACGGTGTAATAATATTTTAGGGAGACCCACTCTCACGCTGTTGATTCAATACTTTGAGATTGAAAATCGTCGCTGGTAGTTTCGATAACCGACTCTTCCACTGCTTCTTGTCCTTGAACTTGCTCAGTCTCGTCATTGGCTACTGTTTCAGTTTCAACGTCTTGTGCCACCGCCTCCTTCAACTCTACCGGGTACTGCTGAAGTTCTTGAGCTGGTTGAAAGTATATAACCTGCTGTCCGTACTCATCGTAACCAGTCACCTGTTCGTATTTGTTTCCATCTTCGTCTTGCAAAATACAGGAGGCACCAGATTGGGCAGTGACGTCTTGCGATGTCAAAGGGTGGAGATTGGTCGCAGAACTATCCATGATATAAATTGTTTGTTGAGCTGACGGATCTTCGGAACTGATTTCCGCTGTTGTGAAATGCTGAGTTCCTGCCTCAAGATCCAATGAAGCTGCAATTGACGACGCGACGTTAGTCAAGGCTTCCGCTGCAAACAATCGAAATAGTATTGATCCAACTTTTAGTACACATGGAACTACATAATGGCGTGACTAAAAATAATGGTCTATTTTAAAACCTTCAGATGATGGAAGCTGAGATTCTGGAAGTTGAGATGTGTCGAGATATTCGGTTTCTTCCGCTCCGCCCGACATTATCAGTGCGACAGATTCCTCCTCCTCTTCAGCCTCCACAAAAGAGATTTCCTCCTCGCCTTTCGCTTCTTCAGCTTTAGCTTGTTGCTTATGAACAGCATGCATATGATTCTGTGAAAACCCGAGTCAATGAAACTATCTGCCAGGACGGCAAACAATACTCCGCCATTATTTGAGACTTACCTTTAAGTTGATGCTCTTTGTAAACCGCTTCACGCAGAATGAACAATTGTATTTAGCATCATTGGCACAATTTGCATTTTTCTCCACATGCAATTTTAACAGACTTGAAGAAACAAATTGAGACTTGCAACCCTGGAAATAATTGATGAGCATTTTTAATTTACCTTAAGTCAGAACGTAGATCTTAAGCAAAACACACCTGACAAATGTATTTCCCGGGGGCCATGTGTATTTGTTTGTGCTTGGTGAGCAGTGATTCGGTCAGTCCCACGTAGCTGCACTGGTCACAATGTGGAAAAGAGCAATTTCTGGGCGGCACACCGTGCTTGGTGTACAAATGGTAAAGTAACAAGTTTCGCTTCGAGGCCTTGTATCCACAATGCTCGCATATTCTTGCGTCTATCTTGTCGCCGTGTACTTCCTAAAATAATAATTGTACATTAATTAACAAGGCGCACCTCTGTGTAGACTCCAAGAACAAGAAAAACGTACCACTAGGTGCTTCCTGTAGGTGTAGTACGATTCAAACTCAATCGCACCAGAATCTGAGGTGCATCTGTCACAAATCCAAGGACCGTCCAAGTTATCAGCAGCGACAACAGTTGGTTTAGCCACTTTGTTTGGCGGGTCCCAGAAACTTGAAGTAGTGCTGATTGCTCGTTTGCTTAACCTGGAGTTCTTCTTGGCAAGTAATGATGACGCTAAGCAGTCTTTACTGGAAGTAGATTTAAGAATAATGTACGAGACCTTAGACTTTGTTTCCTTAATATTCTCCAACTTCTGAGGGGAGTTCTTTTGAACAATCTTGAGTTTGATGTTTCTGCTATCTTTGACGAGGTCCGGATACGCTTTAAAGACTTCGGAAATAATTCTTGAATGACTCAACGGACTCTCAGAATCAGACTTTGCCTCGTGGTACTCAACGGCCAGTAATTCGTCGTCGTCAACGCTTTCGCTTAATCTCAAATTGTCGAGTTGAGACGGAGTGCTTTCTGATGCTGTTGATGTAACAGTGACAGCAGCATCACCAACTTCAGTTTCAGAAAGAATATGGTCTGTAGCATTTCCAGTCGACTCCGTGGAACTTTCCGCTAATACCGATTGACCGCCGTCGGCATTTAAATGGTTATGACCGTCCTCTTCAGTAGTGTCATGTGAGACATTAGCCTGATCCACTTCTGCTGGAAACGGCATTCCCTCTGTACAGATTTCGTCATCAGCTTTCTCCATCTCGGCCAGTTCTCGTTCAATTGGATCGACTATGACTGATGCTTTAAGAGATCCAGAGTATTACTTAAATGAGAATGGAAACTCTTCCAACTCAATGTTTGGTATAAGCGTAAAGTGTTTACCATCTCCGGCATCTTGGCTCGAGCCAATATTAGTTTGTGATCTAATAGCATCGAACAGGTCCTTCGCTTCGGAACGGACGTCCTTTGTGCTTTTAGCTGTACTATGGGTGTCATCATCTAACTCTGGCCATTCAAACCGGGTTGGTCTTGCGGGTTCGTCCTTCACTGCCCACCTGAGGAAGGAAGTGACAGTCGACAAAATGTTGTTGAATCATGCCGACAACAAATACAAGATTTGCATAGTTTGGAAACTTGCTTTTGGGATTGTTCTGCTTGTGTGTTCGTGATTGGTGAGAATTTCCTGTCCTTCCATATCGGCAACCTTCGGATGAGCATATATATCGAATCGAAATTCAGTTTGATTACTAGAGCTGACAAAGAATACGCCCTTACTTCTTTTTGAAAATGTGCTTGCCATTAGTTGCGTTAGCTAGGATGGTGGGGCCAAGTCGTTTGTTTAGTGGATGACTCTGTACCCTCGCCAAAACTGCTGATTTGCTCGCCAGGTTTGGCCCTTGTCGCAGCGGCCTCATAATCGTTTGTCCTACATTCGATTTGACAAGGCGACCTTGGGGGTCACTTGTTGCAACAGTCGTGGTTGAATTGGAAGTTTCCAGTTTGCTAGGTTTACTTATGGAGTTCACCGGTACAGTAGGGCTTGTTTCTTGCTTGCTTGGTACTGGCTTCTTTGCTTGAGCTTCAAGCAATTTTAACAGGATTGTAACGTTCAAGAGGCGAACAGTTTTAAAAATTTCTTGAAACAGATTTCCTCTGACTTCTAGTCGCCCAGTATAGAAAAATCTGCAATACAAATATTCACGACTAATGATTTGAGCTTAAGAGTGCAAAAATGAAATGGCATTTTGGTAATTAGGACATGATACTGCAGAATTTCTTGTGTAGTAATCACTAGTCCCTTACTTGATAATTGTTGAAAGTGCTTGATATTCTATTTCTTCTGGAAGAACCAGCATGCCCGAAGACAACCCAGTAGTCCTTTCCAAATCAGAGAAGTATTCGGTGCACATGTTCATTACAACACGATGAACCTAAAAATTTCCAAGTGAAGTTTTTCTCATGACTATGCTTCATTTAGTTCATTAATAATTCCGCGATAACGACTGCTTACCTTCAGAATCTGGTTATTGTGGAACTGGATTGTGAGGTCACATAACTCTCCCTTCTCGTACATGGAATGCAACCTTTGCAGGCAATAATTTCCTAAAAGAACCGCAAATGAAGTCATGATAATATGACCAAATAACGTTTGATGATACTATTATCATCAAATTAATGTCGTACAACACCTCAAACACTGATATTTGCATGTACACTAAATTAATTTGCAATTACCCCAGTTATCCACCCGCATGTCCTGAATGTGGCCCTGCATCGTCACTCCGTCGTCCCCGTTCATTTTGCGGTGCAAGTAGTTTTGTAATTTGTGGTGTCAACAAGCTCAACTAATTTGCGTCGAAAGCGCTACCCCGATTAATGCAATTTATCTCCATCCATAATTTCTTGACACCGAACCGACCGAACGAATGTGAAATGAATGAATACCGACGCGCAAGAAGTGTGACGTAATGTGAAGTTGTAATTTATTCGACAAAACAGGGGTCTTGGCCAAGGTTAAGTTAACTCAAATTCACGGCGACGACAGTCAGGATTCGCAAGATGAATTAATTCCACTCTAAATAGTTTGTCAAGCTTCAGGCTTCAGGGAAGACGACAAATGGATAAAGTAAAAGTAAACAATAATACGCGATTCAAAGCCTTCCCCGTCTGTACAATTTTAAGGGGTTGAGCATTATCGCCTGCAGATTTCACTGCATCAGCTTCCTTGGTTTGTTCATCACCGGTAGAGCTCTACTCTTGTCGTGCTAGGAATGCTGTATCAAACGGAGAAAGCAGGAAACCTGATGTAGTATTGCAGTTGCACTTCATGGAAATGGAAAGTCCAAATTATGCCGAAATGACTGACATTTGTTTTCCATTCCTCGTGTTAATATTAGCTTCAACCAATTTATTCAACGTTTCACTATCTAAGATCGCCTTCTGACAATATCAACAGTAATGAAGCGTAACATTGAAAATTGCAAAAGACAAACAAGCTAGTTTTCACCCTTGGCTTACTCGCCCACATGATTGCATGTAGCTAACCGATCGAGTAATCAATTATGTAACAGTAAACAAATGTGCTACTATGTTTGCCCCAAAGTTAATGGACGCTAGTAAGACGTCCTTAATCAATCGTCCATTAACTTTGTTCTGACCTTTCAATAAAGATTGATGCTGTTCAGAAATGAATTCCTTGTTCTTCACGGTCACAGCAAATGGCGAATGACGGCAGTCCACCCTCAAAAGCTCGACGCAGATTGGCTTGCATGAGCAATTCTATCGTCTACAAGTTCCTTGCTACTTTAAATTAATCGTATAACATCAGTTGCGTCAGCATGTCTTTGAAGCATTTCGCATTTGTCAGTCCCAACTCTAACTCTTAACCATTCAATGCCAATAACTGCTGCTTGTAAATTGTCGATTCTACCTTGTCAATAGCTTCCGACTTGTCGTAAAGCGCTGGCGCCTCCAGGAGGATAGCTGCGAACAACAAAATGGATTAGTATGCGGGCTACGAAAAGTTTCAATTGGACGCATTACCGACGGAGCCGAGAATAAACGCGATATTGAATAGCCAGAGAAAGATTCTATCCAGAACCATCGCCACAAAGCCCCAATCTTTGTCTTCCTGTTTCAGACGAGCAAAAAACCGTGATTTAAGGAATTCATGAAGCTTTGTCTATGAAACGTACTGAGTCAAATTCGTCCTGACGCTGCATGTGCGTCTGGATAAACTGAACATTGTGAATAGCCTTCAGTAGCTCGAACGGGTACTTCTTCCTACACTCAGTCTGCTGAATTCCATTCACCCCAAACGCCGGAACTGCTACGCCCACGTCGGGAAATACGTCCAGAGCTCCCTGCTCGAGGAATCCTGAGAAACCCTGAAGACTTAGCCCACTCAAGCGGGAAACGCCTTGAAATCCATTGCAGCCATCTTCTCTGGTGTTTAAATTGATGGGGCTGGGAATACTTGCCCGTCCTGCCATTTCAGTGAGAAATTGACATGAGCTGCTAATTAACGTTGAAGTTCGAGAAGATATCGGGAGGAAAAGCTTGCGCACTTGCTGCTGCTGCTGGTGCAGGAATGTTAAACACATGCTCAGGAACTCTCAAGAATAGGAACTTTGGTATGATTTTGGTGAAGAATTGACGGATCCACGGAGCCATTTTATGAGTGGATGGTTTCCGGTAGTGGACATTCAGGACGATCGTTGACACCAGAACAGAGAGTCCAACCAGGAACATGGAGAACAGCAAATACTTTCCCCTGTATGAAATTCAACGTGGGCAATATTCCCTAATTACAAATGTTTTAGTGGTACTGCGGTTGATCAACTCACAGCAATGGTACGGCGAGGCTTGTAGACGGGATGCTCTCAGAGAGAAGCAGGAAGAACATGGTTTGAGACAGAAAAATGGAAATACAGAGAGCGACTTTCTCGCCAGAATCGGCAGGAAGATAGAACACGAGAATACATAGATAAGAAATTCCAACCAATGGGACGATCAAGTTTACCGTGTAGAATAATGTCTTTCGGCGAATTGTTATGTTGAAGAAGATGTCTGCATCAAATTAAGTGAAAAAGGATATACAGTTAGGGTCAACAGCAGTCTTTTCACTGGAAATATTAAAAATACAGACCCAGATATGGTTCAGGGCAGCCTGAAGACAAACAAAAGAACAGAAAATTCACATCATTTCTCAATCCAGACTGTCCAACCCAGAACACTTAGCATGAATAACTCACAGGGGTAGTATTTGGCGTGTCTTTCTGCTGGAACCGCCAAAATATCCCATTCCACACTAGGATAGTACTCTCGCAGGTCCATTCCCATCGGAACAACTGGATTGTCGGCCAGATCATCTTCATTGATGTGCTTGAGATTGATCAGAAATCCGTCGTACGTCCAACTCCCGAATTTCATGAAGCAGGTCTGAATGTCGTATGGGAAATAACGAACATCGATCTCGCAGGAGGATTTGAAGATGGCTGGAGGATCCCACTGCACCTTCCCATCGCTGTGGAGAATGGCTTTCGTCATCGTGGTCACAACGTACTCACCGTCAGCACTAACGGCCATATCGAAAATGTCTCCATTCAACGTGTTTTTCAGAATTTATATATTTTGCACTTACTTGTTGTAAAGGACGATGTCTATCATGAAAAAATTTTAACAAAATACTCGAATTAATTTCAGAACTCTGAAAGGTTTGGTAGGGTAGGGCATACCTGGCAGCCAAATGTTCTCTGACGGTACGTAGAGTTCATTGACGCCTCCATACTCCTTCGGATCCCACCGAAATTTATGATCTTCCCATTCCTAAATCAAGTCCAAGAAATGAGAAAGATTTCAGAATGTGCCGTCGGACTAAATTGTCCAGTGGCAGAATTAGACAACAGTTCTTACGTGCTCCAGCCAAACGTTTGTCATCAAAATCTGATCCTTGAGATTCTAATAACAGAAAGGCACGAGATTGTACACGCGCATGTTAAATCGACCAATTGAGATTTGGGCAACTTGGAGAGTGCTTGCTTACCAAGTCCACAATTTGCGAAAGCCGCAGTCCAAGTCGGACGAGTATGCTGTCGGTGTGGTTGGACACTGGCCTGATGAGTCTGTTGTAATTGCTGAGAAGGTCGTCATACAAACGCTTGGCGTCTGGATTGGCTTCACAAATATTTATGAAGCCGAAGAACGAAATCAGGAGCCATATCTTGACACTGTGGACAGATTGGCACTTCATTCCCATTTTCCTATATGCTTTCTTGTGCAAAACGTGGTGAATTTGACTTAATGTTTTCTAAATCTAATGTCTAGCGTGCCACTAGAGCCGAAAAGTAAACGAGTAACGAATGGCTCGATTCTACATTGAGTGCTAGATTTGGCTGAGACGAGCTGCGAAGGAATTCAAGCACCAATTTGGACAACCTGCAGTGCAGTTGGCGCTGCCTTCGTTGGATCTATTTGTTCTTTAAGATCTTGGAATACTGCTGAGTACTTGCGACTGCACACAACCGAGGCTGGCAGACTCCGCAGGCCATCCGAGTTCCGACTAGAGCCAGAGCCAGAACACAAAATTCCATTCTGACTTTTATTGATTCCATCCGGAGACGTAAAGTGCAGGCAAGCGACAGCCGAGATTCGTTCCTAGAACCAGCATCCATGCAGGATGTACGGAAGATCTACATACAATGGATTTTCACTCAATTTCTGACGTGAGGTCAAGCACTCATACTCATGCAGCATGGCGTTCGGCGATAATGTGCGAATCCTGTAACATCACTGCAAGCTGTAAAGGCTGCGACATTCGCAACATTGCAACGTCGGAATCCCTGAATGCAGTTTATCGTACTTATACGTCTTTTGAATCCACGTGCGAAATTTTTAATGACAGAACCGCCAGACTGAAGTTAAGGCCAACATTTATTAACCTGGCAATAAATCAACTAATCAGCGGTATCACACACTAATAAAAGCCTCCAAGACCACCGCCTAGATGACCACCTCCTCCCAGATGGCCGCCACCGTATCCGAAGCCCCCGACGCCGCCGCCTCCGTACCCACCTCCGTTAAATCCTCCATGCTTCTTACCGAATCCTAATCCATGCTGGCTTCCGAACTGGTCGCCTGCATGAATACCTAAAAGTGTTGTACAGTCAGTGATTAACTTAATGCGCACACACGCGCTGCATTTGAAGCGTCTCACCCTTGTTGAACCCTTGAGCGTATTGTTCTCCTCCCTTCTTGGCAAAGTTACTGTTAAAGTTATTGTGCGCCTTCTGACCGAAATTGTTCTGAATGCCCTTATTTGCCACGTTGTCGTGTCCATTCAGATAGTGGCCAGCATTTTCGTTGTGATTCTTATTAAACACATTACTGTGATGGCCATTGAAGAAGTTCTTTCCGTTGGCATCGTTCTTGAAAGCTCCTTCGTCTCCGAACTTGTTGAAGTAGTCCTCCACATTGTTCTCGTCGTGGAACGCGTGGTTCTTGCTGAACTCGTCCTTGTGGTGCGTGTTTCTGAAGCCCTTCGTGGCGTGGCCCTTTTTGTGAGCTCCTTTCTGGCCGAACTTGTGGCCCTTCGCAGCTTTTATTACGAGATCGTTGTTTGAAAATATGGTGCCACTGTTTTTGCCAGCCTTCACAACGCCCGCGTTAGATCCGAATTGACCTGAGGGAATAAGGTTCTGATTATGATCATTCTTAAGACATGCATTTGTCCGGTCCGATGTACCTTTCTTGAGTGCTTTATTCACATGCCCTTGCTTCGCATTCACGTGCCCAGCTTTCCCCAAGAATCCAACATTCCCTTGACTTCCAACGTTCGCATTGAACGCATTGCCAAAGCTGGTTTGTTCGCCCTTAATATTTTTCAGATTTCCGCCGTAGTTTGAGCCAAAGCTGAGGATCCCATAACATCCGGTTCGAAACGGTCTTCAAAAAATTACATCGAATTACATTTGCTTACGTGTTGCCTCCTCCAATTTTCTTCCCACCTCCGAATCCTTCTCCGCCTCCGAAGCCTCCTCCATATTGACCTCCAAATCCACCTCCATGACCTCCGCCAAATCCTGCCCCATACCCGAGTCCGAGCCCTCCTGCGAGGATGTCTTAGAATGAGTTCCACACTTGGGCACGACAAATTTTATGTGAAATTGGTCTGACCTGTCGCAGCTGCAGCTAAGTCACCGACTTGTTTCTTGCTGGCACCGGACTCCGTGTCAGGAGATGCCCGCACATTTGAAGAGAAGGTCGCACAACACACCAGGAGCACATACAGGTTACGTTGAGACCTTTTCATTGTGAGTTGGCCAGTGCGCCACCGTGTTCAATAATGCCAAGATAACAAAAGCTGCGAAATGTATTTATACGTAGGAAGAACTTGTGCTAATTACCTCCGCCATGCCAGTCAGGACCACGTACTGACACTGCACTGCCTCGAAGTGGGCCTAAGTTGAACCTTAGCATGCAAATAAACTCGTGTTAACCTTTGATGCGACGATCAGTAGCATTATCGAGTAATGATTGACTGACTCCGTCTGTATTCCGTTGTGACTTTGTGTACCATTTTGATTGAGTTCTTTGTACCTTAAAGCAACAAATTACTTGTTATTGAGAAAATGGCATCTGACAAAGAGTTAACTCGGAATGTCTTTGTCAATTGTCGTGCTTGTCGCTTCGATTGTTTCAATTTGTCTGCATTGAGCATTTGGCAAGCTTCACACGCTGGTGGCTGGTGCCTGATGTACGAGACGTCTAAGAAGGGCTTAACTGTAAGACGCGCTGAGTACAAACTTGGTAATGTCAATTGTTGAGCACTCAGCTCGTGTCATGTTTGGTACGGCTCTGTTTTTTTTCATGTCGCAAGGTTGTGCCGCACGTTGTGTCTTCGTCTTCTCGCTGACGCTGAAGATTGTAACACGCTGAATGGTTATTGAAGGTCAATTAGGCAATTAGGCATACTAAAAATTCAATTATCGTAATTGTCATCTCTGTCAGCTATGGAAACCATTGGAATGGAACAGAATTCGAGTTTGAATGCAAGTCGCAGGGCCTTTTAACATATGGCGAAGCATCGCGCGGACGAGTTTGGTGACCGGCACGAGAAGGTGCCAAGGGGAATGGTTAAGGAAAAGGAAGTACATGAAAGGCGTTAAAAACTCATTTGCATTGTTGGTTTTTATATTTTGATTCGAATTCGCAACAACTAAACCACCACCTAGCACTTATTTCGAAAACCGCCATGAATTCCATGAATTTGATGTCCAGACTTTGCAAATACTGATGAGACGCGCGATTCGGTTTGATAATGAATCTTTTCATGGCGATCAGATGTGTGAAAGATGAGACTCTAAACTCTGAGCTTTTATGCAAGCGCTTTCGGTGGGAACGAAACATTTGGTTGAACGTGATTTGTTTTCAGCACGGTCGCGTTTACCTCCCTGGACTCTCGACTCCCGGATACTCATTTACCCGTGCTTAGCAATATTTTAAGTACTAATGGTTATTAACCTGCACGAGTTGGTGGTACCACTTGTTTGCTTCAGCAAGCAAGTGCTAAGTCAGCGAGGAAGCAGTAACGCAATGCTTCGTGGTTGCACAATCAAAGGTGTCGGTGGAAATTGGGTAAATGGAAATGCATATCGGTCGTTATCATTATCTGCACCAGGGCTCAACGAACCTGATAAGTCTGAGGCAAAAGGTACTGAGAATGAAACTCACAATTAAGCATGAGTATGGCATGGCTAAAATGAGTGGGTTTTGTGTTCACTGCAGGTACGGTTCCCACTGAGCAAGTTCCGACCATCTTGGGGCGATCACTAGACTTTTATGGGTCACGTCCTATTCGGGCACCACGGGAAGCATGGGTGGAAAGCTTAGGCTCGACAAAAGAAAACAATTTGGGAATAATCCACCTGCATCCGTCCATTTTTGCAGCAGCTCCTAGGTTGGAGGTTGTCCACCAGAATATTCATTGGCAAAATATGTACAAGAAGATTGTAAGTGGAATTTACTTTTGGAATGTCAGAACGCGAAAAATACGTATCTGCCAATCATAATAGCACCTTGTCGTATGGCAGAACTGGGATTTTGCACCAAGCAGGGCCGAACTTTCTGGCGGAGGCCGTAAACCATGGCCACAGAAAGGTCTCGGGCGTGCTCGCCACGGCTCCATTAGAAGCCCTATATTCCTCAAAGGTGGACAGGCACATGGACCTCGCGGTCCGACCACATACTTTTACATGCTGCCGTTCTACATGAGAGTCAAAGGCCTATGCACAACATTATCCATTAAATTGGCCCAAGATGACATCAAAATCGTGGATTCCCTCGAAATTCCCACCAATGATCCACAATATTTGAAGGACTTGGTCGCAGAAAGACAGTGGGGAGTTTCGGTGCTGTTCGTTGACGAGTAAGTCTTTAAGTCAAGCGCTATGTCACCGGTGATTGAGTAGGACAGTTGCCGGTTAATTATTGGTCTTGCATACATTGCTAATCCTTTGTGTTTGCGTCTTTCAGCACTGACATCATGCCGAAGAATATAGCACTTGCTATTGAAGGCATCCGAGGTATGCATTTGATGCCGGTGTATGGCCTCAATTGTTTCTCAATGCTGAAATTCGAGACGCTAGTCCTAACCTTAAATGCGGTAAACAGAATAGAGGAAAAATTGCTATTTCACTTGCACACAAATGACCCCATATCCAGAAGGTACAAAGGAAGTGGATGCATGTAAGTTCTCGAGACGCGAATCTTTTTATTTACTTTTCATTAACCCTTCGCCTTAAGTTTTGTCAATAGTATAAGTTAGTACGTACGGGATTATTAAAAACATGAATAACAAACTTGTGTTTCGAATCTAATTTCGATACCCCAGTCAATATTGTTGAGCTACAATTCATAATCATGGTTCATTCTAATACTTGAAAACTCGGTCACGTAGAAAGTGTTCCACGTATTTAAGCACCAATGCGTAGCCGCGCTTGCCAACTCCATCATCTAACGACTTAACTGCCATGCATACTTCCCAGTTTGACACTTCTCATCAGCTTCTCTATTGCCAGTTATTAATTTGTCCTCATTCCCTGTTCCTACTTACTTGCGAGTATTTAGCGTACATGTACCAGTACAAAGAAAAAACAGAGACCGGACACACGCTAGACGTTAATCGAAAGTCCTTTGAGTATTGTTGTGAACAATGCTGCTTGTTCTTGAATTTCTCTGGAAGATCTCATTTTAGAAAAGTACAACACTACCGCGCTAAAATTGAAGATTGTACGTTTGTAGTTTCATAAGCACTGTATCATGGCAGTGAATTAGCACAAGTTAAAACCAGTCGAACTTGACGTGCTCAGTATGTGTGCTAAGATCATCTTCACGTCACAAAATGTTGGCCGCAAGTTGGGGTTTAAGTTCCAAGACTGAAGCATCAGATCATAAATACATTTCGGACACGCGTCGGGAGGCTCCATCACATAACCGTGCTCAACTCTTCGGAGGACATCGTTCAAGGGCTAGAAAGAGAAACCACTATTCGAAAATCGAAAACAAAAATCAGAAATTCAAATCTGAACGTACTATTCTGGGGTATGGGACTCGGCCGAAGGAAAAAATTTCCCACAGAAGGATCTAAAATTTGTTTTAAAAATAACTTAAATGTTTCTCCCAAATGTACGTTTGCTCCAAGTTTTCACTTACACCAAAGCTCCACATGTCTGACTTGTTTGAAAATTTCTGAAACGGTGACGAAAATGAAAATATTAGTCTGATGTTTGACTGGCTTGACGCGTTAACAAAAATGATGTGAATTATTACGTTTTTTCGAAGCGATTCTGGAGCGCACCAGCGGATTGGCAGGAGTTTACTTGATAAATCCGTCACTACGTTTTCTTCTCTCCAAGCAAGACCGAAATCAGCCACTTTGGCCACTCCATTTTCGGAAAGCAAGACATTCCTCGCTGCCAAGTCTCGATGGACCAAACGTCTCCTTTCTAAATACTCCATTCCGGAACAAGTATCACTGTGTAACGATTTACGATTGTTAACAAACTGTGACTGATGAAGGTCAAGACAATGATGAAGTCGAGCTTACAATGCAAAATTGATCTGATCGGAAAGAGTAACATGCAGTCTCCCTCTTGATCGGAGATAGTCTAGTAATGACCCCTTGCTCATATATTCTGTGACAATATACACACTTCGACCTTCTAGCACCACACCCAGCAGCTGCACCAAATTCGGATGTCGAAGTGACCTTTGCGAAGTGAAAAAATCAATAAACAAGTGCATGAAATGTTGAAAATTTGTGCACATACGTCATAAGTGATGCCTCCGCGAGAAACTTGTGCGCTGCTTTGCTTGTGTCCTTCAAGATTTTGACGGCTATTTTCTCTCCTTTGAGTACACCGAGGCGAACCTCTCCAAATTCTCCTTCTCCAAGTGATTCTTGAAGCTGAACAAATATGAAGCAATCAGGCCAACCCATCCCTGTTCACAGCATTACTCACAACAGTGCTTACTTCAATATCTTTATGTGAAATAACCCATCCAGCCTCCAGAAACGCTTCAACGCAATCATCTTTTGTACTTTCTTTCTGCAAACACTTCCGTAATCTTGTGCACAGCCCATCTGCATCATTTTCATAGTGCTAAAGAAAATGAAATACAACGATAAGGCTAAGCAATTTTATGTTTAATTCTTCTGAGATTACTGTCTCACAGCCCAGTCTCACCTCGACCAACTGGGCTAAACTGTCGAAGTATTCTTCTTCGTCTATAGTCAGCTGAAGATCGTTATGAATTACTCTATAATGCTCCACGCAGTTTTGGTAGCAAACACACAGGGTGTAGTCTCCTGGATAGTTGGTTGATTCTCGAACAAGAAATAGTCCATCTTCACGGGGATTTAGGAGTTGTTCCGCTTGCTCTCGCGAAATCTTTCCATGAAACCAGGGCATGGAATTTAGCTTCACCTCGCACTTCTGATTTGTCATGGATAATGGTGATGTCACTGGAGGAGGGACGGGTGGGTTTAGTTTTCCACTAAGTGAGACTACTGGAGTTGGGTTCCGCACATCCATACCCTGCGAATGGAAATATTCTGCCATTTTTGTCACACCGTCATTGCGAACACTATTTTTCACTTACATTAGTCTGTTCCGACATTTTGAAGGATTGATTTCCAACATTCGTTAGTGGCCACGGCTCCGCACATGACTAAACTCCAATTAAATGTAATCACATCAGAAGCCAAGCGTAAACATGCCAACAAATTTCTCAAATGCACGTCCAGAGCGGTACCTCCTTAACCATTTCTAATTGCTGTCTCCAACATGGCCGCAATGTTAAGTAATTTAAGTACACGTTAGTAAATATGGCATATTATCAAACAATTATGAAGCTCTGAATTTTTCAGTAACAACAATCAAGTCACTCCACACAATTGCAGCAATCACTCGTTCGATTCTAAAATTGTAAGGAATTTATTGAACTTAAGTGGCTTTCGGTCGAATAGGACTGTCATTGTCAAAAGTTATCATATAAACAAATCACGAAACTTTAAACGACTTACAACACCCCTAGCACACTACCATTCAACTCAGCACATAACAGCAGAGGACAGGTGTAGCGCAGGGTTTACATTACGAGTGATGTTTCATCTTTCAAGAACTCTTACTATTCTTGTGAGCTACACGCACCCGCTACGCACTGAGCGCGCTGTTGAGAGCAAAGATATCATTCGGAATCATTGGAATTTGGAATGGAATGCGATGTTAAACGAGGCATTCCTTTCGTAAAATGACTACTCCCAAAATGCAACAAAGTACTAATCATATTGAGCCGTAGTCACTGGTCGGTCCCATGTCAAGCTGGCCCACGTTTTTTCAAATGTGTTTTATTCTGTTACACTAAAGCATAACGATGATGAAAACTGGAATTCATGCAATAAAAATGTACGCAGTTGAAGTACGCATAATTTCACTATTTTGACATATGCGTAGCCACTCTCTGGAAATCTGTTTCCTTCATGTAGAAATCTTTCACGAATCCATGGTTTGGGTGCGCATCTTTCAGCTGCGAAAGAAATCGTGATGATACTTCTGGTGGTTTTCCGACAAAGTGTGAGTTCAGGAAAAGATTGATTAGGGTATCAGCATTGTTCGGATCTTTGTCCAGGGCATCCTGCAACACACCGTCCGCCGCGCTGAATTTCCCTTGGGCTACAAGCGTAGATTAGTCAACATGTGCCCTTCATATATTAAAATGAAACACTGAATGAACTCACCAAGGTAGATGGACGCCAAAAGATTGTACAAAAGAGGAGTGCTTCCGTATTTATCAATCATTTCTTGCACAATGTAGTAAGCCTCTTGGTACTTTTCTCCACCCTAAAAATTCGGATTAATAAGTTCAATGATTCTAATGCGTGTTCCTCGAATGGCCGTGAATGTTAAAAATTTTACCAAGTACAAGTCAACCCAAACTGTAGCAAGTTGGGTTAGGATCGCGTCCTCGTCTTTATCTTGCATATTCTTCAACTCCTTTTTCGCCAAATCAATGCGATCATACGCCAGTAGGGATTGAATTGTCAAAGCAGAACTGTGACAAGTATCAAAAGACCAAGAAAGGCTTTCACTCTTTCTCTATGTTTAACATTGGCTTACCACTCCAGATTATCAGCCTGGTGCAGGATGGACAGAGACTTTTCGTACTCCCCAATGTGTAGGTAAATCATTGCGGCAACAATGACCAAAAGCACATCCGCTTGGGGATCAAATCCTTCCGCGACTTGCTTATCCAGCTTCTCAATGATCTTATCCCTGCGAATTATAAAGATTAAGTGAAAGCTTCCTATTAGGAAAACACCGCTGACTCCTACCTGGCTTGCAAAGAAGGTGCGGAAAAGAACTCTGCTAGTGAACGAAGTGGAGCAAGTTGAGGCGAAGAGTTGGGTGATATTTCTTCCAAAACAACCGTAAATTTTTTCTGAGCAATATATGCTCGGTACACAAACGAGTCTCGCACTGTGCTTGCTTCTGAACTTAAAGCCTAGAAGAAGAGATTGATGGTGATTAGTGTTATAGATCCTAAATGATACCAGATTCATACAGTTTACCTTGCTTAGTTTCTGAGCCTCATTGATGGCCAGTTGAAAATTCCCCATGTAATATGCGTTCTTCATATCCATGAAATGAATATCGTCTTCCGCCATCCTTATTACGTAGTTTAGGTTAAGATTGCTGAAATTTCAATCACCACTGCTAGTTAACTTTTTTGATTTGATAATGCACAAAGCCGAAAATCGTATCTGAAACCAGACGCAAACTTACGTGGATCTTATTTAATGATGACCTCGAACAGCACTTAACAATGTACAGTGATTCTAATTCGTCGAGTAATCACAGTAATCACGGTTTTAATAAGGTTTGATCACGAAAATTGACAAAAGTTGACAGAACACCTTGCAACTTTACAACTCTCAAACCATCAATAGTGGCTTTGAGATCCACGTCAACACAGGGCGCGTGGCAAAAGATCCATGTTCAAAATTTCAACAGATGACTGTGCTATGTAGCTTCACAACCGTACAATACCGTGCTTCTTTATAAACTTAGAAGTCAACATATTACTACATAAGTTCTTCGGTTCTACAGGTTAAATTCCGAGTATGGACACTACTGGATTATGACTCCGGCATCTGGGCCTGGATGAATCTAATCGTTTCTTCGGTAAGTAGAGCTAGTAAACAAATTCGGTAACGGAATTCAAAGAGAGGCAGCGTAAACGACTTGTCTTGTGGCACATCAGGTCTGGCCTGCCCCAGTGAAATCAGTTGGACACCATCACCCTAACACGCTCTTGGGTGTTGCATGCTGGTCATTAGAGATTGCGAACCCCTGGCGTCGGGCGTGGCCGTGCAATTGGATTTTGCTGTGACGCTAAGTTCTGGTACGAACGATGATTACAAAGTCTCACTTTCACTTAGTTGATTTCACTAATGATCGTCCATCCAACACAGAACAACGAAGAACTTGATTTCTTTTGGTTCTCTGCCCTCTGCAAAAGATTTATTCTACAAAGGAACATGGATATCACTCCAATATTCAGAGCAAAACTGGAGAGTGTTGGCAATCGTCACAAAGCCCTGGCTGACTCACCAGCAGTGCAGCCAAGAAAAATTCTACCGACGAAGAAAACCGAATACTACTCCAAGGCCAAAGAATTGGTCGCCACATTAAATTCTTTGCGAACCTACTTACTGGAAAATCGAGCTGTGTACCTGGACGTAACAGAGACGAGTCAGTTCCTGCCGCAGAGCGCAAATGCAATGACAGAACTGGAACGAGATCAGATGGACCTTGACGTACAAAAAGTAATTCACACCTGCCAAGGCCGTGTTCAAGCATTGCAATCACTGACGGAAATGTTCGGTGCTAATGCCAATTCCCCTCAGATGAAGATTCACATGGAAAACATACTGAACTCCATACGTGATTATATCAAAGAGATTAGTTCGTTTTACTCTGAGATGAAAGCCATTCGAGTCAGACGAATGGTCAGCATTCAAACAGTATCAAAATTGTCTCGGTCCGCCACATCCACCACTGCAGACAGACAGACTGGGTTTGGAAAGCGGCATGAAGAAGAAAAGCGACCGAACATAACGGAGAATAAATATCGAGACATGAATCCAGCATCACCCGCTTTAGCGAGCATTTTCGATGAAGAAAGTGAGCCTTTGTCCGCTGAAGAAATGCAGATGCTGGAGCAAGAAAATAAAGAACTATTAAATCGACTGCACTCACTTGCTGACGAGGTCGATCAGATTCAGTCTAATGTAGTGAGCATTGCTCAACTTCAGTCAATCTTCACGGAGAAAGTACTTGAACAGGACAAAGACATCGAAAGTGTCGCAAGCGCAATCGTGAACGCATCCGAAAACGTGAAGTTTGGAAATGAACAAATACGGCAAGCGATACAACAAAATGCTGATTTTCGTGCGTGGGTGTTATTTTTTATAATTGTTATGTCCTTATCTTTACTATTTCTTGATTGGTACAATGATTGATCAGCAATTACAAATTAAGATGCTACTACTGCTAAAATATTTCTCTGTTTTCGAAGTACATAATTTATTCCATTCAACAATCCAGATCTTGTGACTTAATTTTGAATTCACAAACATCAATACACTAGATGAAGTGAGAGTGGTTTGATACATTTAAGATTATGACTGACCTTTAGGTAAGTTAAGTACCGTGTTCTTAGGATTATAGTAGTTTGTGGTTTAATACTATGTCCGTTACTAGTCCAACTATGACCCCATTCCACACTCCCTCCAGATCAGCAAAAATTAATCACATCTAGAACGCCGATGGATGAGTTTCTCACACGGCCAGTTTGCCTCGTAGACCCGGTTCCTCCTTCTTGGCAATTCCGGCTAACAGTTTCTTGATTTCCGCGATCGCCTTTCCCGGGTTCAGACCCTGCGAAATAAGGAAGTGAAAAGTTCGTCATTCACGATTGTTCCTGACTGACTGGCTTTCAATTTCAAGGTGTCTTACCTTAGGACAAGTTTTAGTGCAGTTCATAATTGTATGGCAGCGATACACCGAAAATGGATCTCGCAATTTGTCCAGCCGTTGTTTTGTGGAGTCATCTCTAGAATCAATAATCCACCTGTATGCCTGCATCAGTACCGCTGGGCCCAAGTATTTGTCTCCGTTCCACCAGTAGGATGGGCATGAAGTACTGCAGCATGCGCATAAAATGCACTCGTACAGACCATCCTATCAAATCAAATCGATTAAGAAATTTTCCTTCTTATCTGCCAACTAAACCAAAAAATAATCAAATGGAGCGCGTACAAGCTTTTGTCTGTCATCCACACTTTGGAGTAGTTGAGCTGAACCAGGTTTATCTGTATCCTTCCGTTGTAGCCAGGGCTGAATCGACTTGTATTGCTGATAGAAATTGTTCATATCTGGGACCAAATCTTTAATGACATACATGTGGGGTAGTGGATATATCTTCGATTCTTTAGCAGGATTTGCGTCGATTTTACTAAAACACAATAATGTTGCCCATTAGACAATGCGTTGAGTTCACCTGGATAGGCAAACGGCATTTCAAAGGATTTACCTGATACACGCGAGCGTATTAATCCCACCAATATTCATCGCGCAAGATCCACAAATTCCTTCACGACAGGATCGTCGGAAAGTGAGGGTCGGGTCGACTTCATTCTTTATCTTGATGAGAGCGTCCAGGACCATCGGCCCACATGCATTGAGATCGACTTCATAGGTTTGGAGCCGTGGTTTTTCATTGGGCCGTTCTGGATCCCAGCGATAAATACCAAATTTTTTCATTCGAGGAGCCGCTGCTGCTGCCGACGCAGAAGTTCGTATCTATATGCACACAATTGGGTTCCACTCATGTAACTCAAGCCCTGTGTGTCTGAAGCGTGCACAATCTGGCAATCGCAAAAAGACCAACCTGTACAGCTCGAAGCTGCTTAACTTCACAAAATCCACGCAAAGCCATTCCTCCTAATATTCGGTGTCCACTTAACACAACTCTCACCAAGTTGAAGTTTGCCTGAGTTTGACTGACAGACCTGTAATTACAAAGGCAAGGCAGCTGGTCAGTTAAACAATTGTCAGTGTTTAGTGTGTTTTCCTGCAGTCCTTAAATGTGCTGAGTATTTAAATTTTGCTAAGTTTAAGAATGCGTACCCTGTCACAGAGTTTGATCCATGCGGCCCAAGAGGACCTTGATGCAAAAAGTCTGATAAGCAATAAGGTAATTTCAATATTCAAAGCACAGGAACTGTACAAATCCAGTTTAAATTTTCCTGCGATCATGCTCACTTGTTTCCGAAACCTCTCTTCTGTGCGAAATTTGGCATGCAGAATATGTTGTCTTGTGACTGCGTCTCGTACTAGCATTCTCAATCCGTAGCGTAGTGTTCATGTGAGTTCTTCTAGAATTTATTGAAAGGGCAAGTGGCGAATTAAAAACAGAGAAGTTGCACTATTCCCGATTAGAAAAACTCGGATGAGATGGATTCGACGAAACAACAATACAATAATGCTATTCGGCGAAAATAAATGAGATATATTTGGTCAAAAGTTTGCATTCATGGTCACTGCTTCATTGTTCGAAACAGCATCAAGTATGGGCAGAGTCGGGCTTTGTACGAAACCAAAATAATCAACGCTTTTATTAAGGCTTTAAACGATGTCGAGTCAGAATTCAGCAAAATGTTATAATTCGGTGCTCATCTCCAGGGATGTGCCTGGTACAGGACCTGGAGCAGGGAACCGCCTAAATTGATTCTCTTGGGTGTAATTCACCGGACACTCGGGTCTCCGCTGCAAACATAGACGCATTTTAGTTTTCATGCAAGCATGGAGAAAGGCGAAAGTTAGTGAACTCTTTGTACCCATTGAGGCCTACTGCCAGACTCTTCCAGATTATCAGCACCGAAGACGTAAACTTGTTCACCTCCATGGCCATGCTTGGACAAGTTATTTCCTTGAAAAACGTGGGTCGGCTTATCGGATAACCCAGGCCTCCTTGGGTGGGAATTCCTACCAGAAAAACATGCGCTCATTAAACCGTTATACAGCGCCTTCTTGGTACTTGAAAACATACTCTAAAGACTGTAAGCAATTGCTTGCTTGAGCACCCACGAATCCATTTGATACGTTCTTGCTAACATTGGCACCGGGCAAGGAGGGTTCTCTGAGAATTGTATCTGAGTAGGAAGGTGGTGGGCTGTGTCGGTAGCCATTCTCATTCTGAGTCGCTTGAAGGACTTGCCTGTTAAGAATATGTTCCGAAAACACAGATAGCTTGGCGTTCCTTGTGCTCGGCTCCGGACGAAGGTTTTCACGGGTACTTTCATTGCCACTGCGGTCGGTCTCAACACGACTGTACGGAATATGCCGAAGTTGTTCCTCTGTCATGCCCTCCGTATCAATCAGGTCGAATGTCAACTGTCGCTTCACTTCTTCTGGCAGTGTCTTGTCACCTCCGACACGTCGTGATTGCGTTGGCTTTTTCCAGTAGTGGTAGGACATTTCGTCTTTGGACGATGACACGTCGAAGTAATTACGTGCTTCTTCTCCTGGAACGTTCTCGTTCTGAGCACTCGACTGTGGTTGGGGCTGGTGCAAGTTACTATTGGCGTCATTTGGGGTGCTCTGCTTCAACTGGGCTTGTTTCCATTGAATGTCAGAATCAATGAACTCGTACTTTGTTTTATGCCTGAAGTGAAAATATATAAATTATTGTTAAGTTCGGCTAAAAATGTCTCAATCCTTAACCACGCCTGAAAAAGGCAAAATAAACCGTTTACCTGTGCCTTCTTCGGTGGTGCTGACTGGTGGACTCCGATTCGGACTCTGACTCCCGACGAGCAGATGACCCACTTTTGTGTCGTCGACGCTTTCCCTGAGATCTTGATGATTTCGTTGAAATTATGCTGTCATTATCAGAACACCGACCTCGCTCGTGATGACGCCTAATTGAATTTTAATTTAGCCGTTATTTAACCATTGGCGAATGGCGAATGGCCTTTCAATGGCGAATGATCACGAGATGACTTAATGAATTTTACCTTCTAGAATGAGAATACACGCTATTGCAATTGCTTTCAGCACTTCTCGATCTTCTCATTTGGTCTGATCTCCTCATGCCCCCGTTCACTGACGTGTCAGAAGTGATACTCACATCAAATCCCAATTTTGAACAAAACTCGTAACTTTTAAGGGGGAATGAAGTGGAACCAGATTCCTTCATATCAATTGGATTTCCAGTCATCCCAAGCGAGCTAAATTAACCATTAATTCAGCAATTAGGGTATTCGTGTAACACCGCATAAAAACATGAAGCTATAATTCTTACGAATCACAAGTCGAACGTGCACCATTGTCTTGAAATCTGTTTCCGGTAGGTTGATCGTTCGAACCAGCTGCAGTCACAAACCAAATATGAATGATTTTTGTCGCTACAAGTTAATGATACAAGTTTACCGTAACCCGAGTCTGGAGGAATGCGTCTCTGAAAGCGTTTGCTTGGAGTTCTTGTAAACTGTGGCTCGGATCGTCTGTTCACCGAAATGTCGCTTCGCAAACTGCAAAGACACGCACAGTCGACTCGTGGGTCTCTTCACATTTTTGGTGTCTGCTGAGTCCTGCCTTACCTGTCTCGGAAACGGGATCTTGGACTCAAGATTGTTCTTTGGTCGCTGGCTTTACATGCAGGAGTCATTTGAAGCAGGCGGAAGAAGCCCTGTTGCTCGACCGCGCATTTCCACAAGTGTTTGGACGCCAATTTGGTTGGCGTTTCAAATCCAAACATTTCCTCTTCGTTCTGCCGTTGAAATGTGAATGCGCAGAGCATTACGGATGACGAATTAAACAATCGGATCAATATTCTCGATTTACCTTTTTGTTTCGTACTCGAAGCATGAAATATCGTCCTTTTCGCGTGATTTTCTCAATTCTTGGCCTAAGAAATATTTTATTAGGCTTGGATTGGGACGGAGCAGTTTCTACCAGCTTACCATAAATAGCTCGCCACCTTCAGCTTGTTTCGGAGCACAACGATTCCTGATGGCGATAACCCAAGAAAATAATCCGTGCTGTTCTCTCCCTGGAGTTTGCATTACTTTTTGTTACCGTACTATTCTGTCGCTCGACGAGGCTTGAGAACTTACGAGCACAGCGTGCAAATCCACACCATACATTTCTAGCCATTTAACTTTGTCCAAAAAATGAAGCTCCGCTGTTGCCGGAGTTTGTCCCACCCTGTTAAATGATAAAGAAAGTGTTAACTGTGACGTGTTCCACGCAAGTGCTCTGCAAATTGGTTTGGATAGTTGTTTTCGTACATCAAGTTTTGATGAGCTTCTTCAATACGAGTTTCTAGGTACGTGGATTGATCCGGAAGGAAGTGGAACTCGGATACATAGCCAGATGAGTGCAGGCGCCGGTCGTAGTCACCCAGTTCAGCTAGACCAAGAGACAAGCAGTTATATGATAGTCAGGTCACAAAATTCAATTCTTTATGATGTCATGCCTTGAACGACACAAGCGAAGAGCTCAGTTGTAATGTCATGAGGGATTGAGAAAAGCCGACCGTGGAGTATATCTTGCTTAATTTGGAGATAAAATTGATATCTGGAAAAGGCAGGTGATATTTACACTGATATTGATCGATTCTTTTGGAATGGATTTGGCTTCAGACGTTGGGCCATTGTTTTTCGTTCATTTAGTGTGAAATGGACGTGTACCTTGTAATTTCTTCCACAAGCTTGCAAGGGTCTGCCACGTAGTATTTTACCCCAAAGTACAGGGTGATGGTTTCTGCACCTGCAACGTTTAAGCAATGACTGTTCATACACTTGAGCATTCAATTTACTCCTTTTCGATTCAATCGAACGAACAAGTTCCGTTTACTTATGCTGAATAAAAAATTTTTAAAGTAATTTCTGGTTTTAAATGCAACATGCAGTTTCATTCTGAATGATAATGTGGGGCAACTTTTTCTGGTCCCTACCTTTCAGTTGTGGAATAACCCGTTTTCCCTTCTCCAGCCAGTGCTAACGAATATTCGGAAAGAAAAGAATGTTGAATTACAAAAGCATGGGAGGCAACAAAAGGGTCGAGGGTGCAATTAATCATAGGGTGTACTTGTTACGAGAAGATGCACGTTATGGAATTTGAGACCGTATAGCGTTTTACGTACCGGTTGTCCATTCTTCACGAAACGAAGACCGAAATAGGCCGTCTCAATTAAATTCAGGTGTTTGAAAATATTATTCAAGAGCTCTTGAGCAAGCGTAGATTTCTGAAATGGGAACGTGATTCACAGGTGTCATTTGAGTTCATAAAAATACGCACCTTGCATCAATGAAGCAATGGATAATTTCGGATGAACTGCGCAGCGCACTTTGATCGCAATTACTTCAGTGTGGAACGGAACAGCGAATATGAGACCTTACCTGGATTTCCTGAATCAATTCTAAATTATCCAAAAGCACAACTTTGCAATGGTAGGTACGATTTCTTTGGCCGAAGCACGCCATTCTGCCTGAGACTAGAAGCACGCACTTGATGAGATGTCTGCAGCTAAACTAAGGCAAGAATAGTTTATAGCTGTCATAATGTGACTGCAAACATACGCCAGACGGCTCACTTTCACTTCGCACATGAGACTTCATAACTGTCAAAACCTCAAAACATTCACCCGAACCTCTTGAAGTCTCTTCGTCAGTGACAAGCACAATGGATTCGTGAAACTTTAAAATTTCAATCTTTCTGATTGTGAACTGACTTTGCTTCGAATTGGTAGCCTATCAAACTCAACTCTGGCAGAGCTCAGAAATTCGGAGCGTCTTCAGCGGTGGAAACGAAAATGCAATAGTATGTCTGAGAAAGAGGGGAGTCAGGCGAAGGCGGAAAGATGGTGGCTTAAATTGCCGTAAACCAACGAACTGAGACCATGCTTATGAAGTATAAAATTAACTCTAACCGATTATTCCTCTGCGAGAAGGTATGCTCGACTGATGTTTATAACAGGGCACATTAGCCTCAGGTCATTGAAACCTGAGAAAATATGATCTGTCAAACCATAATTTCTTCTGCGGATGAGAAAAACATAAGGAAAGGAGAAACAGGTGCACAGGTGTAGTGGTGTGGGAGATCAACGTGAGGAACCAGATCTTCGCTTCACGGTGCACCGCACCACGTCAGCATTTTAATGTGAATGACTTGCTTGCCTTGAGGCAAGGGTTGTGTGCTCATCACAACTGCTCAAATCTCGAAAAGTGGTTCAACTTGCTGTAATGATGAAGAAAATGAGTCTGATACGTGAACTTATTTCCTCTTTTACAGCGTTAGACTCAATGAAAATGAGAAATATGAAACTGCAAAGGCCAAAGGTGCAACAGCAAATAATTGTTCCCCTCACACAGCATGGACAGGGGAAATCCTCAAAGAAACGCCTGCAGATTTATCCTGAGTAGGAATGATCGAAATGTCAAGGAGACTATACTGATTAATGTACGGACGATTTCAACCTGCGCTTTATTTCCTCGTCTTTTAAAACATGCGTAGAATTAGTATTTTCAAAATTCAGTCTGTTCTTAATTAGGATCAGCACAACTACTTGACTACTTTACTTAAAAGTCACAATCTTCAAATTGAGCCGCAAGCAGGTTGTTTAGCTCGCTGTCAGATACAGGACCTTCATGGGGAGATCGTTGGCCTGCTCCAGTCCCCATGTCCTTAGGCTGCTTTGTCCAGGCTGGTGTGGATTCTCCCGAAACTTGTGCTGGGATTGCGACTTTGGAGAGATTTCTACTTCCATCACCGAAACTTCTGTCCGTGATTTCGAAAGAACCAAGATTTTCGTTTCTCTCATGAGCTGATCTATCCGCAGTCGTAATACTACGTGCTTCTGCAAGTTTGCGAGCGGGATTGTTTGCTAGAACCTTTTTTGCAAGTAAGTAGCCATCGTACGACTCCAGCTCCAGCTTCGGCTTAGTAGCTCCAGCTCCTGGCGGGTCAAATGTATTTGAAATCTTCAGAAACGGTTTATACTTTTCGGGTGTGGGAAGTTTAAAATCTAGTCGCTGTGTTGTTTTAGATGTTGCACTCGAGTGAACTGCAACTGGCCCTGAAGGAACTGATGGCCTACTTTTGATAGTACGTGATATTTTCAGCGAAATACGGGGTCGGGTATTAGAGCCGGGCGTATCTGACGCAGAGAATTTTGTCCTCTTGTTAGTGTTGTCTGCGCTCTTAGCAAGAGATGTACACTTCATTTTCAGATTCGATATTGCTGGCGTCTCTTTCTTCGGACTCTTTTCGTCGTTTATGCGTTTGGCTTGAGAAATCCCTTCTTCCAGCAACTGAAGTTGACTAATTTCTTGCTTATGCCATTGTTTCAAAATTCGGCAATTCTTCTTGCTGATAGATTTTTGCGGCGGCCTAGGAACTTTGACCCTCTCCAAAGGAACAGCGAGCCAGGATTCCTCAAATTCATCTGACTCCATTTCGTCATTCTGGTTCTGTGATTGAAATACACAACACACAGAATAAAAAAACACTAGAAAAACAAAAAAAGAAAGTGAGTTTGTGTTTCTCTTTTACCTGTGTCCTGTACGCATCAATATAGTGACTATACGTATCCGGTCCAAGACCACAATCGCTAGCCCTTATTCTGTCGAAGGCCACTGCTTTTTGTTCGCATTCTAGTTGGCTATCGATTCTAAGTGAGGTAAATGGGATTCTTGAAAACTTTGCATCATGAACTGGCGTCGGAATTTTAATTATTTCGAGCTGTCTGTTATTTGTTATTTCCTTGAGAGAAGGTGGACCTCGCGGGATTGAAATGCATGGCAGTGGAGATGGAAATGCGTCGAAATGTTCCAATTTGGCAGAATCCTAACAAAAGAAGTTTTAATATTAGTATTATGAACATTTTAGTGCGCCTGTGCAAGATAAGCACTTACGGTGCTAAGTCTTCCTTCGTTGTACTCTTCATTCAATTTGGTCTTCTCCCGAGATTTCTTCCTTGCAGCCAATAATAAGTCGAGGCTGCGTCCTTCGACTTTTCGCCTTAATGCAATGGAATGTGTTTTGCATGTTAGAGACTTTGTGCATGGACGTCCATCTACTTCATTAGGAACTCCACAATGTTCCTCCGGATTAAAGTGCCTATCTTTCAACGGTATTATCTTCTTTTCTCGGACCTCCTGAAGCTTCTTTGGAATACTTGTGCTCTCCTTGTAACAAATATTATTCTCCAAATTAAGCTCGAACGGAGCGAACTGAGTTGGGCAATAGCCTGCAGTATCAGCAGTTTCACTGTCCGCAGTTGGCTTAATGGTTTGCGTTTTGTAAGTGGGTGCTGTTTCAGAGTCAGTCGCTTGCTCTCGTTTGATTATAAGTGGCGGAACAAGATTCTGCACGACTACTTTCGGTGATTGCGACAAGGCTCGTTGAATTGCACTGTTGTCATTAAACTCATCCTTGGAAGTGACATGGTTGGAACCAGCTTTGACCTTAACCACAGCGGATGACACTTTCATACCTTTGTCGACAAGAGTCCATTGACGAGGTGAGGTCGGTGGAGATTTATGGTGTTTCTTTTTGAAGCAATCTAGAGAAAAGTTCCCGGAATCACGTGAATATAAACGCTAGGACAGTAAACGAAACGGTAGGCTTAAGGAGGTACTTACTCTTGATGTGATGATCTGCCGTCTGCGTTCTGAAGCGAAACTTACAGTTTTGACAAGTTACCAACGAAAATATGTCGTCAACAGGATAACTTCCGAATAAAGGCATTACTAAAAAAAAGAGTCAGACAATGCTTCAACCAAATTGTTCTTATCGTTACATTAGTTGTCAAGAACTTGAACTTACAAGACGCTGGCAAGGTACCCAACTCCATTGTGTTGGCATTACCGTCAAGAAGACTAGGAAGGTATTCAGGTGGCTGACGTTTGCCTTCTTTCCTTTGAGACACTGGAAACATCAAAATTAGTTCGTGGATGTCACAGGAGAACCATACAACACACCATAACGGTCTGACAATCTACACCCTTTTTACTTACAAATGTCAGTAATTGCGGCTGGTACGCCCCAGGATTCCCAGGTCTTTCCAATTAAGTTTGACAGGTCAGCCATTATTGCAGTCTCCTACCTCTCAGATTTGATTTCGTTAACAGTAAGTGACTCCAGTATGTTTAATAAATACTCCTATCCTATAAAAGCCTAAAGTAACAATGGGGCCATCAAAATTATTGATGACAATGACGAAATATGACAGTCTTGATTGTTGTCTTTCACTGGTCTTGATTTAGATACATTTGGATGCATTTGAACAATTCGACGAGTCACAACTCTATTCTACAACAAATACACACAAACCTCCACAACATTGCTCGAGTGAATGAAATCATTTCTGAGCGGAGAGCAGAAAATCAAATGCTCGCTCGCTGGTCGAGTGATTGGGAAAGACAAAAACAGCATGAGCAACACCAAGTTCATCGTGCAGCAGCTGTGGCCTGTCATCTGTTGTGTCCTCGGATCCAGATGTTGAATTTAGCTGGCTTTGCAATAAATATTTGATTGAAATTAAGGGCTACGCCGAGTTAGTAGATAATTGGTATTACTTTACACTACAACTACTATAACTGCCACCCAAACTACATTTCCACCAGTTCTTCTGGAACGAACAACACAATGGAGCAGGAACTGCGAAAGAAGATTGCTGATCTGGAGGCGGAAGTTGCCCGGCTTCGGAGTGTCAGCTCCGGAACGCCCGCACGGCAGAAAATCGACCAGATGACCGCTGAGGTTGTTGACTCGAACCCATACAGGTGAGAAAAAAAGGTTTAGCACGTGCCTTTGACATGAACACCCCAAAGCCGAATGACATCTTTGAATTCAAGCAACTTAGTTCTTCAATAGCTCATACCGGTTTTTACGTTTTAGTCGGCTTATGGCACTGAAGCGGATGGGAATCGTGAAAAACTATGAGCAAATACGAGAACTTTCAGTTGCAATTGTTGGAGTCGGTGGAGTTGGATCGGTCACAGCCGAAATGCTCACACGATGTGGAATAGGGAAAGTAAGGTCCTCCTCTACTTCTGCTAGAAATTCTAGTTGAAATTTTTTTGCAGTTCTGTTCATGACACACGTTTAATGAATTGTAGTTGCTGTTGTTTGATTACGACACGGTAGAAATGGCAAATATGAATCGACTCTTTTATCAGCCCCATCAGGCAGGCCTTTCCAAAGTGGAAGCGGCGTTGTCAACACTGACTCTGATTAATCCTGATGTGAAGTTCGAAGCCCACAACTACAACATAACGACACTGGACAACTATGATCACTTTGTATCACGCTTGAAAACTGGTTCATTAACCAATTCACAAGTCGATATTGTCTTGTCTTGTGTTGACAACTTCGAAGCAAGAATGACGATAAACTCAGCATGCAATGATTTGGGATTGAATTGGTTTGAAAGTGGTGTCGCAGAGAACGCAGTGTCGGGCCATATCCAGTTCATTAAACCTGGACAAACTGCTTGTTTTGCATGTGCTCCTCCATTGGTGGTGGCTACAAAAATTGACGAGAAAACCCTAAAGAAGGAGGGCGTTTGTGCGGCCAGCTTACCAACGACGATGGGAATTGTGGCTGGACTGTTGGTGCAAAATTGCATTAAGTAAGCGGATTTCCTGTTCCATCAAACTGACCTACCCACTTTATACTTATAAATCTGCTAAACCTTGCAGATATTTGTTGGGATTTGGAACTGCAACTCACTATTTGGGCTACAATGCACTAGATGATTATTTTCCAACGATGAATTTGAAGCCAAACCCAAGTTGTGATGATTATCGGTGCCGAAACAAACAGTCCGAGTACCTTGAACTAGTAAAATCGTCACCCGAACTTCCATCTTCAACCGACGAAGAACAATTTCACGAAGTCGTGCATGAAGATAACAGCTGGGGTATCGAACTAGTTGATGAAACGGAACCAACGCTGGATGCAAAATCAGAGTTGAATGTTGCTGAAGGTATACGCCTGGCCTACACGATTCCAGAGAAATCGCTTGCTAAGGCCGAAACTGACACAGGCGATGTGCAAACGTCAGAAACTTCTCTGGAAGACTTGATGGGACAGCTGAAGCAATTGTGAAATCTCTTCCATTGTTTTTTTTTGCAAAAATTCCTCCAAAATATCAGCTGAATTTAGTTTAAGACTTATTTTTCACTTTTACACGGTAAGAAATTTTGATCGTTATAATTTTCAATCCTGCAAATAAATGGTGCAACTTCTATGCAATTGAGCAATTGTGTGTATGGTCGGAGGAACAACCGCTTCACTTCCATGCTTCATGTGATGGATTGGTAGAAGTTGACAAAGATGCAAGCATTGAAATTATCAGAGCTGAAAACGTGTTTATTAAATTAACGATTTGCATTTGTACTATACTTCGCAAGAGAAAATAAAAGTCTGAGTTGAGCTGCATTTTATCAGATTCTAAAATGTTCTAAAATGTATGAAGTTAGGGACACAGTAGAAAGGTGCGACCAACGTGACTCCAGATTGGTTCTAAGGTACGAAGTTAGTCAAGCCAGTCACCTCATCTTGTTTATGTTACTGGTGGTTCCGTGTACTTCGTCACAAAGCTCACATCACCGAGTACGGATTGAAAATTTAACGACTCCTGTCAAATCAAATGAGAAGATATTGTCAGGGCTCCTTTACGCTCATTAAATTACGATTCTGTCACCGCAAAGTTACCTCGTGCTCGTCAGGTTGGCTGTTCCTTCTTGAACCAGCCGTGTCAAGCGAACTCAGCAAGTTTGTGAATGACAGCTCATTTGTCTATATTGTGTCACAGAAGTTGACAGAAACAGAATAAAGTTAAAGTTATAATTCAAGATGACCGAGCAATGACATGCGTACCTCAGGCATCCAACTATCTGCCACCACTTGGTGTGCATCTCTCCGTTCTCCAAGCAGAGGCTCCAAAGCAATGTCTGGACTACGTGAAAGTTTCTTTGGAGTTTCAAGGCCAGAAGGTTTCTCGCCTGTAATCAAGAATAATGAATCTCAAACGGAATACTCATACTGTGTCGGAACTCCGAAGTTGCTTCATTAGTAATAGTGAGTGACAAATTAAACTTCGCACTCGGTTCAATTACATACCAGTTGACGATGCCGTGTTGTCATCGAGTAGCCTGTCCACATTTAAGGACACATCGTCGGCCACCAAGCGAGTAGATTCGGGTAACGAAATATCCATGAAGGAGGAAAGACTGAAC
The DNA here is from genome assembly GCA_009869945.1 of Mesaphorura yosii. Classification (NCBI taxonomy): domain Eukaryota; kingdom Metazoa; phylum Arthropoda; class Collembola; order Poduromorpha; family Tullbergiidae; genus Mesaphorura; species Mesaphorura yosii. Next base: position 196,571 of record WIXG01000046.1, on the reverse strand, counting down.
GTGTTGTCAGGATCGACATTTTTGTCGTTTGACTTGTCTTTGAGTAAATTCTCAAATTCACTGGAACTAATAGGTAACTGGTATGACTGGTTAGCTGACAGGCTGGAGGGCTGTGGCAAGTTTGAGTCTTGGTTTAAAACTTGTGAACGCTCTGGCACTTGAACTAAGTTTTTTGGAATCATCGATGAATATCCTGAACAGAAGTCGACAATTTATTAGGTTGCCTGATTCGTGCTTAAAGTGTTAAATCTTAAATGGCTCACCACTGCGGTCATGTCCGTATTCGAATAGTTGATGTGGACGAGAGCCGGTGAATGAGGTATCAACGACATTTTGCACTTGTTGCAGGTTCATAGGATATCTGGGAGCCACGCCCCTCCGGCTGATGCGACTTATTCTGCGATTTCCCTTGGTCAAATCCATGAATGGCTTTGGAGGAGGTTCACCACTTGTACACACCGGTCTTCCTGTTAGGATACCCGGTTCCGTCCCAGCGATGGTTATCACTGGGATGATTGTGAAACCTTGACCATACGAACTTGTAGTAGGGTTTGCTAAAGAAACTGAAGGACTCCCGTCTTGCCTCAAAACTGTGGACGGTGCAGATTGCGGCAAGTCGTACGCTCGAGATTCAATTACTGGAGTTGGTGATACAAACTGATCGCTTGGGTAGCCACACTTCACGCAGGATGCTGCAGCACCGTAGGAGTTATATGACTTTGTTCTCATGGATTTTCTCTTTCGCAATGTTCTGGCGACTTCGACGAGCTTGTCAACTAATTTTGGTTCCTTTTCTGGCTCATCCTGCTCCCAGCAATACGTGAAGGAAAGCCTTTGACATCTCCCCAACTATAAAGTAAGTCGAAAATTAGTTCAATCAACCCGTGATATACTATTACAATTAAACTGACCATTAGATTTAACTCTCCAATTGTCACTAAGCCCGCTTCTGGTGCACTCCAACCTCGTCTAATTGTCTCATCATCCCAAATATGACCAACAATGTCTTCACTTTCTCGATCTCGCATACGGAACTTTGAAGAAGGTGAACAGTTGCAGACATTGTCTTGAGTAGGTACTGGAGGTTGAAAGGACTTTCTATCCGCTGTCTCCTTCTCCTCAACACTCGACGATACATTATCATCTTTTCTGCCACTGGTCGAGGTAAGACATTCCGTGTTGACATCCGACTCACTTTCTTCAGTCTTTTCTTCCACATCGCTATGTGCTCGAACATTGGCTGAGTATTTCGGTGGGTCTCCAACTTCCTGGTCACTAAACTCAGGCTCTCCGTGGCTATCACTGAGATTTCCAGATTGCTTTCTCGGAACTTTCCCCTTGGGATCCAGCTCCTTGATTGGCTTCTGGAGAACTTTTTCCGTGTACGACCTCAAAGAAATTGTGGCCGAATTTGTGCTCTCCGACATTTTGAAAATGGGTGTGCGAGCATCTTGTTCATTGGAAATGAATCGAAGTCTTGGTACACGTTTCTTCCCAAAACTTTGAACGAACTGTTCTTTCTGAAATCAGAATTTGTGTAAGATTAAATATTTTGTAGAAAAAAAAACAACTATTTTCGAACGAAACGAGCCTACAAGTCTTTCGGTGGGCGATTTCCACTTCTCCTCGAAGTAAGTGATGATTGATGCTAGGGTGCGTTGCGGAGGTACTTGAACAGAAACCTAAAGAAATAAATTAAGTATACAAATTAAGAGTTGTTCAACAACAGTAGTCGGAATTGGCTTCAATGTTTCATACCCTTGGATTATGTGACACGCTCTGGACCATTGACCATGCTGTTCGGTCTTTCGGTGTCAGTTCTAAGCTAATTTTGAACGGCACTCTTGAATGCTCATCATCAAGTAGGTTCATCCTTTTGATCGCTCGACAAACGGGGGTTTTTATCCGAAATGTTTTCCCACGGACTTTAATGGTCGTCATTCCTTTTTCCATTAGTTCCATTAGCTTGGCAGCATTTTTCACATTGAGGACTCTCTGCCTCTTCCTTAGCTCTCCGTAGTTCACTAATCCATATAATTCTTGGTTCGCTCTTTTCATATCTGAGAAAAATTATAGGATTAATCAATTTCGCCGAAGGTAGACTAGTTAAACATGCTGCATTTCGATTCCTAACCTTTTGGAAACTTAAGATGCTTTGCAATTTTGTGCCATGTTCTGTAGTAAAAATGCCGAACTTGATCCTTGTTCTTAGGAACAAAATTCGTGGACTGTAATGCCACCCTACTTCGTGACTTCTGTTTTGTGGCCAAATGATTCTGTATTGCGTCGAAATCCTTCCCGAATTCATTCAGAGCTTCAAAAAAGTGCAGCTTATCGTCTTGGCTCCACACTTCCCAATTTCGTTTCTTGCGTTTCTCCTCGATGCCTCGTTTATTCTCAAATGAAGTGGAAGATGGGCAACTGTAAGCTTCAGCTCCAGGAGCTCCACTTGAGAAAATTCTTGGAACTTGGGCATCAGGAGGCGAAGGCGAGGTTTGATCCCAGTACGGGTCATTCACCGGTGGTAGGTCGCCTGATACAATATTACTGGATACAGGTCCGAAACAGTTTTTAACAACTGACTTCGGCGGTTGATTCATCGGTGAGTGCTCTAAAGATATTGCATTGCTCTGCTTTGCAGGAGACGACTCCCGGCGAAGCTTTTCCTGCTTTTCTATTACCCTTGCGCTGCAGCGAACTCCTATATAAGCAGCAAGAAACCTTATTATGTGCATTCGTACCTTGTCACAATTTCTAATACTAGATATTACCATTGTTAAGCTTAGACAATCCTGCGTCAATGTCGTACTCTTCTTGGCTATCGCCGTCATCACTGAAATTCATTCATTAGAAGTATACAGATTAATGATCGACATTCTAGAAGAAAGCAAAGGCGAATCGGCGAATCGCTCGCTTACCTCGGCTTCCCGGAATCTGTCAATCCCAGTTTTGTGAAACTTTCACTTCGATTACGCTTCTTCCCCATTGTGATATTATGAATTTGCTTGCATGTTCGTCTTCAATTACATTGTACTTGCATTGTTCTAGTCGAACGCAGAACTTGAGAACCCTCAATTTTTGGCTGACCACCACCAATATCTTGAAGCTGTGCTTTCGCCCCTGACCAAGAATGTGCACCTGCAAGCACAAAAAATATATTTTGAAGTTTCGAGAATTCAATGAACTCAACGTAAACAGAGGAGAAACAAGCTGTGTTGGTACTACTTTTTGTCTCTGGTATTGCAGTTTTGTTTATCTCACTGATAAGAAGACTGTGTAGATAACACTATGCACTTGTTTCACTGATGACGGGCGTGTTCCCCACTAATGAATCACTTGGGATTTGTTATTGAAAGTTTGTTAAAATTGGGACAAGTAATAAATTCTTTAAAATTCAAACTTCTGCCTCGCGCGTTCTTTCATGGACCAACCCATCGCTCGAGCACAGCGTTCTTGACATTGTCATCGTTCATTGGACAATGACCACATTGATGAGATGAGATCTTTAGGGTGTGACAGTGTTTATGGGTCGCATTATTATCCTGATAACTGAACCTTTTAAACCAATAATAATAACCACTGCGCCTTCTGGAGACAATTTCTAGGTACATTTTTCTCGAAACAAGTAGTCTAGGAACAATTCTTTGGAAACAATTGTCTGGGAACAACTCTTTGGAAACAAGTGTCTAGGGACAATTCTTTCGAAACAATCTTGAAGGAACTTGAATCTACTGATCCTTCTACCGAAGAGTCCTGGGTAAATTATGATCTGTGTACCTTCAGGTCAGCGCTCAATACATTCATCGTTTCTTCAGATCCCTAAATTATCTCTCTTCCTTAAGAGTTCCATATTCTAGATAGGTAGCAAGGTGTGACTGTGCCAAATGCCAATGGCAAGATGTCCGAAGATCGTTTCAGGGAAAGATGTTTCTTTCCCGTTTTCTGGAGTCGTTTCTATTGACTGATTATAGCTGAAACCTCAGTGAGAACAGGTGGGCGAACGTCTGTTTCCAAAACTGACCAGGACCTCAACAATGATTACACCAAAGTTATGTCCCCGTTCAAGCAATGGGAAATTATTATGCCAATTTAGTGCCAATGCAATTGTTGTTCCATTGTTCGCGCAATTGCTGTGAAAAATTCTTGTCTTTGGTCTTATCGTATCCACTCCATAATTCCATGCAACCGGGTCCTATTCATCATGCGTGCCAAAAATCTAGAGCTTTGTTCATTAGCTGAAACTGGAAATACGTCGTAATCCAGGATCGAGCGTCGTTCTTGAGATGCAGCATACTTTCATTGAAGATGTAATCTCCGCCCTTCGCACGCGGTAAACGCAGTCACACGCCTTGTCTGATGCCTCCTGTTATCTAAGCAAATTGGGCAGATAATGGTTGTCATTTGGACAAGTTCCAAAGTCTGGGCTGCTTGGCATCGCTTCAAACTAATGAAACTCAAAAAGACAATCTTATTCTTCGACATGCTTCGTTGCCCTTTGCTAATAATTCGCTGATCGCCAGTTTGAATAGAACCCTGTCATAATTGTGGCATGAGCTCATATCAATAATTTGTGCATGCGCATGAGACGGCGACTGCGAGACACTTTGACACTTTAAAACGCAAACAGACAGTGATTACACAATCGATTGTTCCATCTGTCCCCCAAGAGTTTTACAATCCCTTCTGCTCATTTGGCAGAAAGTGAGAAGAGTTGATGCGGTGGATGGTGTTCATTGGACTGTCAGTCGGCATTTGGCGTCAATTTCAACCCAAGTTTGCCTTTGCGTGAGTTGGCTTCATCCTATTGCTCCCGTGCTCCCGACTCGCAAACATAATTAATGCACGAGTTATTGCGGTGACAGGAGTCTGCATAATATACATAATTTTCAAGTGTTAAACAAATCGCTTGATCATACGCGGCGCACGCAGGTGTAAATTGCTCAGTTTCTAAAAGTGCTCCCACGAAAGCGGATGCCAATTGCCTGTAACTGGACTCGTCGAACAAGAATAGCTTTAATTATGAGTGTACTCACTTCATTCTTATTGACTATCTACGTCTTCGGATTGCTTAGCAGCTATGGGGAGGTTGAGAGTGCCGGAGCTGGCCCGAAAGTGACGGATAAGGTAAAATATTTGTCTTCTTTCTGATCGCGTCGGGAGTCTCATTCTCATAATTCTCAAAGAGGCAACATCCAATAAATTTCTCAGGTCTATTTTGATATCAAAATCGGCGATGAAGAAGTTGGTCGAATTGTGATTGGGCTTTTTGGAAAGACTGTCCCAAAGACAGCTAAGAACTTTATTGAACTGGCTAAAAAGACTGAGATTGGAGAAGGTTACAAGGGAAGTCAGTTCCATCGTGTAATCAAGGACTTCATGTTACAAGGAGGTAGCGTAATTATGAGAAAGGTTCTGTTGTTGTGCTGGTTTGATAATACTATATTTTCTCCGATTTCAGGTGACTTTACGAAAGGCGATGGAACCGGCGGTAAGTTATTCTTCAACACTTCAAACCCTTTACTACTCGGAGTCGTCAGCTTAATTTTTCCAATTTATGACATCTCTTTTCTTCCCAGGACGCAGTATTTACGGTGAAAAGTTTGAAGATGAAAACTTTAAGCTTAAGCACTACGGAGCGGGTAAGCTAAGAATAGTAATCAATAAGAACAATAATCATGATAAAGCATAAAGCTGTTTATGACGAGCATCTGAACTATTTTATGACCTGTGGCAGGTTGGGTATCGATGGCAAACGCTGGAAAGGACACGAATGGGTCCCAATTCTTTATTACAACAAAACAAACTACCTGGCTCGATGGCAGGCACGTAGTCTTTGGAAAAGTGTTGAGCGGAATGGTAAGGAAAATATTAATTCCTCTCGTCTGCTTTTACCACCTTGAAACCCCAAACTGACATTTCCTTAACCCAGGACATCGTCCGAAAAATCGAGAGCACAAAAACTGACGGAAGGGATAAGCCAGAGAAGGCGGTTGTCATTTATGACTGTGGAGCAGAAGAAGTTGCCGAGCCATTCAGTGTTGAGAAAGCAGATGCAACCGAATGATTAGCATAACACTTACAGTTCCATTTTCCATTTAACAGCTCAAACTCTTAGCATGAATTAAATCATCACATAAAGCTTATCAATTGTAATCGTTTTGTGTAATCCGTTCCAAATCTGAACCCAGTCAAATAAATTGTCGTGATAAGGTGAAGTGAAATGGTTCCTTTCATTTCTGCATATTTATGGTTAATTGTCTGGCTTTATTTTGCTCTAATTTTGTTTTACAAACTCCTGTCTTATTTGTAATAAAAATGTTTGGTTTGTTGAAGATACTTGTAGGATCAAGGAAATTATGGACCATCAGTTGTAAAAATGGTATCTATCAATCTATATATTATGCAAGTTAGTAAACGTCGTTCTTCAACCGCTGGCGATAGCCGCCACCCTCGTAAGGCGGGCTTCGCTGAGGCTTGTAGTCAATGCGCTGTCCTATGCGGAAGCTTCTGTCCATCCCCATTTGCTGAAATCCGCGGTTTTGCCCCGGTCCCAATGGCGTAGCTTCAATTTCAGCCTCCAGCAAGTCAGAAGTTGTCTACAACACAGAAAAAAAGATTACTACTTTTTCAAAGTTGAACTTGAAAGTGCTCGAAGCTCAAGCCAAGCGCATTTTGAATATCAAATATCAAGTACCAATACCTGCTTCGAAATCTGGTTTCCATCAGCGAGTGCTTTTTTGATTCTGTCGAATTCCAACGACACTTCTTTATTTCCGAGTCGCTCAGTCGATGCCGACACCTTGTCCAACTGCACATGAACAAAAGCAAAATAAACATAAAAGCATAATCCAATAGGAAGAAAACAGATTTGCTGAGTTTGCTTACAATCTCCGAAAGAACTGAATGTCTCTTATTCTCTGTTCCAGCGTCAAATTCGATTGAAAATCGAAGAATTGGGAGGCAGTCATCGGGTCGATTGAGATCAGCAAGACTCCACAGTTTTAAGTTTCGAATTGAAACATAGTTTGAGTTCCTGCTGTTTGACAAGATTTCAAGGGCGACCTGAGGAGCATGTTGGTTTAATGCCAATCCGGCCGCAAATGATAAGCAGCGGCGGACGGGGTCCACACCATTCTCTTTCATGTCCGTCAGCATTTGAAGAATCGCTTCGTAACTTTGAACTGTATTCTATAATCGCATGAGCATTTAGTATAATCAGGCAGAGGTTTACAAAATCATAAATATACGCTAAAAGTCGTCATTACCAATTTGTAGCAAGCAGCGAACACAAGAATTGTAACATTCCTTGGAAATTTTTGCCCTTGAAGCTGTCGTTTCTGAACTGTCTGGAAGGTGTCCAATATGGTTTGATACAATCCATTCTTGTAAAGCAGGTCGAAAAGTATTTGGCAGCTGGTTATTTGCTCAAAGAATTGCTCCAACTCGGGATCATTGAATGCTTCCAAAGCGAGTGTAGGTTCGTTTAGGAAGTGAAGCATTCTCATAACCACCGGACCAAACACGAAGTTACCGAAACGCAAGTGACGGTTTTGCTTGTTGAACCTGTTGAGTTGAGGATGTTCGAACAGGTAAGTTAAGTTATGTCTCCCTTCAGTATAGAAGTAAACAACTTACCGTTTAATCATTTGAAGGACTAGGGCCAGATCTTCCGGCCGATTCTCGATCAAATGGACCATGTTTTTCAAATCCTCCGTGAATATCATTTGCTTAGTATCAGATTCTGTGAACTCCCTCATCTTGTCTCGGAATTTGTCAGCCATTCCTGCAAATTGAGCCTGAGTTCTTGCTCTTTGCTTCTCGTAGCCGTCCGTACCAAGTGCTTGTTTTGTGAAAAGTGTTCTAACAGCCAATCCATCTCCTTTGCTAATTGAGTTGAAAATACACCATGATGAATTGACCTGAAATCACCAAATAATTAATACTAGCGACATTAATATCAGTCTCGGACAAGACCCTCTCTCTGGGGTAATGTACTAGTTTAATAAAAGACTTTAAGCATCCTCTTCCTCTTTGCTCATTTTCTACATACCTTGGGAGCACGCTCCAGTATTCCTTTAAGACCAAGAAGTCCACGTAGAGCCATGATATATTTCTTCTGGTCCGAATAAAGGTGCAAGGTGAATGTCCAGTTTGTCCAAGATTGCCAAAATTAAGGAATTATGAAAGGAAGTATTCGTTTCCGTTTCCGGCATGAGTAGCTGAGTTGAACTCGATTCAATTTCGGCTCGACTTTTGCAGAAACTGTGAATCGATGCATGTGAAATTTAAACCTAAGCGAGTCACGCGCTACCCGCTACGGAAATTCTCATGTCTGCATTCTGCTGTGTGCTCGCCTTGACTGCTACGATTGCATCGTGACGAACTGATGCAAGCGAGCCTCACCAAAACTCTCTTCAATGGGCGAACTCGATGAAGGTGAATGTACATCGGTTAGAGCCCGAAAAATCTAATAGAAATCATGCCTACCCATTCCAATACCCGGAGCCTTGAGGAGTCACTCCTATACCAGAATCGCCTCACTGCGCTTGTTCACTTTTCGCTATGCACCATTTTCGAGCTGCAGATGAAAAGCCAATGCAGCCTAGAAATTCCTGTCTAGCATCGCACAGTGTTGGAGGACAGATCAATAAGACGTGCTACGAAAAGGGCACGGGTGCTAGGACTAAATAAATCAAAAAACTTCAGAATTCTCCTTATTGTGAATACATTAAATCAGTTATTCAGTTGTTTGGTTATTCCGACATCTCAGCTCTGCGAGAAGTAGCTTTGCGAAAGGCATTAATAAATTAGGACATAGACATAGTAGGGATTATTAGGCTGCTGCCCGATTGTGTTCTTAGTCATGAAGTCATGATCAGCACATTTAAGTTAGCTGAACCCTTTTATTCGATCTAATAAGAGTGTTGTGGGTGAGCCCTGGTGCCGCAAAGTGAATGAACAAAGCGCACAAACTTTCGCTGGGATTTCTGGACATTTAAATCGTTCAATTGTGGTACAAAAACAAAACATTTGCTACTGTCTCCATTTAAGATTTAAAGAGGTTCAGAACTTTACGCGTTTCTAGTTTAACCAGTTGTTCAGTGACAGCAGTAGTGACGAAGCCACTCTAAGTAAGCGGTACTGTGCTTTAGTTAGTTTAGCATTAGAGAGGTGCGGATACGTTACGTATTCTCAGATTCATGGCACGGGGAGTTTGACACATCCCGAGGTACGTTTTGTTGAAATCTTGCCTTTCTAATTTCTACTGGAGGTCGAAATCTCCAAGAATCCTGACCACAATCCTTTGACTGATGCACATTATTCCCTGATATCGTAGGCAGTTCTGCAGGCAGGCAGCTGAATCCGCGAATCCGGGTTAAGACAAAGAATCACTCAAATACTCTGTAGAATCATGGCACCTTCGCTTAAATTTAACTGTAAATATTATTGGTGGCACACTTGTGTTCTTCTGGCCAAAAGTTTGGGTTTCACATGCGCCTGTCTTCTAGTAATAGCACAATTGATTTCTCAATCTGCAGGTAAATTGATATCTCAATGAAGCGTTCAAGTTTCTTCCCTCCCTGACCGTCTAAATGACTTCTTCAATTACAGCTGCAAGGCCTTCAATTTACGCAACTATGAATTCTATCAGCCCTGAGACTGAGGGCTTGTCCTGGAAGTGGGAAGAGACACATGACTCCAGGAGAACAGTGGCGGCAAGCGTGGGAAGAGGGATCAGTATGACCTGCGTGAGCGCATCTCCCCACGAAGATGTCATATGGTAGGTGACTTTGAAATTATTGTTTTGATTATTGTTTTGTTTTAAAAATTGAGAATCTTCATTTTCTACTTTAGGAGAAAACGAGTTTCTCCCGAGCAAAACCACAGCGCTGCATGGCTGGATATGACGTCTTTGTGCCCTGTAGTACGGGATCCAGTTAATCTGATGAACGATTATACTCAATCACAACCGAACCGTGAAGGTCACGGACGAGATCGGGAGCATTGTAGCATAATAACAGTGTCGTATACCTCCAAGGGTAAAGAGAGGCGAAACACAACTCTGGCGATTCACAAAATAAGTGAAGATGACTTCGCAACGTATAGCTGTGGTCCTTCGGAAGTCCGTGGTTCAGAACTGGGAAAGGACGACTTACATGCCTTCGTCTTGTTGAACGGTAACTTCTGTTTTAACCTTAGCTCTATTTCATCTTTTTGGCGTTTCGGCCTTTACCTTTGGCATTTATCGTGACAGACAAGAACAATGTCCTTCGAAATTACGTTGAAATTGAAGGAAGACTAAAAAGAAGTTCAAAGGACTCCCATTCGCCTTGGCATATTTACACGGAAGAGAAGCTAGGCAAGCATACTAACGACTCCTTGGAAGGGAAGATTATCATTTTACCCTTCAAAGCGAGGAGTCAAACAGCTACTGAAGGAATGTCAACCGAAATATTGTGTGATATCAACGAGCCACAGTCAGCAAGCAAAAATGAGAAGTTCTGGTATAAAGGTAAATTCATTGAGCTTGCTGCTTGCAATCGCAAGAATGCTGAACTTTACTGATTTTACTCTTGCTATTAAATAGATTCAAACCGTTTGGAGATGCACACGGAAGAAGGCAGGTACAATAGTTCTTGGAATGGGACTAAGTTCGCGCTCGTCATTAACTCCGCTAAACTTGAAGATCGCGGAATTTATAATTGCTCAGTGTTCGTTGGTGACCAGATGGTTGCAACGTCTGGGATTCTTCTTCGTGTGAAAGGTGAGTCCGTACTCGAACTGTAGGCTTGTCGCACCAGCTTTTCATCGTGTGAATTTGTATTTACCAAGAAATTAGATCGTGGTTATGTAGTGTTGGTTTAATTTTCAGGCAAAATGGCACCACTTTGGCCCTTCATAACTATCTGTGTAGAGGTGGTGATCCTCAGCATCATCATATTGGTGTACGAGAAGAGCAAAAAGAAGGATAAAATAGAAGAAAGCGACACGGATGGTAGTCCTGACCAGTAAGTCAATTTTTTGCCCTCGAAGCGCGTATAATCTAAGGTGTTTAGGCGTCCGTCCGGCCATTTCATTGGACACGGAATGTGCTATAAGCTCCCCATTAAGAACTCTGATACGGAATTTGCGAGATTTCCAGGATTTGGGATAGGATCATTTACACATATATACTTGCTATTAACTTCATGGTTTGGCCATAAGTTTATACAATTATTATAATTTTTTGATTCTTTAGCCAACCTAGGCAGGGTTAGTACATTTTCTTCATCATATGATATTTTAGAAGCGCTGGCAAGAAGTAAGTGCACAACCTCGTAGTTCGATTTTTCATTTTTGGTATTTTGGAATCACACATTGTGTTAAAGCTTAAACAGAGCTACTTCTTGAGATTTGTAGTTTGCAAATTCTATGCTAGCTTTCTAGCGTAATGTGACTAGTATTCACAACAGTATAGCTCACGCCTGCTGCCTGGATTTTGCTTCTGCTCCTGATTTATAAAATATATCTAGCATGCAATTTGCTGTTTTTGATATTTTAGAGACCATTTTGAGAATTTTTCTCATCTTTGCCATCGCCATATCCATTAATTCATTTTTATAGAAGCCTAACACCGAATGAGAATTCCTAGCACTATAAACAGTGTAGTAAAAGATGCAATGACCTCACCTTGCATTTCTTTGAATGCAGAGAACTCCCTCGATTATTTTACTAACATGATTTGATTTTACGTTGAGAATTAGAATTGCTGAATTATGCAAGAAGTTACGCCTGCCTTGCGGATTACAATAATTTGGAAGCATGCTCCCAAACAATGTTGTTAATCCAGCTTTGACTAATAAACTTGTCACTTTTTTGTAGCAAAAACGTAAGTGAGAACAACGATTCGTCGGAGGCGAGCAGACTTCAGAAGGAGACCTAGCAATTAAAAAACGCCGCAATCCAGCTGCGGATAGTGAGTCAAGTCAAGTAGAAGTCACAAAATAACACTGGAAGCGAATAAGCGAATTGTTTCGGTCATCTACGTCAATACTGACCTTAAACCTTTGTTTGTTAACCCACCTTGGTTGTTAAACTTATGAAAACTCATGATCTTATTCCTCTTCTCTATTAATCACACTACATTACAGTGAATAAACTCGTTGAAAGATTGTTAAAAGAGTTCGCAATTATTTAAAATGAGTTATACTCCGACAAGAGAACTGCAGCCACCGGAGCTTGACTTCTTCTGACCCGGATCACAATTTATCGTTGATGATGCCACAAGTGCCCTGCGGCACGGACGAACTATTGGCTGGACTGAGCATAGGAGCACGACTTTTCCTGCTGGGTCCGTGGAGAAGTACAGACCTTCATTTTGGTTTCCACAGTAGGCTTGAGTTCCTAATTGTAAGAGTTGGAAAGTGGATGTCTCACTAGAAAGTCAACTCAAGGGAGGAGAAGATTGAAGACCAACCTAATTGGTAGCAGGTTTCATTTACTGTGATCCACGTCTTCAGGATATTGTTCGGATCCGTTGGGTTAGATGGACAGGACCGAGCGACGCAATGCTCGGCACCATCACGACCTCTCACAAACCATTCATTAGCGCCACAAGGTCCCTGTTCATACAAATGGTAGCAGCGTTCTGTCTGCCGCCAGAATCCAATGGGACGGTAGTCACATCCGTCTGAACGAATTGAGATTGATTTTGAGATCAAAGCAACTGAAAGCAGATGTCGAGTGTCCGAGTTCGTTTGTGTTTACCTGACGATTTGCACTCGCAGTGACCGTAAATATCGTTGTCAGTGTCTGCAACGAAATCCATGAGCTCCTCACATGGGTTTTCTGCAGCTCCGGGAAAGTAGCATTTCCTGGATCCCTTATCGTAGCGCTGTGAGGCGTCCGTCGGACAAAGTGTCCTAACATTGGACAAAAGGCATACAAATCGCGGCCAATGAGACAGTGGCACGTGTGTCGCTTACGTCTGGGTTGCTGCAGATCCTGTTGTTCCTCCTGTTCCTGTTGCTGGTGGTTTGATTGCAATTGTGACTGCTGGCGGCGCTGATTCGTCACGAACTATTTGCACGGGGATTTGAAAGGAGTCGGGGACGATATCAATTTGACTCCGACTGTTTCCATTGAATACGGTTGGAATCTTATGGCCTTGGCCGAGCCACTGCATTATTGGGCCAGGGTCAGCACCTCCTGGACCAGGATTGTGAGCACGAATTGGAGCATCCCCGTGGTGGTGGTCTCGTTTTCCATGTGCTCTGTTGTGTGGCTCGTGTCGTTCCGGTTCGTCACAGGCAGTAGATGCCAGGCGGGCTACACAAGCCAATAACACGACCGTAAGCACAAGCGATTGCATTTTCCTGAACCAAACGCAGCTGTTATGCGAATTATGCGACGGTTGAGATCGAACTGAAACATTTTCCGTAATTTTTCCAAGTCATTGCTCATCAGATCACATTGTAATGATTCGAGGTACCAGACCACTGCGAAGTATTCCTGATTCATGACTCAGGGCTGGTAAGAACAAATACATGCAGGAGTAATCGCAACAAGCAATCAGACACTGAAGTACAAGACAACAAATGGAGAGGATAATGGACAATGAAATTAAAGATGCAAAGTGACTTCTTCGAAACTTATTGTGCCTTTGTCACTTTGCTTTTGTGTCCGTCAAGGTTGCCGACAAGACGCAAAAAAATGATTGATGAACAGGTTTCATTGCGGTTGCAACAAGGTCTCAAGTTTCGCTATCTCAGCCTTTTACCAATTTTGCATGACTAATTGATAATTGCCGGATTAGTACCTGGTTCTGCTTTGAACTTGTATGACGAATGAAGGTGTGAAGATGCGCCAAGAATTGTGATCGTGTTCCATGACAAGATCATAACCTCAGCAATAACATTAGCACTCGACTGCCTCGTGCCTGCCTGGCTGCAAGCCTCGATGCACTCTGTGGAAAATTCCGATATCGGATTACCCGAATTCTGGTCGTGACCACTGAGGCAGGCATCACTACAGAAATAAGCATACAATGGAATCCCATAAGCCATAAAATTGCCTCTCACTTATGCATTAACTTAGCCACCAATAACCAAATGCTAGTTGAAAAATGTTTCCACAGGAAATTCATTTCTTGATGCGTCGTTTTATTTTGCCATCTCCTGATTTCATTCTAGCACTCGAGAGCTTTCCGCAAACGCCGTAATCGGAATCATACTATGCTGCGTCCTTCTTGTAAAGGGTTGTCGTTGTTCCTGTTGGTTCTGATTTTGTTTGTGATCACGATTCATTCGAAAAAGAAACCACCCAAGGCAAAAGCCAGAGGACGAGCAGCGGCTGTATTGAACCAAGAGTAAGTTTAGCCAGATTTGATGATTCCTCTGTACAACATTTAGTTTCAACTCGTTTTTGAAAACGCAGCTCAGAATGCGGTCCAAATGAATCAGATGGCAAATGTCACGAGACTGGGCGAGCCTTCAACCACGAGTAAGTGTAACTAGATTCACAATTTTAAACGTATTACGGTAATTATAAACTCGCATTATGAAACCGCAGGTGTGGTCCAAACGAAGCGTACTTCAATGAGACCGAAAAGTGCCATGAGACAGGAGATCGAGGTGCGTGTCCGGAAATGATGACATTCTACGCTGATCCAGAGGCTGACGTATTTGGTGACTGTGACTGTGACGAAGGTGACTGCTCCCAAAACTTGTTTTACACTTACTGGCCGCCAGAAAATCGATGCTACCCAGCATTTGAAAGGGTAAGTGTCGCATGTAGTGTGAAAGCGTCAGCACTGTACAGTGACAAAATATGCGCACTAGGGTCCATGTTTGGAGAATGAATGGCTGATGCAAGGTGCATCCGGCAATGGTGAATGTCAACTTAATCCGTGTGCCGTAGACCACGAAAGTAGGAAGGAGATAGATGGTTCGAGTTCCGAAGCGAATGCTGGAGATGAGGCCAATCAAACGGGTCGTCCTCGCTACGGCATGCCGGACACGGTTTGCGTTTGCGTTCGGATGGAGAAAGCTGATACAGAAAATTCTGACATGGAGAAAACAAGCGAGAGCGAAACAACACCTTCGAGCGAGAGCGGTGGGCGAGTTTATAAGTCCGACCTGTCGTGCACCTGCAAGGAACACCGAGTTCAATTTGCAAACTCTACTTCCACTGGAGTCAATCCGAACTTCTACCCGCTAATCCTGAGCTGGTCAGCAGTTATGGTCCTGGATGTCCTGACGCGACAGTGAGCCAGGGGCTTAAAATTATATTATTGTTAATGAGGCAAAATGAGACAAACCCTGAACTTGTTAAATCTGCTGTTATTAATAAAGGCAAATGACATTTATGCGAAGTCACGAAGTAGACTCATAGAAATGCACAGGTGTGTTACAGTACAAACTAAACCCAATCTTTCATCACAGGCAGGGGCTTGAGCGGAGAAGCACGAATTCCCCTGATGAAATTTGAAGGAAGGTATGCGATCAAATGACTCTCATCTACTACTCCCCTCACCTATCGTATCACCCACCTGTAAGTATTATTGTTGTGAAACAGGTTGAGCGAACTGTAGTATACTTCACAGGAAACAGGTGTTTAATGTATGCGAATGTGAAATTACATCTGATCGTGACATTTTCCACGGCTTACCAAATATCTTTTAGCTCTGACTTTGATTTGAATTTTCGTTAAAATTTAGATACTGGCCGCGTTTCCCATTGAGAATTACATTTCATAATGGCGAAGTTCTTCCGGGAGCAAGATATTGACGGTAAATAAATTAATTGAAAGAAATAAAGGATTGGTTTAAGTTAAGCTTCGGTTTGGTTTGACAGAGTTCAGGGAATGCTTCTACCTAAATGCCCACAATGGCGTCATACGCACAATGGACGAGCTATCGCTAATAATGCGGAGCTTGGGAATGAGCCCTACATTGGCGGAGCTGAGAAAATACCTGAAATCTAAAGGTAAACGGGGATCTGCAATATGTTTCTGCACTATACTGAGACCCAGGAATCACTTTAAGCTTCCCGTTTCCCGTGACTTAACTAAAGTAAAATATTCAAGGTGGGAAGCTTTCATTCGCCGATTTCTTGGAAGTGGTACACGCGCACTCGCAAGTCGAAAAAATTCCAGACGAAATTCTGGACGCTTTCAAAGCTGCTGACAAGAACAAGACGGGCATGGTGCCGGCCAAAGAGTTGAAGCACATTTTGGGGAAGTGGGGAGAGAAACTAAGCCCGCGAGAGGGTAAGGTTCATTTACAGATTGGCGTAATTCCAATTCTTATTGAAATTGTAATTCTTAACTATTTTCAGTCGAACAAATCTTCCGTGAAGCGAACGTGAACCCATCTGGTTCTGTTAAGTACGCCGACTTCGTGCGGATTGTGTGCGCCCCGGCTCCCGATTACTATTGAACATGAATTTTTCAGCTACAATCCCGACCCTGACGAACATCGTCACAAAATTTAATAATCAATTATTACATTTTGCTTTAATTTAGACGGTGACTTGCATTCATTGCCAGTCGGAACCCTGTACTAAGAACAAATTAATTATTTATTTGCACGTTTGAGGCGAGGCAATTACTATTTGATGAATAAAAAGATCCTGTTTGTTTTTAAACATTGAACGATTAAGAGAAAGTTCACCGTAATCAGTACAGGAGCTGGAGCCGCATGTCTATACGTGCTCGTTCGAGTTCCAGTGAAGCTCTTTGTTAGTGCGTGTCTCATGCGGGAACTTCGTATGTGTTGATCATTGCTCAATTCTCTTTTACCTTCTCTAAATGATTTGATCAGGATTGTCAGATCATGACTTCGTATTTCCTGTTCTGGCCTCAGAAGTTATCAGTTTCTGCAATTTATAATTCAGTGAACGTGATACGTTTTGAACTTCCTATCACGTGTCAGCAATCAACTTGATTTGAACCAACAGAACAGTCGTCATGGAGTTGTGTGCACAGGATCCCGGGGACATGGAGTTGGAGGATATGGAAGACCCACAAACGTCGCCATCGCCTTCTTCGCAGCAAGGCATCAAATTGATGGGGATAAACGAGAAGGCTGGCATGTCAGGGCTGGATGTCAAAACAATTAATCGAACGATTCAAGAAGCCTCAAAAGGTTCAAAGTTTTATCTTCATAAGAAGGTAGTTCAAGAGAAGTTAGATAAAAAGGTACAACACCTGAAAGAGCAAGCACGTGGCTATACTCAGACTCAAATTCAGGCGTCAGAAAAGGAGGTGGGGTAAAAATTCTTATGGAATTGGCCATGGTCTTTTGTCTAAAATGATTGTTTCTACTTTCAGATGACTCAGAGGGCAGCAGTGCTGGAAGCTAGGCGCGACTTGTCACGAGTGATTGTACACTTAGATATGGATGCGTTTTTTGCCTCAGTTGAAATGAGGGACAATCCAGCGCTCAAGTAAGTTGACTAAATTGAGGGATTGGGTCGTTCCATGGAATATAATATCAATCAGGATAACCATGTGGTAATTCAATAAATTTTAAATTGATTTGCAATTTTGACAGAGATGTCCCGATGGCTGTTGGGAGCTCAGCGATGTTAAGTACTTCAAACTATCTTGCCAGACGCTATGGAGTGAGGGCCGCAATGCCAGGATTTATTGCGAAGAAGTTGTGCCCTCAATTGAGCATTGTCCCTCCAAATTTTGAGAAGTACAGGAAGGCTAGTGATGAAGTCCAAGAAATCCTGCTTGAATACGACCCTGAAACGTACATGTCCTTAGATGAGGCGCAGTTTGATTTGACAGACTGCTTGATGCAACGTAATTTTGGGAAAGCCGAAAATGAAATGATCACGCCTCAGGAACTGGTTCATGAGATTCGAGGAAAAATCTCTGAGAAGACGAAATTAACGGCGAGTGCAGGAATAGCTGCAAATGGGTTCTTAGCCAAAATATGCAGTGACATTAACAAACCAAACAATCAGGTACACTGCAGAACTTTAATTACTACTCTGAGCTGTCGCCAACACGTTGTAACTGTGGATAAATCATTGTTGTCCCTTAGTATTATTTGGAACCT
Source organism: Mesaphorura yosii (assembly GCA_009869945.1). Taxonomy (NCBI): domain Eukaryota; kingdom Metazoa; phylum Arthropoda; class Collembola; order Poduromorpha; family Tullbergiidae; genus Mesaphorura; species Mesaphorura yosii. The sequence continues at coordinate 178,522 of WIXG01000046.1, read as the reverse complement.
ACACTCGAATCCGTGAAATCATTTATCGAGACTCTGCCCATCCGAAAAGTCAACGGTATTGGTGCTGCGACTGAGCAAATGCTGAATGGCCTTAACGTAAAAACCTGTGGAGACATTTGGAGAAGCAGAGGGATAATCAATTTAGTATTTAAACCGGCAACAGTCTCGTTTCTTCTGCGAGTAACGCTTGGAATTGGTGACACTTTCATGGGGAAATTTGATCTGCCGGATTCAACTACAGCCACGACAAATGACGACAGGAAGTCATTGGGTTGTGAAAGAACGTTCTCATCTACATCTGATATTCAGGAACTGAAAGACATGTGCCTGTCGTTGTGCACAAATGTTTGCGAAGATCTTATGGAAAAGGGCATGTTATGCAAAAGTGTCTGCGTGAAGATAAAAACCGAAGCCTTTGATGTTCGGACAAGGATCAAGTCAATGGGCAGTTACACGAATGAATGTGATATAATATTTCCTGTTGCATGGAAAGTCTTCGAGTCATTACGAAAAGAATTTGGTGCTGGGAAATTGGTGTTGCGTTTAATGGGTGTTCGATTGTCGAATTTGAAAAGTATTGAAGTGCCAGAATCAAGTAAGAATGCGAGGAAATCGAAGCAGATGAGGATTGATTCTGTCCTCCACAAACTGACCCCAAGCCATCCAAAGGAGAACGAGTTCAAGCGATGCAACCTTTGCTCTACTTCTTCAATCATCGTGCACATTTTTCAAAACTCATTGGACAATATGGAGTCAGTACTTCGGTGTCCAATTTGCCTCGCCACAATATGTCCTTCCGGAGCGGAAGTAAATAGAATTCAACGGGTGATAGCGGAATGCCATCTTGAAAGATGTGTTCTATCTGCGTTTGAAGATTGTGATATGATTTTCGAGACGCCTCCTTCATTTCAAGTCTGTAAGGACATATGCCTTTTTCGGAATGAAAGTGCAGAATCAAGCGATGACGAAGAGGAGATATGCATTGTTAGTGAGAAACGACAGAAACTTTCAGAATTGTTGTGACACAAATAAGTTTTAATCTATTTTCTATTTTTCTTAAAAACGAAACAAAATATGCATCCGATTAGCTTGATATTGAGTAAACCAAGATGCCTTGTCGCGTTACGATCTGTTTTGCTCGCCATTATTATGGCGTGAAATGCCTAATATTAGAGCAGTTTGTGCTGTAAATCCATCCATCAACTTGGACTTCAGTGATGTCTCGAGCCATAAGAGTGACACAGTTACTGTTACACAACACAACACACTAATTTAATTAGTGATGACTTTTAGTAAGAATTAAGCCGAACTCTTTGTTGTTGAAAACAGTAACCGAGCAAGATGCTAATGCAGTAAATTCATCTGAGAGATCCTTGCAGTGGGCGCGTGAGCTTCCGGTTTGTAAAGCTGACAGACTGCAACTTTCAAGTAGCTTAAAATACTTCGGCATTTTGACCGCTTCGATGGAAATTGTTGCCAGTTAGAATGCAGTCAATGAAAATTAGACTGATTTTGTAGAAGGTTCACTGGTGAAGTGTCCCGTTTAGTGGAGAGTATCCATCGCCCGCTCGTGGTCTGGCATTCACCATACTTTCATCAAAATGAAGCGAAGAAGATTACGAAACTCCCTACTTGATCAGTTTCTGGTTATCACTTCGTGTGGGTTTTGCATCATCATTGGCATCCTAATATTCAGCAGAGGGTATCTTCTGAACAGGAAGGTCATTTCTGAAAAATCGTCAAAACAGCACGAATTCAACAAGACGGGTGTACCGAAGTTCGCCAAGATGATATTTGTGCTTGTGGACGCGTTGCGATATGATTTTGTCCAAAGAATGCCATTCTTGTCAAATCAATGCGATTCGTCCGTTCGTGCTAGGAGTAAAGAAACGTGTTGTGCCTACAAGTGCATTTCGGATCCGCCCACGACAACAATGCAGAGATTGAAAGCACTCACTACCGGCACAATGCCCACATTTGTGGACGTCAGCGCAAATTTTAACAGGTAATAATGGTGCTATTTTCTTGTGGTTTTGTGGGTTATGTCGGGGCTAATTTTGTATTTCACATTCCAGCTATGAAATTGAAGAGGATAGTTTGATTTATCAATTTGATCATGCTGGCTACAAAATTGCCTTTCTCGGCGACGACACCTGGCTCAGTCTATTCCCTCAGAGCAACTTCAAGGGGATTGTGGAAGGTCATCCTTCCTTTAATGCCTGGGACCTTGACACAGTTGACTACGCGATAAACTTAACGCTACATTCCCTACTCAATAACCCCGAAAAGCATCCGGATTGGGATGTGCTCATTCTTCACTATCTTGGCATTGATCATTGCGGCCATCGCTACGGACCAAATCACATTGAAATGGAACGAAAACAAAATGAAATTGACGGTGCCTTACGTTTCATCTTTGAATCAATGAATTCTGAGACATTGCTGGTTGTTGTCGGAGATCATGGGATGACCGCGACTGGAGATCACGGTGGAGATTCGAAGGATGAAGTCGAATCCGGTCTACTGTTTCTCGCCAAAAGAGAGTCAATGATTTGCAGTTCTAACTTGCTGAATTCGAAATCAGTATCGCAGATTGATCTCATCCCAACGCTAGCGACAATTTTTCAGGTTCCAATTCCATTCTCATCACTTGGAGAAGTAATTCCAGTATTAACTGAAGACGACTATTATGTGGAATCACTCTTGGAAAATGTACTTCAAGTTAGAAAGTATATTGACGCGTACGGCTTCAGCTCCCATCACGAAACTCTCAGCAGCACATTTGATGACGTAGTCTCAGCTTATAAGCAGTTCAAACTGAATGGAAATTCCACCACGAAGAGATTGTACAAGCGTTTGGCGACAAATTACCTGACCCGTGTGAAACAGATTGCGACATCAACATGGACACAATTCGACTTTCCCAAGATGATGATGGGGATCACAGTGTGTGTGTTAGCTCTTATCAGTTTAATTTTCGCGACTGTGCAAGACAGCAGCGGACTTGATGGGCTGAATCAACTCGTAAACTTCCTTCCTGTACTTGGTATTTTCATCAGTAGTGCCAAGACCTTCCTTATGGAACAAAGCGATGCTTCTTACGTTTTTGGGATAATTTGGTTGTGCCTTTGTGTACTAATTTTAAAGCAAGGTCTGCGCTATTTCCAAGACAGAAACATTTGCCGCACTGAGTCCATCGAGAATAGGAGTTCACATTCAGTCCAAGCTGCCTTTCCGGTTTTGCTGTACGCGTTCACTTGCTTGGGATTGCTGTCAAACAGTTTTGTAATCAATGAAGGAAGCATCCTGGGGTCGAGCTTGTCATTTCTCCTGATGATACACTGCTTGCTGTCCAGGAGCACTGCTCCAATTTCAACGAAAATTAAGAAAGAAAAGGGAGGCTGGCATATTTGGCTCCTATTTCTTGGTGTCTTAATCATTTCGCGAACTAGTCAAATATTTTTCCGGTGTCGCGAAGAGCTAACTACTTGCACGGAGGCAAGAACCTACTTTATGGAAGTCGAAATGTTGAGATGCTTGAATTTAATATTCGACTTTACCATTTCAGGAATTTTTGTTGCACAAGAACCTTTCCTCGTTACCAAACGATTGGATCGTCCACAAGTACATTCGTTACAGTATTGCACTTATTAGTTTAGCTGTCCTCGTTGTGTCACTGCGAAGTTTTATGCTCGGGCAAAAGTGCATCCTGAGCTCAAGGCCTTGTTCAGTGATTGGAAAATACATTCCATCAATCCTCGTCGTGCTGCTTTGTGTGCACTGGGCACTGCAGGTGAGACTATTCAAGCATTAAGGAATACCTTATGTAGCCCTGCAATAAAAACAGTAAACCTACTTTATTCCAGGGTCTCCTGTTTGGCCAATTAGTACAAATACAAATTCGCCCACTGGTTCAGTATTTCCCACTTGTGTTTCAAATGTTGGCGATAGGATCAATCTTAGTCATTTGGTGGAAGCCTTTGTGTTGCATTGGGAAACTCAGAAATGGCAGTCTTCTGGAAGAATCAGAACCTAGTCGCAAGGCAATCTCAGATGAAGTTGAGCCTGGTAATGAAAATGATATGAAGATGACGAATAGTTGCGGAGATCGTTGTCCCGAAATTTCAGTAAATTCATTACTCGCCAAAGACGCGGAAGACGAATCTGGGTTGGACGAAAGAAGCGACTTCATCCATGGGTCAAGTTTGCTTACAAATACAATTATAGTCACCTTACTGTTGACGCATGTATCAAGCATTGGACATGTACCGGTTATGACCTTTATACCCTATACAATCGCTGCACTGGTAGGAATTCACGGAAACACGGACAGCCGTAAGTGTCAAGCATTCTCATGTTATGGAAAAGGTTCCGTCTTGCAGATGTCAATCAAGCATTTACCATGCACTTTTAGAATGTTCATGGTCAGCCGCTATATCTTGGACTCTGGCCTCACAGCTCTTCTTTTACGCCACGGGACACCAGCCGCTCTTCTCGAGTATTCCATGGGACTCTGCCTTTACTACAGAAAGCGCAAACAGTTTGTCTGATGCAGCTTCATCCTGGATTAATTGGATCCAGCCAGCTGTGTCTGTTTTATGTAATCTTTATGCGTCACAAATCCTCTTTGCGCTGACATTACCGATGCTGGTGTTCTGGAAGAGTATCCATAGTACAAATGTTTCTAGTCAGCAGAGATTGTACCAGATGCTCGACATCTGCGCAAAATTCATTACGCTGCATGGTCTTAAGGTGAGAAGAATTATCCTGTGATGAACCAAATTTTTAAGTTGTGACAATGAAGTAACTTATCCTTAGTAACTTTTCTTATCCTTACAGCTCCTGTCATGCATGGTGTGCGTGACCATTCATCGTCGTCACTTGATGGTCTGGAAAATTTTCACACCGAAGCTGATATTTGAAGGCGTCGCCTTCATCGTTGTGTACATTACCACGTTTGTATCCGTATTATTCATCTTAAGAGTTCAATTTATGTATCAGGACGCTGTAGCCAAGAGAAGGCAGAATCTGGTCAACTCAGATTCGTAACAGTTTAATAAAAATCATCCATGGCCTAGTCAAACCGTGTTAAATTGTATTTTGTCATTTTATACAATCGAACATTTAGATAGGAATTATTCATCAACATCGAGTATCATCTTGGCCACATCTTCGTAGCTAAAAGACGCAGGAGTCGTGGTAGTGGTCGTGGATGTTGGTTTCTCTTTCCCCTTAGTTTTCTTGACCTTCGATTTGGATTTCTCAGCCTTGGGTATTTTAGGTTTTTTGGTGGAAACTGGTGGAGGCAGTGTGGTCGTTATAATTGCGCTCAGCCGTTGGAGAAAGTCCAATTTTTTTTCAAGCATTGATGGTGTCTGTTGTAGGCAAAGGTTCATTAAGGTTAACAAATTCGCAAGGCTGCTTGTCAGTAAAATTTTACGTACAGAGGTAGTGCTCGACTCCTCAGAATTTTCCGTTGTACTTGAATCACTATTCTCGGATTGCTCACTGTCTGCTACCGATCTTTCGATTTCACTCGGAATTACAATCTCGTCCTCATTATCACCTTTAGCAGACGTGGCTGCAATTTGGGCTTTGCCGTTTGACTCCAAAGCAGTTGAATTAATCACGGCCTTTGCCAATGCCTCGAATAACTTTGCCAGGAACAAAGACTTCTGGGCCGCCGAGTAACCTAAAATAAGCAACATAAAGTTGTCAGAAAATGAAAGCGTAGGAACACGTTGACAAGATGGCGTACGCAAGTCGTCCAGTTTCGAAAGGACGTCCGCACCTGCTGGCAAGGGAATTGGTTTTCCTGCCCAGAAACTGAAATTCAATTGCTTTGTAAAGCTATTATCCAAGGCAGCTCGCTTAAAAAATCCAAATCCAATGTCTTCATCGTCTTCGTCCTCGTCTGCCATGTCGTCGTCGTCTTGTTCTTGTGAAGTGGAAAATCTGGCCGGATCGACAGGCGGAATCAGGACGGGCGGTGGCGTGGGGTGTGAGTTGCCAAGTGCAGCGAAAGCTGCGGCTGAAGGGTGAAATCTCAGCCACTGCGTCCAAGGGTAAGGTGAAAACTTCTCAAACGCCTTCAAGTGCTCATATTTTCTATTCCCTGAAATTCCTGTAAGGAAAGTCGGAAGTAGCTTCAGACACAAGAAGTTAGCCTGGGAAAAATTTCAAGCTTACCGTTGCAACTGATTGAAACGAGAACTAAGCACAAAAACAATCTTGTCGCCATGTTGCTGTTTGAGGTTAACTGCGGCGTCTGAAACACTGAAGTTTCTCGCAGTTTTCAATGTCAACTCAAATTCATGCGTACCTCCGCTTCGGAGGTCTTCACAATACTGACTTCTGAATTCTAACCACAGATCAGCGAATGAATCATATCCCGTCATAAAATCTTTTAAGCAATCCATCTATTTCAGATAATTCCAGACTCGAAGATTGACGCCAGGCTCAATAAGATCGACTTTCAACTACAGACGAGGCTGTATTTGCAGTGCGTTAATCAGTACTACTTATGCTGGGATATCAAACAAGTATTTGCGCACCGTGTTTGCATGTACGGACTTTCATTAGCTCAGCTTATGCTTTACTTTTAGATATAAATGATATCAGGAACAGTTGGAGCACAAATCTCAGCAAGTGATCCTTTAGATTTTTGGTTGTTAGTCTTATGATAAGTAAGGCGATTATGTAAATTCCAGCAGGCACAGCTTTCGATTACAAGATTCAGACCCCAAGCCGGACTAGCACTCCCTAAATTCATAAGCCACCTTAAAATCCCAGTTGCAGTTGAGCCCTGAGTTCAGAAAAACTATAGACACATTGATTATTTTCAATGAATAAAAATAATAGCTCGTATTCTGTTCCACGAAAAGGCCAGATTGTGAGACATCCTGTATTCTCACAATTTACTTTTATGCCACGGAGTTGAGCATGATAGCAGTGTTTTCTACGCTACAAGTCTCACGATGCCCCGAACGCATAACTCATTCGTGAGAAGACTCGCTCTGAGCTCACGATCTGTGGAATACGTCATAAACTAAATTTCTCGATCTCGAGATGTTCTAGATGCAGACGCCAACGTCGAATTTAATCGAAACTCGCTGCAGTGGCTGCAGCACTAAAACGAAACAAAAGCTCAAGTGCAAGAGTCAATTTGGGGTTTCATGTTCTTGTAGTTTATACTCTGGATGTGGATTCAAACTGTATTTACTGTACAGTGCGTGTTACTCCACCACCTTCCCTCTACTTCCTCCCCTCGTGGTGAATAGCAGCGTATGCTTTCACGGGCAAGTTTCCCCGTTCTCAACGCCAACACTCTTTCGTGGGCCACTGAAGCGTTCGCATCCCCTTTCACTTCGAGATTTGGTCTGAACCTGAGACTTTCTCATCCGCATTGTTTGGCAGAAGTGAATCAGCTGCAAGGACGAGTGCTTTGACTAATGCTGCCATTAACGTAAAACAGTGTCACAAGCGTGAGGACTTTCAAAATTGCCGAAGGACTGTGTCAGAACCTGCTAGTTGGAAGTGTTAATTGTGCGGTGAAAGTTCCTACTTATTCCATTGTCTGAGCCCGAGCCTGAAATGTAAAACAGGCAGTTGTCGGCTGCAGTGTGTTGCATACATGCCCCATGTGCTGTTCAATTACTTGGTTTAACTACCGTTTTTCATTGACTTCAAATTGGGAAACTTTCAATTATGAAGTAGTGGTAGATTTTCTGGAAATTCAATTTTTCCTGGAAGCATTAAAGCAAGACAACAGACTGGCAATAAACTTCCTCTTCAAAATCTCTTGCTACGGACTGCAATATGCTTCCCTTCTATCTCTCCGAGCGTGAGATCCCTGCTTGAGACTCTTCCGACTTGTCAGCTAATCGAGTGGAAGAGAAAGTTTCAACTTGCATTACTCTGGCAATTTTGGAAGTCGGTTCACTTATGCGGGTGAAAGTGAAGTTTCTTTATCTTGATTCGCGAATTTGTGCCCCGTGCGTTCGTTTTGTGTGATCTCTCGAGTTCCTCTGCACATAATTTTAAGGACAAATGCGTAATAGTATTAATATCGTACGAAATTCCGAAGCACACAACTGAGACTCCGGTACATGGCACTGGCACGGCAAAATCGACGCGGGGGCGGAAGTCGCTTTGACTCCGCTTCCGCCACTGGACGACCTCGATCCTTCATCAGGGCTTCATTGCCATTTGTAATCACAAAACACAAATGGAGTCGACTCTTTATTCTTGTCGCTTGTCAGCTGGCCTCTGTATTGTCACAAGGTAATGTTCATAAGTCAGTAAATTATACCGCATTGCACTTTCATAAGTGCAACGACATCAACCAACATCAGTGTCTAATGGAAATCTTGGCGTGAAGTTCCTCAAATCGCCTCACGCGGAGATATTCAATGCGATTTGGCGAATGCTGAATAGGAAAGGAGTAAACAAAACATAACAAAAGTCCATAAAATGTGCTTCAGCGTCAACGTTGAAATATTACGATTTACGAATGCGCTGAAAGGAAGCTCACATTATTTGCTTGCTCTTTTGCAAATGCATTTTTGTTATTGTTTCGTACTCGTACTTGGATTTATTCAATATTGTTTTTACTACTTAGCTTTCTTTCCTCGTGCGCTGAGTGTTATTCATTCGCTTCGAAGAAGAATCACCATACAAATCGTGGGGACTGTTCATACCAACATTAACTTGATAACCCAATCCCAATAACCCTGCTAGAAATGTAATTGTAAATTCGAGGGGTTGACCTTCCGACTGTAGTACGTCATAAAGTGAATTCATGCGGAATAAATTGATTACGGAGGTCAGACTCAACCAACGCATGTCGCAACGTTGAATGTCACATAAAGTGTACAAACGGTACTAAACGCCTTCGAATTGCATTTTTGGGATCGTAAATAACCGAGATTTGGATCTTCGGGTGCAGTTCATTTTGAAGTATGCGACTTATTTCTTGTGACAAATGAGAGGGTCCGCTTATCAAAGAAATCAAACATCCTGAACCCAGAAATTCAATAAAACATTCGTGTTGGGTGATTCCTGTGCACCTGCAACTGGTTCCTGTGGACGAGATGCCGCAGTGCCCAATGGACGGGGTTTTCTTATAAAGTCGAACGGACGCCGCTCTTAACACGCCAGATACTTTATCAAACATTCAGTGTTGTGAGTTTGGCTTTGCGGAGTTTGCGAGAAAAACTTCTATTGTGAAATTGCGTGGAATGAATGGATTATAATTAGTTTCTAGCACAAGAGGGCGAGTTGGCAGTGTACAAAACCCGTTTACGTCGCATATGGCCGTACAATGGAATGTTGGATAATTTAGTTGAATGGGATGTGACGACAAACAAATTGATTTCGTTTTCAACTTTCTGGATTGTGACTGGTGAGTAATTAGACGACGCGAAAGTGGAATTTATATCTCACAAATTACGTATATTGCATAATGCTACAACTCCCTCCGTTCGAATGCGATGAGAAAGATGAGGAGCGATTTTGTGAATGTGTATGTGAGTGCGAATGCGAATGGTTAAAATACCACAGCAAACCACATCGCATCGAGCGAGTTGGTTTTTGACAATGCACAATGGCAATTCGGACAATAGCGATGGGACATTAAAGAAGATGTCTTAATAATGCAAGCTTGTTGATAGTTACGCGTCCAATTATCGCACATTGCTTGAAACGAGCGAATGTAGATGACAAATTCCATGGCTCTCATTGAGTAGCGTGTGCCAATTGAAGGTGTTAACTAATTACTCCCGAAATTCCATTCAGTCAGTCTTTGTAAATACGAGTCCTTCTAGTGTTTTGTTTCTCTTTCCGGGCACACGTACTCGAGAATTCTGTGCCGCATCCGGAAATGCAGTCTCCCCTTCTGAATAAATAAATAACTTCTTGCTTTTTGACGCTTTGTGGCCTTTCAGGAGTTCGTCGCTTCGTTCGCGTAGCATTTCATAACTCTTGTCTTGCTGCATTCTTACAAATATTATAGAGGACTCTCTCACTGGTACTTGTCTTGTGTAAAGTTATAACAAAAGTAACAATGAGAATTTTAAATGACGCTATACACCGCATGTCGGAAGTAGTCCAAATGTAACAAAACCGCCACTTGTGCTTAGGCTCATCACAAAGTATTGCGACGCTGCCGGTGAATGACTTTCACTCTCCAACTTTTCCTTTTTACTAAAGCACCATACCGCCATTGTGAGCTCTCCGGCAAATGGGCCACCCAAACCCGTGCGAGAATTGCGAGCAAGAGTTCCGAATGCAGAGACGTCATGCAAATTTTATCCAAAGAATGTGTCCCTTTGTCGTGACTTTACGTATACCCTTGCGACATTACCACGTTTATCTTCGCTGTTCTCGTCGTTAACAACGCCCCGAAGGCTAATAAGAAGTGAGAAATACGTAATCTATTTTTAATTGCCTTCACTCAATTCATGTGGTATAGACTTCAAAATCGTCCGAGCCCGCGTCTTGTCTGATGCGTGAATTACAAACAGAAGAATCAAAGGTTGATGCCTCGTTATTGAAATGATATAAAACTGTAATTTGACTTGTAATTATGGTGAAATTTCACTGTTTTTGTTGCAACCTTTAATTTAAATGGTGTCTATGCATGCTGTAAGTGCTTTCTGAATTCTCAGTAACCTCTGAAGCATGTTTGTCGCTTCGAAGTGCAATTTTCTATATTTAAAAGCAAATTCAACCCAATTGGTTCGGCGTCCGACTGAATTCTTCCAAACAATAAAGTTCGCAACTTTCGTCTCTTTCCCATTTACCCCTTGCGGATTCTGAGCACATGTTAGTCGAGATTGAAATGAAGGATCGCTGCGGGGTCCCAGAATGCCTGAGACGCTAAAAATAAAATTTAAAGCCTACAATCGTGTGAAGTAAAGACTTTAAGAGGTTAAAAATCAATCGCCTTCTCGTTACTGTGTCTTGGAATAAAAATTCAAGGAACAATCCTAAAAACGGTTAATACTTGTCTTCCACTGAATTGATTCAGGCTTCACTTTCGATTTAATTTTGGTTGCTATTTCGCTGCAGAGTGGTTTGCAGTTGCACTTCCGACTGGATCACACTTGTGGTGGTCGTTGGCGACGTTCTCAAAATCCGTCCGGTTCTTCCAGAGAATCACCAGAATCGTTCTTACATGGATATAAGCCAACACATGCGCCTGCCTTGTACTTTGTGCTTACATTAATCTTCTGTGTAACAACCTCCACTGGGAGTATTCTTATCAAGTTTGTCTTTTGTTGTTTTACTTTTCTCTCCCATTGTCATACTTCAATTCTTTCATAACCGTACCCTATGCAAATGACAGTAAAACCTGTTCTCAGTGCGTTTGTAGAAGGAAGATATAATCATGGCCGAATAAGACAACATTGCGGAAAGTTGAAAAGAACCACACAAACATATTTTTGTCTATGTTCATGCGGGCGCACAGGTCCGCGAGGTAAAGTGACCGGCTGTCTGCTAAGACTTATTTCGTAGAGGCAGAATTGTGACATCTTTCGCCTGACCCGTGTTTCCCTTTCGGACACAACTTAATCTTTCGTAAAAAAAATTAGTTCATTAGATCTGATTCCAATTTACGCTGAAGACACCTGGATGATCATTTATCAAAAGGCGAATGTACTATAATTGTTATCCTGTATCAACGTGTAATTTATTGACCGTTGTTCTACTAATTTATATTTTTCGTAATTCGAATTCTTTCCCTGCCTAAGTCATCCGCTTGTTTGAATTCTAATTTCCGGCAAGTAATTTACACCCGAAATGTTCAAGCCTCTTCGTGTGGCACGAAAATTCCTTGGATATTCAGGATGCAGCTTGTGTCCATTGCGAGATCAAGAGAGTATTTCTTTGTTTTTCTAATATTCAAAGTGTAAAGCAAACGCATTTCTGACAACAACCACATTTCAATCGAATAGAAACTGAGCATGGGACACAAACTTTAAATGTCATCCAGTTGCTCCTTTCTCGTACGCGCTACAATTCTCCATATTTTGTCATGCGATTATCTTAATTCACTTGAGAAAATCGAAATACTTAAAATGCATTCTACTCTCGCATTCGCTCTTTGCTTGCAGCTTCACATGCGTATTGCTTATGTGGACATGATGCATGAGATCCCCATCATAGAAAATGTAGACGAAACTACGCTCTCTGGACCATAAAATTGCATTTTTTGTCCACCGTTGTTTACTTATGCCCATTATAATAAATGCGTACCGTTAACATTTTATTAGTCTCGTTTTCTATTCAAATTGTTCGACGAAATTGCACACTGTAATATATGACCATGCGAGCACGATGTAAGCGAACTCGTTCACATTTTGATTAAAGCCTATTAAGCAATTGCTGGTTGTTTAACAAAATAGCATTCCCCTTACAACTGTTAAAAGTGCGTTAGGTTTTAGTTGATTTTCCGCTCTTTGCATTAAAACTCCATTAATCTTCTTGAGAACGAAGCTTGAGACTGAGAGTGAAAGTTCGCTCGTCGTCCGGAATTGAACTTATTACGACGTGTCAAAGTCAGTCAGAGTTGCATAGTGCGATTTGGAATCATTTTGGAGTGGAATTAGAACCCCTAGAAAAGCACCTTATAATTTTCTTAGTAATTTAGTAATTAGCGTTATTCCACATCATAATTTGATGACTACACAATCCACAGTTTCATGCTCCCAGAATTGAATGGAGATCGCAGAATTGTATCCGATGAACAATGCTTCGAAAGCTTCCTGGTGAACTTTCGCTCCAACCGTCGTCACAATAAGTGCCCTGTTTAATGTAATGTAACTAAACGGGGAACCGGCCGGATTAGCCGCATGAACGAATTCGAGGAACAAAAGTTCACAAAAATGTTATGCCAGGTTATGTGCACCGTCTCCTCACGTCGAACCAATTCTGTCGGATAGGGTTGTAAGTTGTACGATGTGTGGGACGAGCACATGACGCTGGAGAGAGTGAAAGATCATCTTTGGAGAAAGTCTAACATATTCATACGCATTATTACACCATAGAAATCGAGCCCCGTAACAGCAGCCCGCGCGGTGTGGCAAGCAGCAGCAGTGAGCGAGTCTCTCTTTATTTCTTTACATTAAAACTGAACATTACATTGCTTTGTTATAAATACTCGTGCGAGTACTCAAGAGAGAACACGACAGTTCTCGAATAGAAATGACACTTTTAGCTATAACATGGGAAACCATTTTTCTCCACTTTATTACACGATTAGGTTTGTCTTTTCATACTTTCCTTTGCTCTCAATGTACCCAACCACTTTGTACACGTTTTGTCTGCTTTATACTCCGCATATGCTTGAAACATTTTGTTCATCGCTGTGAGCTCCGCTTGAAAGACTCAAAAAAATGCTCAGTCATTCTGCTGTTTACTCACAAAACTATAAATCATGAACTGAAACTGTTCGTATGCATAGGAGAAAGTTTGGAACAAGAAATCGTTTGTCTTTTTCCATCTCTGTAATAGGCATGTAAATATTTGTGTGACATGTAATCTTCGTCCTCCGCCATACCGTGCCCGTCTCCCAAACCCCTGGATGGATTGTCGTACAAGTCGCTCTCTGACATTGCTTTGATTTCCTTAATTCCTTTTCTTTCCTGACTTCATGTGTTCTTGGTTCTTCATTCTGCCTTCGATAAAGTGTCTAGTACAGCTTCCAGTAAAAAAAGAAATTAAGAGCCACTGAAGTCGACAGCTGTATGACTGTACCAAGAGTACTTTAATTCGCAAGCGAGACTTAACGAGCTAATTTGAAAAGTTAGCGCCATTTCAAGTTCTAACTACGGTTAGCGCTAAGTGGAGTCATTCTCCATTTTATATCCCTCATGAATTGACTCTTGAAAGCTCACCTGTCTTCCTCGCAGGTTATATGTCAGGAGTCCGAAAGACACGACTCCGAGCTACTCCCAGTCCGAATGTTCGTTCAGTCCGACTGTACTTGAGTCCAACGGTACTTGAGTCCGAAGTGGACAAGTCCGAATGCTCGAGAAACCGGCAGTCATTCTATTATGAAAGTTAAATTCAAACATCAATTGCAACACAAACAATACAAGAAATACAACTCCGCAATTTCTTTCACTTCAAATTTAAGGCTGTGGCACAAGAATGAAATTTTTGTGATTCAGGCGTGTTCCCATTATACTATTCGTATGAGGCTTTGTCGCATTTGGCTTGGGTGTAGACTCTCGGGGAAGTGGGGTTTGGGTAGATCGTTCTTATATAGCCCGTGGACGGTGAAGATTTTGGTAAAACTGTGGTGGGCATATTTCAAAAGTTCCGTCAATCAGCCACACCTCGCAGTCTGCCAGCCTCGTCAAACTCTTTGACGTGGTAAAAACCCTCTCACAGTAGCTTACAGTAAGAACCTTCGGACTCGCGCATTTCGATTCGGACTCAAGTACAGTCGGACTGGGAGTATTCGGAGTCGTGTCTTTCCGACTCCTGACGGTTCACATCCTCCCAGAGTCTCCTACACATTGTCTTGAGTAGCTAAAATTATGCAAGGTTCTGAAGGAAATACGAGCTACGGAGAAGAGCAAAGGAGAAGTACATTATTTAATTTGGCTAAATATTAGACGCAACAAATTACACGATACACGGCAGAGACGAGGGCGAGGAAAGGTGCTCGGCTGCATTAGACATTAGGCGGAGGTCACGTCTAACGATGTACTAATATCGTTTCTTTCATGTTCCTCGTCCCGCCCGTATTCTTCATATTTTTGCGCATCAACATCAAAGAAATTTTTGTTCATCTTGTGAATAATAATGAAATGAGCAGAAATGGGAAATAAATACACAGAGCCAAGCCAATCTCGTGATGCACAGTGCAGACTTGTAGACTGAACAGACAAGATGTGTGTCTCTTTGAATAGGTCGTCGTTGTCTACATTTTCAGCAGCCCGAAGGTTTGAGGCAGAATCTTAAAAAGAAGTCAATTCATATCTGTCAGTGACAATACGCACCCTCAGCCACTTGCTCATTTTGAATGGAACTAAACGAGCTTTTATGAGTCCCGCGCACAATGGAAATGAAAAGGGCGCTTTCACCATGCACAAGCCAGCAGAGTTGATATCCCGACTAATATTTAGAATGCAAGTCTCTTGCTCGACTGACTGTCATCAATAACATGACATTAGCTAAATTAGAATGAATTACCGCATTTGGAATGCAAGAGCAGCCCGCTGCTCATTTCTAAAGATTCCCCTACCGCTTTATGGCAGAATTATCAAACTTGTAAATGCGACTGTAATTTTGACGTTATTTATTCGAATTAATATTCCGTCTTCGCACGGAAAGAAACGTGGAGGAGTAAAATTGATTTAATGTTTCCAGTCCTTTGGATTTGGAGCAGGACAAGCTCGCCCTGTCGGACATTTTATTATTTCCGGTGACAAGAAACACGCCTTTTAACAGTGAGCAGTAATTAGCAATAACTTTATGTTTGAAATAATCTGTCAACACGCACTTTTACAATAAACTACTCATTTTGCGAGGCTTTTTCCTTTTTTAAACTGCAGCCTTCAGTTTTGCTCAGCAGAGAGATGGTGATACCGTCAGTGACTTTGTTGTGCGTGGTATCTGCACTATTGCGGCCATTAAAAGAAATACTTAATTATTAATGCCAAATCTCAGCAGAAGTTTTAGGCGAAAGTCAATTTGTTGCATCAAGCTGTGAGATGCCGGCGTGAAGTCTTGCCTCAGACTCTCCAGTCTGTAACAAATGGCGAAAAGTTCTTAATCCAAAACCGAAATGAAGCCAAAATAACTTTAGACCTAGTGAGATTAACATTAGACCAATGAGGCTAGGCCAAATCCTGAACTGTAAAAAATACTCTTCATTGGGCGCATTGTACAATGCAGACAGACCGTTTTCTTACTTTATGTGATCACACCACGTAGCTACCACATGATACAAAGTAACCTAACACGTTCTTCTAGAATTTATTTTGTTCATTTCTCCATTTCAGTGGATCTTCCAGAGAAGGGCGCTTCTCCCGTGTTTCACTGTACTTACCAGTAAAAACTATAATCAATCAATTGTGAAATACAGATACATTACGAAATTAAAAGGAATGATGGATGAATAAAGTAACAGTTGGAAATATAACTAAATAAAACAATTGGGTGTATCTGGAACAGTGTATCTATCTCGCGAATTCAGGGTTCATTTGGTGAATTGAACAGATTACATTTTCGCAATTGCGAATTGAAAAGATAGAAGGTAGTAGCAGCAATTTTCACATATGACTAACACGGTCGTTATTTCGTTTACAGCAATGAACCAGGCACCAAGCTTCGGCGAGCAGATTCCAAATGTGACTGTGGCTGTGGGACGAGACGCGTCACTTCCTTGTGTGGTCGAGAATTTGGGCGATCACAAGGTAAGCGAGTTAACAAAAGTAACTGCAGAAATCCACATTCTCACAGGCCCTTGTTCGTAGTTCGTATTCATGATTCGTTTTATATTCCATTGTCGTGCATCATATTCTGCTTTATCTTAATCTAATTCCTTTTATGTTTAGTGAAAATTAATAAAGCTAACAGGTTGGAAAATGTAATTAAACTTGAATTAAGCCGTAGTTGATGCCCATGAGAAGTGTGGAGTGTTGTTTCCAAATACGAGCTGGGACTGGGACTGCGACCAGAGATAAACAACGAGCAGATTGTAAGTGTTGAAGTGCCAGCCAGCGACGACAGTCTAATAATTCATTTTCTCTCGTGCTTTCACTTGAGAATTCTGCCGCGTTGTCTTCTCTGCACATCGCGCCTCTGTTCTTTTCTTGCTCAGTGATTCTGCCCTCAAGAAATCTAATTTTCAATTTAATGAAAAAGGTTTCGAATTCTGGCTTTAACAATACACGCTTTACGCGTGAAAAATTCGGCTCGCATTGCTTCCCATTCACACTGAGACAAAGCAAGCGGGGATTGAGCAATCTGGAATTCGTAATGACTGATTATCTCTTCTTTGGCACGGAAGAAAGTCAACAACCTCACACCATTTCGTGTGAACACCGAGTTGTCGCTATCATGCCTTATTCAGTTTCTCATTAAAACAAGTGTGTTTATTCCCCCAAGCGTCCTTCTCCTTTTCTCTGTGGATGGATTTTCGAGCTAGTTACCTGCGGATTTAGCAGAGAAGACTGAAATCATATTTACAACCATAAGCACACATTATTTATCATATTACCCGTGTCGCCATACTCCTAACATCCTGACTCAACCTTTCAACAGGTTAAATTCTCAATGGTAGCCACTAAAGTACCGAAGTACGAGTTCAAGTGTTGCTGTCGTGCTAGCTAACAAGACAAGAGCAGCAACGATAAATGCTCGACGCAACACAGCAGGGTGCAATGCAGCTGCAGCAATGCGGCCCTTGGTTGAAGTGGGATTTCTTTACATCTTAAACCCGCTTAAGTGGTTAAAGTGTAATGAAAGCAGCAAGAGAGAAATTCAAGTGGATGTTGAAGGCACTTCATGACAGGAAGAGAAAGTAAAACGGTTCTAAATGTTAATTCCCTTTCATACTTTTCTTACGACTACAGCTACGACGTGCTCTTTTGCTTTTGATCTTGCTTTGTACAAGTATAAAAGAGGGTGAGTACCTTGCTCAACACTTTGTAGAATAATTCCATTAGGATATATGCTCGCCCCATTTGTCGGCTTTCTGCACACTATTCTAATTCGCGAATTAGCCTAATAATAACTTTGTTGATCCAATTATGAGTTCACGCCCGCGTACGTGTCGTGACGTGGGCAGGTTATGTTCACCGCCCGTTCATTCCAGTTTTAAAATTGGACATTGTACTCCAGCATTACAAGTGCCCTTGTCATCGCGTCACATTGTCGGTGGCGCAGTGGAGGCAGGCAACTTGGGAGACGGAAGAATTACGCTTTTGACGTGGTCTCGTTGGAGGTTGGCTGTTGATTTAGTGATGAAGAGCTGTGCGACATTTAGTCATAAATAAAGAACTACTTGTTGGGAATTGGGAATTATTGGCTCGGAGTGAAGAGCCAGCTGAAGTTGGAGAGGGGAAGCGGAGAGTGAGTCGAGTCAAGAAATTTTCTTCCTGTCGATTTCACTCTTTCTTGCCAGTTGACTGATCTGTCTACACACTTTTCTTCTCAATTCCGCTCCACGCCATCGCCACGCGAGAAAACTGCGCTGACATGCAGGGTTGATGTGATCGTGAAAGTCTTCGTACCAACTCTTATGTTATGACTTCATGCGAACATATTGCTTCTGGATAAGTTCTGAGTTTTGTGTTCAGAGCAGGGCTGAGACTACATTATAAACAATGGATGGATGATACCCGCGTGCAGGGCAAGTGAGAAAAACGTCGAGGTTGATCCTATTTCTCAAGAGACTGCCTTTCGTTTATAACAACTTATGCACTATAGATGACTTACGCCTTTGCTTTTCCTTCGTTGTGTACCTACGCTCCAGATTTGTGTCTTCTCGTACCGCGTCCGCGTCTCACGCGACCCGGAAAGACAATGTTGAAATCCTGCTGTCACCCTCTTGCTCGTTTTCTATTACCGACGAGTGCGAGTACGACAAATCTATAACATGACGAGTACTCGAGAGTAAACCAAATAATAAATATATCCAGAAAGATGTGAACTTTTCCTCCTTCGACGGCCGGCACCGGCAGGGCGCAGAAACTGCGGCACATCAAGCACATTGCTGTGCCTTTGAACTTTGCTCATATTTGGTCGTGTTTCCGCAGGCATTTTGGCGTATTGACTCTTAAAACGTATTTTGGACCTCTTCATTGAAAGGTGCTGAGATGTGAAGAAAGCCTGCCGCGAAATGATTAAATATTGGTTCGATGAGAAAATAGTCTTTTTATGAGGACTGCATTGCATCTTTCGTGACCCTCGTCGTAAGGTCGGTGACTTCTCCGCAATTCTACGCTTCGTGTTTTCCCGTATGCCATTGGCATTATGTTCTGGCTTTGCATTAGATTAGCATTAAGATGAGCCCTTCATGATTACTATTATGACCCAGACGTGACTGTGAATTCATGTCTTCAAATGCATTTAAATTGTGTCGACTATCTTTTACTCGTACAAGCGTAGCAGTTTCAACTCAATCAAACCATGTATCACATAACGCATTACATTCTACAGCAGTGGCCATGATGTTGACGCTCACTCGTGTATCCGACTGCATTTTATGTCCTATTTTGTGGTTGCCGATAAAATGCTCGAGCAGAATTTGCTTGCAGTGGATGTTCATGACGCACGTTCTCGGCAGGGTGGCTCCGCACTTCAAAAATGGAATCACGAATAATGTTTCCGGACTTTTAGTAACGCGGGCAGCATTCGGTAATTTTGCCTGGTTGTTTCTTGCAGGTGGCTTGGGTGCACATAGATAGACGAATGATTCTGGCAATCCATAAGCACATCGTAACCAAGATTCCTAGATTTAGTGTCTCGTATGATTCTCACAAGACGTGGCATCTACACGTCAATTCAGTCCAACAGGAAGATCGTGGATACTACATGTAAGGAGTTGGCCACTTTGCCTCTCAGATCCCATTCTTTTCTTGGCTTGAATGCTAATTGAAGCTAATTTTCTGATTCTGTCTCAGGTGCCAGGTTAACACCGAGCCCATGATCACACAAGTTGGCTACCTTCAAGTCGTGGGTAAGCTCTAAGTTCTTCTCCAGAGAGTTTGCACTTTACTTGGTTGCCGCTTCAAAACCAACACAAAGCAGAGTGCTTCGGTCGAGATAAGTTTTAAAATCTGTGACTGTGACACGATGCAATATGAAATGGAAATGAGTATTGATTATTTCGACTCTGCGGTGCAATTTATTCAAAAACTCGGAGGCTTTTCCCAGCACATCCATTTCATGCGGATGCGCTTAGCTTTTCGAAATAAAAATAGTCGAAATATTCTCAAGTATGAAGTTGTATTTGTATTTGTACAAATTTTTTTTTCATTCCATGACAAAACAACGCGCAGTTCCTCCGAACATATTGGACGAAGAGAGTTCCGACTCACATGTGGCGGTGAGGGAGCACCAGAACATCACGCTGAACTGCGCGGCAACGGGCTACCCGGCCGCGAGAATTTCTTGGCGAAGAGAAGATGGAAAGGATTTCTCCGTAGATCGAAGAAAGAAAGGTAAGAATTCCCTTCCGCTTTCTCTTACTCACATGTGAGACCGTTAAGTCAACAATACAACGGCACGCCAGACAGGGCAAACAAACAAAAGGTCCAATGTCAATATTTTTTATCTTACATACCATTACGTTTATTGTGCGCGGAAAATTTTTAGCCGTGGATTCAATTTTATTAGTGCAGATTTTTGATTCATCGTGTGACCGCAACTACAAACCACAACCACAAACGGAGTGATTTCACTTTCACGAATGAAGCTTTTATTGGTTCCTCCGATTGACTGACGCTGTTATCGTCTATAAACTCACTTTTTATTTAAAAAAAAAGATACGTAGACAAGCTCGTGAAAATCTTGTTCGGATCTCCGCCTGCGTTCTGCACACTAGATTGAAATGCTTCGCTCTACCCGCTGGAGTCAAGGCGTAGAAAATTTCTCCCAAGCAGAGCACAGCACAGATCTTACTTTGTGCAGCATAATATACGACACGGTTTGCAGCTTAAGTTTGAATAATTATTGATACGCATGAACGATTTATCGAAAATTAATTAATAAAATTATGAACATTTTGAAAAGTTCGTTCATGCGGAAGACAAAATTTCGTTTTAATGCATTGCGAAACTTTGCAGAGAATGACCAACTTCTGCTTAAACAAGACAGATCTCAACACGGACGCGTACCATAAATAAAATGTGCTGAAGGCTTCCAAAACATAGTTAGGCTTGTTAAACGGGTGTTGACAAAGGTGAACTGCCCGCAACGCGTTGATATCATCAAACCTTTATAAATGATTATGGCCTTCATAACGCATGATAAACGTTACAACTAGTGAAGAATTCGAGCGAGACTTCTCTTTCTTCTCCTAAGCAACTCAAGAATTCTGGATTCTGGCAGCCACGTTCTAACGTCAAAGTGGCGTAAGATGTGGTGCTTGTCTGGCTGTGATAATGCTTTATATCTATTATTAACTTACTTTCAGTTCAACTTCACATTTTCCTATTAAAGTAAATGGAAACTTTCAACTCGTACAAACCGCATCTGTGAAAATTTCTTTCCCCTTCTACAAAAGTGTGAAAAACAGACTTCCGCAGCGTTTAGACGAGCGACTCGTAAAGTCAAAAAAGTTTTGGCTTTGAGGTATGCCAACTTCTAATACGGGCATTAACGAGGCAAACATAACCCCACCGCTCAGCTAATTTCTCTGTTGGTGAAAGTAACATGACACACGGACACACAACCCGGGACAATGGACGCCGTGAAACGAATTCGGGTTGCAACACTCTAGCATGAGTCCCATATGCAATGGGACTGCGAATCCTTCAATATCAATACAGATCTAATTTTCGAAGCAATCTGAAATGCTTCCTATGACCCAATTCGCTCCTCACACCAGAGTTGTGTCGCACCGTGCTTCGGTACTCAAACGGAGAATGAAATTTAAATCAGTCTGACTGCCTGAGAGTCTTCGTTCAATGAACTTCTACGATAGGCGTTGTAAGTTGTACACTCTGCCATTAAATTCCTTACCGTACAATCATAATACGAATCCAAACTTCTCTCCTGTGTGTCTTTAACATAATGTCTGGCATTGAAAGCACTTTCCACTCAAAGTTTCCGCCTGCATTGTTTGTGCTTTCTGTTGTGCACGCTTCACCACGATTGTAACTTAAACGAATTTCTTTCTGGCAGATTGGCTTACAACATTTTAATGACGGACTGTAACTTAAACATCTTTCGCCCGTAGATTGTAACTTCGAAAGCTGTCCAAATTCTGGCGGATTCTCTGGTATTCTTCGCCTTGACCCATTCCGGGCATCTTGGAAGCCGAGTGTAAATAATTTAGTTCGAATGTATCCGAATCCGAGTTGATATAATAATAATGCGGCAACTTGGGAGTCCCGCATATTATGCAAAACTCGAGAATTTTGAATGATGCAATGGAGAGCAATAATGGGACAAACACACCGCCGCCAGTGAGGCGAAGTGCAGTCCCTGCTTCGCTCTTAGTTTTTAGCTTATACGGTTCCACAAAAGGATGTACTTTCGTGGTACTTAATCATGACCCGGGTTCAGTCAAAAGAGAAGGTCCGGAGTCCAGACCGGGGCCAGGCACAAATTTTGTTCCATCGGAATGGCTTCCTTAATTATTATGTTGTAGATTGCCACGTACGACCAAACTAGCGAGCGAAAGTGAATGATTTATTGAGCGTTGAACCAAGTGAGGGGATTTGGAACGGAAATTCACATGTCAGGAAGGGTGGTAGGCACGAGAAGACCATATCGCTAAGATTCACTTAAGCTTATAAACAGACGCTGAATCCATCCATCCCTTCGTTGCTCGCATCGCACGTACTCTTAAAATGTTTTTACGACAATACAAGATAAAGTGGCTTTAGTACAGAAGCAGTTTAGCTCCTCTCCACGACACACGAACGAATTTGTTCTGGCGAGGTACGGGGTTCATGGCTGAGGCTGAGGCAAGAGGAAGGAACAGCAACCGATGCGATAGAGGATTACGTGCTTGATATTTTTGTATATTTATTGCACATTTAACTTTGTTATGTTGACAAGTAAGAATGGTCTCTGCACGGTTGTTGTGAGATCATCCGTGAGTCTTGTTTCAGCCATAATAAAACTTTACAACCATCGCCCTCACCACGAGGAACATACAAGTGTAGGAATTCGAAACCCTGCAGCTGAGTGTGCTTAGCACAAATACTTGCGGATGCCTCACTACAACAGCGACATAAATGCGCGTTCTGGGCTGCTGATTTGGTTCATTATATGCAAAGATACCGTAAAATGAAGTGACTCATTTTCTATTTAACTTCATCATAAAATAGGTTTCGTGTGGCTTTCCCCACTTTCTCCTTTCTGTGCAGCCTTATACGTACGAACTTACCAACGTCGTTTCTCTAAGCCTCTTTTATCCAATCACCACACAATATGCAGCGTCAATGTCAAGCATTTTATGCGGGTAGATTAACAAAACGCATACGGCATTGAATTAACTGCTATGAAAGCAGAACAATCAATTACAGAATCCATCTGTTTCCTTTCTTTTTGCCCTTGCCACTGGCTCGAAGCTGAAACGCTGCAAGCCCGCAGTCCAATAAAAGGAATTGAATTTCTAGAAATTTATTGCCCTTCATTGCCAACTTGAACATTTTAACCGATGATGCATTTCAAGGTCAATTCGCTCACTGTACACAATTCTTTATTTACTTTTACAGTGAATGTATCGGAAGGAGAGCGACTTCACCTTTACAAAATCAGTCGACTGGAAATGGGAGCATATCTTTGCATAGCAAGTAAGTTCATTCCCTCAAAGCACAATCTCTCATGCCATGCCAGATGGATCAGTGTAATTGAATATTCTTCTTCCCGAAAGGTAACGGTGTGCCTCCATCAGTGAGCAAAAGGATAATAGTCGATGTGGAGTGTAAGTCAATTTCTTTACTTTTACGTTTTACGATCAATTAATTCGCAATTCGAAACAATTGAAATGCAGACCCACGAAATTAATCACGGCTTCCAAACCTAGAAATGTTTAATGTTTACATGACAGAAAGCGTGCGTGTGGCTGGACACATTTAGACAGTTTTCCGTCAGCTTAAGTCGTAATCCTCTCAAGTTGTAATGGTAGGGAGTCAAAACAGCCACACATGTCAAAGGGGGATAAACCGAGATAGATGGATGCATGCGTAGGAGGGAGATCTAATTTGTCTTGATCAGTTTCTCCCGTCACTTCTTCCTCCGTGCCGTGCCGCTTTCTCCGCCACAGTTCATAATGTAATGCGAGGTGCAGGCAAGGCAAGATAGTTCGACCTCCGACGAGGAAGGAAAGAAAAAAGTCAGCTTCAAGTCAACTTCAACGTCATGTCGTGAAGCATAAGAATGGATGGCTTAACTCAAACAGTCATCACATGAACTTCCGCGGCGGATAATAGATTTCTACTTTCTAGTTTAGCACGTTGCGGCGAGCCATTTCGGCATTGCAGCTGCCGCGTGACATGTATTACGAAGACTCCAGGAGATTTACTCTTTGTCTGTCAATGACACGGTGTTATTTTGGGACAAGAACCTAACATAGAAACAATTCCGCCAAATACGCGCACTCGTAAATTGTTGCACACAAAAATGCCACCACAGCACATCATCTTACAAGTGTTTTCAAATTTATCTGTCATCGAATGTTGTCTGCTGAAGTACGCTTGAAAATGTTTCTGTTGACGCACAGAGAAAGGCAAGACATCATGTATTTACAAACATAATCGATGCTGGCTTTCTTTTGTTTACCCCTTCGCGTTTCAGCATAGAAATTAGCGAGTTGTAAAACTTTTCTCTCGTCAACAGTCACTCCGATGATCTGGGTTCCGAATCAATTGGTGGGTGCACCGAGCGGCACAAATGTGACTCTGGAGTGCAACACGGAGGCTTTTCCACGAGCAATTAGCTACTGGGTTTACGACAGCATGATGATCCTGACAACGGCCAAGTACCAAACTGAGACGGTGGAGACACACTACAAGACTCACATGCGGCTCACCATCCGCAACCTCAAGGACAAAGACTTTGGGAGATACAGGTGTCTCTCGAAAAACAGTTTGGGCGAAACTGAAGGCTCAATACGTCTCTACGGTAAGCCGAGGCACAGCGTGGCGTGTGAGTTGTGTGGAGTGCTGCCTTTTAAAGTGATTAAATTTTCACGCTGCACAATTAAGACTCGAAGCGTCGCATCGCACGCCGAGTGAGCATTCCTCTGCACTATTTTACAGCAAAAGTTGTCATTCCTTCACCACCACACTAAAGTGCCAATGCCAATAAAACTGCCACTTTTTCCCACGCATGCTTGCAGTAGGAGTAATTTCATTACCACGATGAGTATGTTACTTTGCTGCCCTGAAGGACTCTTCCGCTGCTGGCAAATACTCGCTATTTTCCATGCACCGGTATTAATATTCATAAGTCTTACGCAGCTACGCACAGAAAAATGAAATTGATACACATTTTTATTGTCCCATGTCCACGGCTAATTTGCAAGCCAATTAACAGAAACTGTGCCGATTGTCTGAAACTTCGATTTGCAGTGCACTGACATTATTTTCATTCCACAGAGATTCCTCACCCATCACTTCCGCCAAAGGTTACTGGAGCAAAGGCAAACAAAGAAAGTAAGTCCCTTGAGTTTATAAAATTGCTTGCTTGTCATCGGTTTCGTCGCCTGCCGCGACTGAAAATGGATGAGATATTAACGAAGCTTGTGGGAGTTATTGTTGCACTGAATTCGCATATGTCGTGTACGGGAGCCATAAAACTGGCTAAAACTTGTAAAATCAAATTGCTGGAAGTTGTACGAGAAAACTGGATCACGCGACCAGTGAAATGGCAAATGAACGTAAGCTGACAGCGCAACATCCTATAAATAAAGGATATTATTAGGAAAGCTTGATTTACAAGATTCACTGCGAGTAAAACTGATCCAGGCACGAGAACTTGAAATCCAGCTGATACAGAAATTCGCTAAATTTCATTTCGCAAATCCTCACTTGGGCGTATGCCATCATTGTATGGAAGCACTTAACCAGAATATTCTTATTTAGAAATAACACCGCACTTTAGAAAATAAGCCGCCCATTTAATAAAATTGGATGAACTGTTTCAGAGGATGGTGCGGGTCGACTCAGCCCAACTCCAAAGTCGGACGATAAGCGAAATAATAAGGGAAGAGCAGCGGGAAAGAATTCTGGAGGAAAGTCTGATTCATCTCCCAAAACTGGAGTTGTTGTGCCAGCCACCGACATGAATGGGCGAAACGGTCTCTTGAGTTCCTCTGAGGACGAGTCTTTTGTTCCTGTACCAAAAATTGAATCAACATCATCAGCAATAAGACGGACAGGTTCGCAATCTTCGTCGCTTCGTTCCTTAACCTACTTAATGAGTACACCGAGTTCTAATTGTGTTTCCCCTCCTCACACGTACAGATAATCACGCCACGCCACGCTTCTGGTCGGTAACGTTCGGCTGCCTGGCCCTCTGCGTCACAATTCGGTATCAACAGAGTTGGATGTATCTCACATCGCTGTAACAAATCATGTACGAGGTATCAGCAATACTAGAAGCCATAATTTGGTTCACACCGTTGCAAATAAACACAACTTAAACGTATCCGATGCCAATGCCTGACGTTGACGAGATGGTTTCGGACTCCACGCATTTCTGCTGCTCGTAGTCGCACATTTCTTAGTCATTCTGCGTTTCATTTCGGATTTGGTGCTGCTCAATGGTTAATTATTGTATGACTTTTAATTTGATTCACTGTCACCCTGCAAATAAACTAAGATGTCTGTGTCATCTTTTATTTTGATTGACGCGTCGCACGCAGTAAATACGCTGACTCTGTAAATAGGCTTTCGTATGCGAAGTCAACGCACATGCACAACTTATTCACAACGTGTTCTAGCAAGCAGTCTAGAGTTTAAGTTTAAGACAATTTATATATTATTGTTTAATAAATAACTTAGTGCCAAAAAATAAAAACTCTTTCATAAAAACAAAAAGAAACTACTTTTTATTTCCTGTTTATTTGTTTTCTCTGTGAGAAAGCGAGCGTGAAGGACGGGTCGGGAAACGAAGATGGAATGTTGAATGGAAGTTTACGGAAAATCCAATCATAGTGCAATGAATAATGTAAATAAAATAACGATATTATACATTATTGTATATTATATTATCGGGCTATCACTCCTGCTGCCTGCTGCACTTTCTTTCTTCCAACTTTCACCAGCCCAGGCCAGGCCAGGCAGTTGCAACATGATAGCGAGCCACGAGTTGCACTGCAGTTGTTTAATGTCAAGAGGAGCAGGAGCAGCAAGAAAGTTTGCTGAATCTAATCATGTACACATCATATTTATATCTACATTACATTAATACATGTACAGGCTTCTTTTTTCTGTTCCGAGCAGCGGCAGCTCAGTCAGTGCACACTGAAAGCATAATTTTACGTAACGACTTTAAGTTCTCACTTTCTCTTGGTTGGCCTCTGCGATTGCGACTGACTGCGACTTTGTGAAATAAAAATACAACACATAAGCACCAGCACTAAGCACCCCATTTGTATTCTCCACACCAAATTTCGTTCCTTTTTATACTTCTCGGGCAGGATCCATAGGGGGTGAGTAAAAGTGCGTAAAAGAATAACTTGACGAGCACTTACACTATGCCAGCATCTTGAATACATTTCCTCTGGATACTTTCACTGTTACTGGAGATAATGCCACCGTTCGTGACATTCTGAGCGAGGCGACTTTTTTTTTACGTATGCAAACGCTCAATGGGAACGAGAGTAACGGAGAAAATGCACACTACGAATGCAACATCTTGAATTGTTCAGTGTAAAATCATGCTGCAAGTACAAATTTACAACATTACAATGTAACAAGTGGAACTAAGACATTCAACTTTTGTGGACATTGAAATTGGAAGGCTGTCAACAAGAGAATTGGAAGTGTTATCTTATGAAATAAGTCGACAACCGTGCGTATGCTAACCTCCTTACGAGTTGGAATTGTAAACTCAACGCAATGCAATGTGCAAAATAAAAGTTTTTGACTCGCTGCTTCACAAAGTGACCAAAGTCTGCCGTATTGCCAAGTACGAATCCGGCTGGCCTCAATATTTGTGTATTCTGACTGCAGTTAAAGGCAACAACACGTGAATAAAGTAAACAAGTCTCAAGGTCCATTGTGTCTCGTTTTATGGAGAGGGGAGAGCTCACGAGAGAAGACAAGTCAACTGCCACTGTGTACAAGTACAAGTGAAGCAAGAGGTTAGTGGGATTAATCATTCATTTATTAGCATGATTCTTCCCTTACCGACGAGTCTCGACTACTTATTCTTAATTCCGAGAGACAACGTGTGAACAAAGCAACGAGTGACATGAATCATTTAATAGGAGAATAATTTAGCTCAACGAGAGCAAGCCGAGGCAGCGAGGCTCACAGGCTGCGTTGCATTTATTGACTCGATGAAACAAGTCCTTTTCGGCTGAACCCCAAACTCACCAGGGTTGTACGCGCGGGTGGTTCTTGGTTCCTGGGTTCAAGTGAGAGTAAGAGTCAGATACACAGAGGTTCTCACTCACAGCAAAAGTCAGACACACAGAAGAAATAAAACGAAAAATCTCATCAGAGTTGAAAGGAACTCGGAATTCTCCTCACGTCCAAGGCAATATGCACGGCATAAACTTGGAAATGTGTCTGTAAAGGCAGGATCACATATACAAGAGGCGAATTGAGGCTATGGTCCTGCACTGCACTGCACAACGAGGCAGCATCCCACGAACGTGGAGAAAGCACGATATATTTTGTTTAAACATGTATGTACTTATCTAATGCCGGCTATATAAAATATTCTCAAGAAACCGAACATGAAATGAATATTGGATGGACTACAACAATTTCCAACCCAAAATTACTCACTATTTCACCCTTACCACTTTCTGAGTGGAAAATAAGGTACATCATTTCAAGTATCGCAAGACAATTCATGCTCAGGCCCATATTTTATCCGCCTTCTCTTCCATTTCACTTCGATTCATTCGGCCGGCTTTACGGAGGTCATCGCCGCATGAATCTTAACAACTGCACTGGCCAGGAAGGAAATAAATCGAGCAAACTGACAAAACGCAGTTGTTCAACCATGAAAATGTGTCAAACCCAATCCTGTTTACGGCGCCGTGACATTTTTCAGTTATTAAAAAGGTTGAAATAGCTCTTGAGTAGAAATTGGTCAAGAGATTGCATTTACAAAATTATGTCGAGCAAATTACATGTAGAAATAAAGTACGCTCGGTGAAAGCTACATTCAGCTTTCCTCCTTTTGCGATTCACGTGCTCATTGAATATTTTCACTCGCAAGGGTTGAGAGTGAAAGAAGGATGTAACGCAGCACTGCGGAGAGATGCGTTCAGTATTCCATGTCATGGACTGTTTTTATTGTGGAGTGGATATTTACGAGAAGGGAAAACCAGTAATGTAAGTGGAATGCACCATCCCATAAAACAACAAGATGTGTAACTCATTCCAGTGCTAATGAATGAGTAATGAAGAGCGAGACGAGAAGAAAGAAACTGAAAAAGTGCTACAAGTCAGTCGTCACTACTTCTTTGGCGGGAGAGAAGCTACAACTTAAGAGCAGAACAAGATCGCATCTCAGCGACCATTTCTCAAAAACCCGAGACAGTAGCATCTTCGGCGTTCGTTCGTCTGTTGCCCTTCGAACAGTCGTGCGTCGTGAACACTCTCTCTTGGGCTTTCTCCCATCTCGCCGCTTCCTTCTCCCATCCCCACTTTTAATCAATTTTTGCTCGACTAAAAATATTCTATGGCCTCGTCTCGTCCAATATCTCGTCCAGTAATATCAGCAGCATTTTCCGAAGGCACAAATTATTTACTTCAATGTATCGCGGGAAATCTTCGGCTGCTATCAATCTAAGCTGTTGAAACATCTAAACTACATTCGCAGTCTGCACGAGAAGTTCGATGCACTCGTCTTGGTCGCGCACCTGATTAAGATTAAAAGTCGACTTCGTGTCCACTTCATTCACTTTAAAAGTTGAGAGCACAGGCGTAAGTCTACGTGAAAAGATGCCGCAACACCTCTGCGTCTTGCACTCTCGATCCTCCCTCGGTCTGTTGGTCTCTTTGGTACAATCTTTTAAATCCCTCATATTTTCTCTTTAAGGAGCACATCTATTACCATTACATTGCTTTACTTCCCCTGCCCGTCTCCAAACTTGAACACTCCAACACGTAACTGCATTACAAAAACATTAAAAATATAAAGCAACGATTTGTTGGATTGGATTTCTCCATAAAGGTTCGCTTTGCTTCCTCAGTTTCAATCCCACTTTCCTCGAGCTCATGCAATGAATTTCCGTCCAAATCCTTTAACTCAAATCGTGACTCGGCATGGTATTTGGGAAATTTTCCGACAAAAATACTAGTTTCCGGTTGGTTCAAAGTGAGTTCGGTGAAACAGATGCGATATTTTCACTTTGCATTAATTTGATTCATTTGACTTGAACAGAGCTTTGATCAGATTTCAGAATGGGTGAGCGCAGTAAAAAATTACGTAGATTACTACAAATACCACAAACAAAACGGCGTACGCAAATCTTGCCACGAAATCTATCTTATCGCATATTTCGGTGCTCGATGGTGATTTTGATTCCTCCTCAGCATTTTCTTCGTTGGTGGCTGGTTTCTTATTCTGCTGTCTTCGGGCAAGACAATGCAAGACAGTGAACTCCCAAATTGTCGCAAACACGAATGTGAGGCAAATTCCAGTCCAGACGTCTATTGACCGTGTGTATGATACATTTGACAGAGACCTATTGAAAGTGGCCACGTGATTCGCCAGAGACAGCAACGTGATCGCAGCTACTACGAGGCGGCCCACTCCACCGGAACCTTCACGTGGGAAGAACAATGTCAGCCATGCCAAAATGACCATCATGGTACAGGGAATGTAGACATGAACCAGGTAGTAATTCCAGCGTCGTTTGAATATGAAGGATGCGTTCAGACAGCTGTAGACTCCTGGAAAGGCGAAAACGTAATGTCAGTGGACTGTCCTGAAACTTGCGGTACGTACTTGTGATTTTTTATGAAACCTGTTTCCGTCTGGCTGTTGCAGTAGGTTGTGGAATAATTCGAGAGCTTAAACAACGGTAGAACCACGTGTTTGGCTACCTGAACGGGGTTCTCGGCTTGCCATGTAAGCAAAAGGTTTTCTATCGTTTTTCCATCTGTGCAAGTCAAATTGTGAAACATTAAAGTGTGCAATTATAGTTCTGAGTATTGTTGCAACTTACAGCTTGCAAGGCGAACGGAACAATTTTGACTGTCAAAGGGAAAGAATCGAAAGTTCATCGGGCACTTCAAGGTAAGCGAAATCCTGAAATATAAACCGTTGAGTTTACGCTTAAAAAATATTTCGTCCGAAGATACTACTAAGGAATGGAATAATAAGGAATGGAATAATCTTAACCGGTGACTGTAGAGCACGTGTCCATCTGGATAAATTCGAGCGTACACGTTAGGTGTGATCACATTGTGAAGTTGTCCCTTTTTTTCATTCGAGAAAAATATGTCAGGAATCCAAATATCTAGATGATTGCTTGTTATGTAAGGAAAGTTGTGCCGCTCTAAAACGAAGTCGTGAGGTTGAAATGCTGTGCAAGACAATTCATAACTAGGGTAAAGCGTAAATTAACATACCTGGTTTTTGAGCGTATGCAAGTCTTTCGTCTTTCCATTTCATTCGGAATGTAACCTGCAAGCTGAATTCTTCCTTCACATCATCAATTGCTTCAATGGATCTCACGTACATGTTTACCGAAGTGATCGTCGTTTGAGATACTATTTGAATGAGACAGATGTGAGTAATTGGGAGTCTTTAAGAGTGCTAATATTGGAATGGGGATGATGATAAACCTGTGCTATTTGGATCAAATGGCTGTATACGCTTGTCATATTGAGAATTCACGATTTCCCTCAACAACTTCTGCTGAACGCCGAAATTTGTAAACCTGGAGGCAGTTCTTCAGTTAGCTTTGGTTTATCGTACCGTATAGCAATTTGAGGAAAAGGTGAAGGTTACCTTTGTACTTTGATTTCAGTACCTTCAGTGAAGAAATGGCCACAATGAAGAAGTAATAAGAACACACAGAAATCGACGTTAAGGAGTAACATCTTGGGAAGAAAGAGGACAGACACGAAAACTGAATGGGGTAAATGAATGTGCGAGTGACGAGTGAAGTCATTTTTCGTCACTAAGAACTGAAGAATGCCATGAAATTGTCAACATCCTCATCATGATCATCTCTCTCAAGTACTCGCCAATTATCGTTCATGAACTCAATCCATCGCTGGAATAGTTTAGACTTGGACATGTTTGTTTCTACAATTCTAATTCTACCCGCATGAAGAGAGCATTATTAAGAAGAATTGAACTTGATTAAAATTAGTTAATCGCACTTTCATATAGCAAACGCGAAAGCTAAAGCAAGAATTTCCTATTTGTTCTCTTCTGGAATCTCTGCTTAGCAAATGGAATGAGATGAAAGCATGTCAATAATTGCGTGGCTTAAGGAGGGAGCGTAATTTATTAACTGGAGTCTTTCGAGCATGACGACGTGTGAGCACACAACACATTTATCAGACACTTCCAAACTTCTGTTCTGTACCTGACATTAATCCATGTAAAGCTGGGAGAGTGTCACTGGAAACTACTCACTAGCTAGCCAGCCAACAAGCAAGCATGTTAGCCTCAAGTATTCTCAATTGAGAACGCACAACAGCTTTTGTTTGCCACGATGCTATGCTTTTCCTTCCGAGCATAATGATTGCTTTAATATTCACATATTTATTACTTCGAGTAGAAATGACAAGCGGAAATTAAACTTAGTAACTCGGAGCAGGAGTTTGCATCAGGCTGGGTTTGTGCGTTTGTTGTTCATTTATTGTGTGCTTGTGCCTGCAGCGCTCGTTTTGTGTTTCTGTGATTTCTTCGTGTGCTCCAATTCTTTGAGCATTTGATTTTGATAGCGTGCTTTATGCTACATGACAACTCTTGCTTCAGGACCAAGTAACGATGCTTGAGAGAGCGGGCATAAAACGTCAGGCATTTTATTCCGAGTGAAATTAACGCCGAGCCAGTAATTGCTGTAAATAGGTCACATAAATATTTCTCGACCAACACACTAGCCCATTAAGACATTAACAAAGACCGTACCAACTTTCACTGTCATACATCATTTGAAGCCTGTACTAGACACGTTCCTCCAGAAGGAGCCAGAAACTTCAGCACTAATTAGTGTTGTAATTCTTACTGACCCATTCTCGCCTTCGACAAAACCATACACCACAATCTCATGTATGAAGTCGTTATTCTGACTCTCGTGCAAGAAAATGGCAAATAAATTGGGAATTATGATCATCCCACCTTACAATGCTGAGTGTTTTGTAGATCTAAATTGAAGCAATGGTCACGTCCCGGCATGACCATGCCCCAGACCACCCAGGGAACAGCGACAATGAACCAGCCGCAGCCCAGAGAGGTCTGCTTACACGAGCTTCTTAACCTGAGCCTGGCCCGCGTCGGCCGTTTGAGGGAGCACGTGGACGGGCAGTACTCAATAAAGTCAATAAGAAGCACGAGAGGAGAGCATCATATGGTTCTAATGTGCCATTATAAAAATATAACGCGGATTGCAATTCACTGTGTGGTGGGCAATTCCATTTTCTGGGCTTTTGCCTCTGCCCTTTCTGAACGAACAAATAAATACGTTGGTTATTACTCGGGCGTCGGGTGTAAACATATTACTACATGTGTCAAGTGTAAATGGAGCTATTACCGAATCCCCACACTCAGAGGCAGAGCCAGGCCATTGCATGTACGGCTAATGCTCTTCGAATTGTTTATGGAGATGGTTTTATTGGTTTGGCCAGCTCCAAGCCATTACCAACAATTTGATTCAGTAATGCCAAACGCCGACTCCAAGTGCATTAGAAAACTTAGAAGAAATCCACTTTCCCATTTCCTTCCAAGATTCCTTCATCCCGACTCTGATTTCTTTGATTTCTCCACAATACAGCCTGCATTGTGCTGCTGGAGAGAAAGTGAATAGCATTTATGGGTTGTTTGCATCGTTCACACGTTTCCACGAGTCCACACAGAATGCAATAAAAGATGATTTTTCTATGGCTAGAATAATGCACTGATTGTCCATTTTGGTTTTATTAGTTGTGCTTTTATTGTGCTTGTGCAATCGTGTATTTTTATTGTGGAAATTAGTTTCCAAAAGACTAGCAGAGGAGGAACTGGAGCAGACTGTGTAGCATCCCGGCGTCTAGTGGCCAACTGCTGTTGCGCTGCGTTTGTCGTGGCGTGGTGTGAGCGTATGGAGGCTTTGTCGTCGCAGCCCCACTCCTGGTGCCGATGGGACCTGGACTGTGTGAGAACCTTGTTAAGGGAGAAGTTGAAAGGAAATGTCTCAATATAATCTCTCGACAATGTGAAAGAATCGGGCAGGAATGTGAATTGCGTGTTTTCTTTGTCTTCCCATTGTCTCTTGCTGCCTTCGAAGGATGCAACACGGGCGCCTTGTGCAGAGCGCAGAGAAAGCGTAATGTGAATGTGATGTGCCTGCGCCTCGTCTTTTCTCTGGCGGTACTTTTCACCTTTTCCTCACATTATGATTTATGCATTGAGAGGTTTCATGTAACATTCCGCTGCTGTGCGGCGCGGCCACAGTCACAGAGAAATAAACTTCCAGCGACATGCAGGACCTTTCCTCTCTCTCTTGATCCCTGCGATGTTCTACATACACTGCAACATTTCTCTTGATTAAGGCAGCATCGAACTTGACAGTCCCTTTTTCTTTTCCCCATTATTTCACATAATAATACTTGTTCCTGTTCCATCGCACCTTGTTCAAGGAACGCACTTGCTCATACTTCACTTTAGCTTCCGCTCGGTTTGCTTTATTTTTATCTCCGCTCAATGCGAACGCTTTCTCCTGAATTGAAATGTACACGTATGCAAACGCTCGAAACTGAAAAACGTCTTGCGTGTTTGTGACAAGAAATGCACTGAGGTGACCCGATGAAGGGCTGTTCCCTCCGCTAAGTGTGCCAACTCCCCATTTCGCGAAAAGTACCTCTGTGCTTCAAATTAAAGAAATTTTTATCCGCCACACAGGCACAATCCACTGCCAAGTTTTACAAAAAAAATGAAACGCGGTCGGTAACTGAACGGAGGCCATGAATGCCCAATGCTGAGCTGGCATTGAAACGTGGAATGCAACGCGAAGCCGGGAAACTATAAAATTATATGTAGCAAAATGGCAGTGAAAGTGGCACTCTCTATTCGGAGCATCACATCCGATGGAGTAGTAAAGGAACATCACGCTTTCTTTCTCCACGCTCACGTTTTTTTCCCTTTTGCCATTCCGTGGCTGCAGTGGCAGTATCCAACAAATTACCAGAAATACCAAGACAAAAATGAAGAGTTATGATAATTGAACGACTGCTGGTACACCATAATGTACTCTGTAATAATATAACACATTACATTATCATTACATTTTACAATGGCGTAGAACAAGAGATAGAACATATTTATTATTATAACTTTTATAACTACCGTTTCTTTCTGTCCCACGCCACAGCTCTAAACAGGACGTGGATTGTGGGTTTGGAACTAACTGTCTCTGGACCTTCTCATCGGTTGACAATACTATTCTTCGAGAAACATTCAATAACTTTACAAGACTAGCGTCTATTTTAAAATTTTGCCTGAATCTGGAAAGGTTCACACATTGTCATTCTAGTCCGAATTATTTTTCGCGGTTAATTCATCTTTGCATTCTCTTCTCAGGAACTGGTCGGTGCTGTCTGGAATCTCCTTCTCGAGTGCATGCTTAAAGAAACTTCATGAAGCAAAGGTAAAAGTGGAGAAATGCAACTGAATTTTATGGACGCGTTGCCGTTTCGCGATTCAGTCTCAGAGATTCCGGGTGAGAATCGCCCGGATTTCTTTGCAGTGAAGAACTTAACTATACTCGACTGTGTACATGAAAGCAAGTGTCAGGTTCTTCGTTTTTGTGTAGTGCGTTTTAACAAATGTTGCTACATTAGTTTTCTTCCATCCAACACCATTTGACCCTGGCCGATGTCCGACAAACTGTTGGCTGTCTGCATACTTGCACGTGCATTTTCGGGCGTACAATCGAAACCAACAATGTACAAACACACTGCTGGATTACTTTTCTTTCTCACACTTGTGAGTCTCGACTTTAGTTGGATTTTACAAAACCCTAAAACCCGTCCGTGGATATCCATCGTTACGTCGCATGAAATATTTAGAAGGAAACGAAGAGCGAGAAGGAGGACGACGTAAGTGGATGGTATAGCATGCTCATGAATAATTCGCACTCCTCTTCTTTGTCGTTTCTTCTTCCTAAGTTCGAAATTTTCATCTACACCGTGCTGTGCAATTCAGACGTAGAAAAGGAACAGAGGCTAAATAAGAGGCAGAATACAATGAAATGCAATTCCACTTCCACGCTGAACCGTTGGGCATTTTGTAAGTCTTCATGAAGGTGACAAGCTCCTTGTAAGAGTCTTCCTGTTTCTAGTTGCAAACAAGTTGTTGAAAAGAAATGCAAATTGCAACTCACATTCCCCAAATGTTAATGTCGATTTCAGCCATCAATTTTCTCACTGCTTCTCATATCATGATTGGATTTGTTTTTCTCGAACAAGGTCAACCAAACCAGTCAACGCTATCAGAAACGATCTAAAACCATGTGCTCTATTAACGTAAACATTAACTGCGAGAACCGCTACCTGGGTATGCATTTATTGACGTTTAAACATATTCAGAATTAAGACAGTACCAGTAAAATGTTGGCAATACCATCTAGATTCAATACGTCATACTACATCAAGACTAGAATCGCGCCAAACGAACGTATATTCTAACTAATAAACTTCCATCTGTTCATCTCCGTCTGCGAAGCCTTCGCATTCTTCTACGTAGGTTGACTCGTGCTTTGCTAGAATTCTGAGCAGTGGCCGAATCTTCAACCACCATTGATTGACTGGGATCCGATGGTCAAAATCCGTATACAATTTCAATTCTTGCACAGGTGTAAACTTGTATTGTCGACGCACAACACCGAGCATGACAGCTGATTGTGGTGTATTGTGAGTCTGATTGCCTTTATTAGCAAGTTCATTGACAAACCATTCCACAGCCTTCGCAGCCATCTTAGTTCCCATGTTCCTATCGAAAGGCGATGGAGATCCGCCCTGCTGCATGTGACCCACTAAGAACAGATAAATTATTTTAATTCAAGGCAAGACGCACTTTGTTCATTTAGGTAATCATGCAACACTTACAGACATTAACCCGAGTAGTAAAAACGCCGCGGCCCTCCTCCGCATAAAGTCTATGAATGAAGTCCGTGTTGTAATTCTCGCTTGCAAGTTCATTCCTAAACAGCAGCGAACGAATATATCAAATCAAAGAATTTCCAGCAGTGTCGTCTCCGCCTTGAATGCAAAGCAGTACCTCAAAACTAAACCGCGCTGAATTCCGCCACTGGCTATTTTAGATGCCAAGTGTTTGACGTCGACGACTAGCTGATCAATTGTCTGAGGCTCTTCAAAAATATATGCCGCATCAGCTCCACCAGCCAGACTGTGGGATGTGTTAATTTAGTTCATGACAATGAAACTGAGGAGATGTAAGCCAACGAATTTGTGCTCTTACCCAGCTAACGTTGCCAGATAGCCGCAGTAACCTACACAATAACAAAGTCAAATTATGAATTTATTAATAGATCATCACGACTGCACCGTCAAGATGTTTTCTTATTTGAATGAAATACTGACCTCCCATTGTTTCCACTATAAATGTTCTCCGCTTCGTGCCTTGAGCAGACTGGCGAATGCGATCACAGATTTCCGTAATTTCATTCAAAGCTGTATCACATCCCAATGAAAAATCCGTGCCAGGAACATTATTACTGATTGTAGCCGGAACAACGACCAACGGGATTCTGAACGCAGCAAATTGGTTACGAGCGTCGGCCATTAAAGTAACAGTATGGAAGGCTTCAAAGCCTCCAACAACCAGCAGCCCTTGGATTCCAAACCTCTTCAATTGTTCTGCGATGATGGGCATTGTGTCCGAAGTTGGTATCACACGCTTTGTGCCAAGAAATGCTCCGCCTTGGGCGACCCAGCCACTTACTTCTCCCCAAGTCATTTCTTTCACAGATCCTTCAATCAATCCTTCCACACCGTCGTTAATAGCAAGCACTTTATCTCCACGATAAATACTATTTCGCACAAATGAGCGAACAGCTGCATTCATTCCACAGCAAGGTGCGCCAGCGTGCATGACGGCAAGGGTAAATCCACCCTGAAAAATCGATAATTATTATTAAGTCAAAGCAAATAAGATGTTGGTCAAGAAGTAACCTAGCTCTGCTAAGCTACATATGCAGACTCTTACCGACGAACCCCACAACGTGTCACTCTGAAGGTGAAGAAAAATTGTGGACATGGACATCAGAATGGTAGCAAAAACATGCAAGGCAATGTGAAAGTGTCAGCAAAGAGTGTTAAACACGCCAAAACATCAAAAGCAAGCTAAGTGTGTTAGTTTTACCCTGGAGAGTTCTCTTGATGCCTATAGCTCGGAAGAACGGTGAATTGGTTACAAAAAACACAGCACAATGAGCTTTGGCACATTCCAGTTCAAATACTAACTAGAAACTAAAGGCTTACAGTTGCCTTTGCTTTCTCATCCATGCTCTTTGGAGGTTTAAGTCTTGTCAGCATTTTAAATGTTTCCAAGTTCCGCTGAAAACTCCTAATATAAATATTACTGATTAGTTGTCAACTTGGATCCTAAAAATTGTAAACCTTACCGTCCTCTCAGTTGAACAGCAAGTTCAAAATTCTTATCAGCCCTGAATAAACAAATTATAAAGTATCAAAACTCTCAATTCCAACTCCATGCATGAAATAATGAGCATGAAAACAACGTACATTGCTTTAGCCACAGCCTTTGTCTTCTCAACACACGCCATTAAAGGCAATCGCACTGCTTGGTTTCCATCAAGTGACACCACGCATGGCTCCGAATCGGGTTTGGCGTCCATCAGCGCCATGACTGCTTCTGCTCCCATCCGACAACCCTGTCAAAACGATAATTTGTCAACCGTTTTGAGTTCACTTATTTGAAGAAAAGGGAACAAGGGAAGGGGCGGGTCATGAGATAGGAAACAGCAACAATACCAATATGCGGTCAAATGCAGATGGACTTCCACCCCGTTGCACGTGACCAAGAATCGTAATTCTCGCATCCTGGCCCAGATTGTCAACAACAACTTTTCTAACTTGTTCGGCAGTAATTGGATCTCCATTGATATCGATTGCGCCCTCGGATACAATTATAATGTTTAGACGCTGTCCAGCGAGCCTTTCCTATACCAGATATACAAACGTGGATGTCAATGACCATTCTTTGTCCCTTCAAAAGCAGCTCTGAGAAGTTAGGCAACTCAATAGCAAACCACTACGGCTTGAGGAAGACAGCAAAGCAAGCTCATAGCAAAAAGATCGACTTGATGGACGTAAAGCAGAAAATTGCTCAAAAATTCTGTTTGCCTGCGACAATTTTCCACACAGTTTCTGAGGCCAACCACGCTCTGCAGGCCACTCTGGGATGAACACATAATCTGTATCAAATTTTGGTACAACAAACTATCAAAAGCAGCCGTGATGTGAATTTAGTCACTTTAGTATTCATTTACCGGCTTCCGTAGCTAAAGCCCCAACTAGTGCCAAATATCTAAGACCAAGAGGAAATTAGTCAAAATCAACACACTCTCTAAACACAGAAACTAGACTGACTGAAGTACTGTCATGTTAGTGGCACAATGTGTCAGCTAAAACTTCACACTCTTGGCTATGTATTATGACCTAACGAAACACAACCACCCGAACGCAATTATGAACGGCAAAGTTTTAAGAACTATAGGAACTTTAAAAGTGCTAAAGCATGAGAGTGACATATTGTCTTGCCTCGTTCAGTTTTGCACATAATCTATTTTGCCAATCTGCTGGAGGCGGGCACTCCGGGCAGAATACGTAATCAGCCTCAGTAGACAATGCTCCGGTGACCGCCAAGTAACTTAAAATAACGTTATCATTTGTCAGAAACGATTCACTTAATCTCAATAGAAGATTCTAAAATGTGTTCTTAAAATGCTTTCCCAGTCCCATCCGTACTTCCATTGGCTACAACTTACCCACAATTTCTTCCCATAACTTCCAGGATAAACGTTCTTTGATGCGACATCGCGGTTGAAACAATTGCATCCACGGCCTCGATTATTCGGTGTAAAGCCGAGTCAGTTCCTTCAAAGCAAACAAAAAAACAGTTCAGTGAAGTGCGAATTAAAATTAACATTCTCATCATTATCACAACACTTGCTTACCAATTGTCATATCCGTCCCGCAAAAATCATTGTCAATAGAACCAACCATGCCCACTATGTTCAAGTGACCAAATTTCACTTTATCGTCTGAACTAATTTGATTCTTGGATACAAGTTCATCAAGCAGTCCGGCCCATTCTTGGCGAAACAAATTGGCCCCGGTCAACGAACCGTCACCGCCAATAACTACCAAGTTTGTTATTCCTTTATCGATTAAGTTCTTGGCCGCTTTCAATCTGCCTTCACGTTCGCGAAAATCCTTGCACCTCGCGGATCCGATGATTGTTCCACCCTTCCAACAGAATTGAGAAATTAATTTCCAATCCTTAGCGGCAAAAGTCAGAGTGTTAAGCACCACTTACTTTGTGAATAATGGCTGAAACAGACGACCAACTGGCTTCGATAATATTACCTCCACCATCGACCATGCCTTGGTACCCTTCCCTGATGAAAAAAACCCTGCAACCAACGTACAGGCCCACTCGCACCACAGCTCGAACGGCAGCGTTCATTCCTAAGAGAAATGAAGAAGCCACGAGTCACGTACGACGTGCCTGTCACATATCGAACGCTTATCAAAAATTCTTACCCTGCGAGTCACCGCCACTCGTAAATACGGCCATGCCTTTTCCCTTGTGTGATCCTTGCGGAACCATCTTAATTTTTTTCGAGTGTTCATTGTTGTCGTTCGGTTGCAGCAAAATCGTGTCCGTAACACCACTCATGGTGTCAGAAATAACTTCTAAGATGAACTAATTACAAAAACCAAGAAACAGGAAACACGAAGCAGGTGATTATTGATAGTTCCGAATGAGCCTAAATGTGTGGTGCCCACAAGAAGTCCAACGCTAATTGAATAGAAGTACATAAATATTATTACGGCTAAAACTTTAGCGCTTACGGAATTAAAGTAGATATAATGGAGTTCAGCAGCGATGAATACCCGACGTCTTTCGTCCTTCGTTTATCGCCTTACTACAGCTGCACAAAACAGGAAGATAATTACGACGTTAATTTATGCGGTTGTCTATGATTGCAAAATAAGAACTAGGTACTATTACGTCTTACGTGATCAGAGCCAAAGATTGTAAGAGTCATGTCAGATGATCTTCCGGAGCAAAGTTACATGACACACGATACCACCATTGTGATCATAGGCTAGCGACTAGCTCATTCGTTCTCAGCGAACGTGAATTCCCACTACGCTTCGCGCGAAAATGTGTGAATGTTGAGTCCAGCGCTAATACACACATCAAAAGTAAACAAGACTGGCTTTGGCTTTTATTGTCAATCATTAACATTGTTACATTGTTTTAGTGGATGTAAATATGTTGACAGCTTGGGCACATGCATAACAGCTGTATTGCTAACTTCGGAATGGAACTGACTAGACAGGCGCTATTTGGCGTATTTTCAAGGTACGATTTGCTTACTTCGTGCGTTAACAAATGCTGCTAAAATGGTTCATTAGAGTTGATTTGATTACAGGTCAATATTCTGGTTAAGACTGTTTGCATATTCTTCTGCTGTTAAACTATCTAGTCTGCTACCTGCTGGCTTTCTTTTTCTCCTCCGCTTTTGTTTTCTTTCGAGGAAGAGGTATCGGTCGTAATGTGTGTACTTGGAAGACAGAATAGGGATGTAAAAGGCTCGGTAGAAGGAATGTGATTTTTGACTGTTCAGGAATTCCTGTTCAGATATGGCCATCCACTCATCTGTATTAGCTGAATAATCAGGCTCTAGCGCAGAATTTGTGGTAACGGAATCAACCAAGAAGTCGCAATCCGAAACGTTCACCTTGTAAAAAGAGAAGAAACAAAATGTTATTTTTTCTACACAAAAACATCAACGACTCGGCATCTCAGGACTCACATAGCGTGAAGGTTCCTCTGCATTGACATCATTCATGTGCTCAGGAATTTTCCGAGTTCCTCGTGCATCATCAACCGGAAACAAATTCGGCAACTGTCCTTTGAACTCAGATTGAATAAAACGAACGTTCCAGTTCGCGCTCGGCAGCAAGAAGGACGTCGGAAATCGATACCACTCCTTTCCGTAGCAGACTGTAAATTCTCTTTCTGGATAGTCAGTCTCCAGCTTAGAAAACACACCCTCTCGATGCAAGTTGAAAAATATGTCAAAAGGAGCACGGTAACCTATGAAAAATAGTACAATCACCAAATGACTCTTCCGTTTTATCAAAATGCCTTCCATTTTCACGTCAATAACTTACTATAATGCACCGCCACTATTCTTGAGCAGCCAATGATACAAGTTACAGAGATCCAAAGGATGCCTGCAACTGTGGCGCACTGTCCATAGTTGATTTTTCTGAGGGCTTTGATTTTAGTGCCAAGAAATCTAATCACTTTGAATGACACATCTTGAATACATTCCAATCCTATGGCACTGCAGTACGGAATCAGTGTGTATATCGGGAACAAAAATCGCTCTTCCTTGTGAGGTTGCACAATGAAGGTGCCCAGCCAAACAAAGATGGTCCCAGTGATCACACAGTTTTCTTTTCTCGCTGTGTTTCCCGTCAATCCGTTGACAATTAGCAAAATGGGAGTACAAAGCGTGAGCAGAAACATAAAATTAAAGTTCAGGAAGCCGTTAGCAATGTAAAAAGTCCAGGGTTCAGTGCCATACAAATCCGGTCCTTTCGATGAGAAAATATTATAATTGATAATGTTCAGTGGAGGAATCACCAGCTTTCCGTAAAGAGTTGAATCAATGGCAATCATTGGAATCTGCAAATGTGTAAAGAGGGAATTGCCAAGTTGCTAAGCAGAGAAATGTGCAATCAATGAGCGCATCAGCCTTACCAAAATTAAAGCTAATGAGATTACACACCACGATGCAAAGGTGACTATTTTCCTTTGCAGCAACAGGATGTCGAGCGCAATTAGTAGCCTAATCAGACAAATATGAACTAAATTAATCCGGTACAACGTACCAAAGTATCAAGAAAATTTCAAGTACCCCGTCAGTGCCGCAAAGGGCCAACTCAGCAGAGCTGACAACGCAACTGCAAAGATTGCAAGTCCATTTAAGCCTTCCATCCACGCACCAATGGCTACCGCGGTCATGTATCTTTCAACATAAAAATGAAATAGGAATCATAGATCATGTAACATCATCAGCGATCATCATGGATGACATCCCGCATCCCTCTATCTATCCGTATTAGTAAACTGCACTTACGAGGAGAACGAACTCGGTAAGAAAGCCGTTGACGACATAAAAAGTCCAGGCGAAAAGAGGGACGTGATCAGGGCAATGCAACTCACACTTCCGCTGACATATTTTCTCGCAGCTCTATACAAAAATACTTCTGAAATGGAAGACATGAAGGCCAAGAGACATCTAATGAAGAAGAAGACCAGAAGTGGACTCGGATGGAGCAACACGTTGTATATTTTCGCTGGTAATGCATGAACCCAAAGGTACGCGTAGGACCGGAGCGCGTACACTGGAGAATATTCCCATGTTTGAAACCCTTTTCCGTACAGCAAGTAATGGGTCTAATTTTAATAACAGAAGCCCATGATAAAAGAAGAGCTTCATTTCCAGATAATCATGCAATAAATGCGGACGTACGGGCTCCCAGAAGTTGTAGGTTTCGTCGCAGTCAGATATAGTCGTCCAA
This sequence comes from Mesaphorura yosii, assembly GCA_009869945.1. Taxonomy (NCBI): domain Eukaryota; kingdom Metazoa; phylum Arthropoda; class Collembola; order Poduromorpha; family Tullbergiidae; genus Mesaphorura; species Mesaphorura yosii. Next base: position 134,609 of record WIXG01000046.1, on the reverse strand, counting down.
AGAGCTGCAGCAAACTTAGCAGAGATTAGCAGTTTGAATGCTGCATAAGGAGTTGGTGACCAGACGTCAGCGGAATCAGTAACAGGATCTCTGGTAACTGCATGCACATCACTTCTTGACGAGATGTTTCCGAGGCCCCCCACCAGCGACTTTTGATCGCGAAGTCCAACATCCTCCAAAATTTCTTGCAGTTCCTCTTTCGATTTTGCGGAACTGAAGTACTTCTGTGTACCTCTACCAAAATGATAGTAGAAACATTTGACTGACCAATGTCGTTTCAATTTTTCAAATTATATTTCCTTTACCTCTGATTACGTTTTCGTTGTCGTTTTTCCATCGTAAAAAGCTTTAACTAATAAATCATGACCAAAAACTGCTTCTGGTTAAGCTGCATTCGCAGCGCAGTTGCCCACGGAAGTGATCAAATTAAAGTAAATTGGTCAATTAGAGAACAGACGGTGCGGTCCGAGTTGCGCGACTGTTCTCAATAATCCCGCGATATTATAATCACGTTGACTTGCGTTCTTTGTTACAGCTTTTCCGTAACGGATTGCGAATACGAAGTCGACCACCCGATCGCCCGAAATGACCACCCCTCAGTTTCAACCAGGAACTAGGAATCTTAAGGATGCACCAGATTGTGTGATTAAGCTAAGAGTAGAGAACTCCATGAAGGCACGTTTGATTTTGTTTTTCAGCACATTTTATTTGCACGGTAATAGAAAACGGACAGATCAAGAATTTTAATTCCAGTAAATCAAAAGGTCGAATTTTGACAAATGATTCTTGGAAATGTTGGGACCGGAGTCGTTCATGATTTAACCGTAGATGAGACCAGCGCCATAGAAGGATGGAGCAGCGTAAACAGCCGGAGCGGCAGCATACACGACTGGTCCAACTCCATTGTTGGGTCCATCTGAAAAATGCGAAGCCATTTATTTTAGCTGTGCTGTTAGTCCTCTATACACATTTAACCAGTAATGTACTAAACCAATGGAGCCTTACCGGTCCATCCATTGGCGTAGAATTGTGGAGCAGCAATGGCAACTGCGACCAACATAAGAGCGACGATCTGTGAATCGAATTGGCACAGAAAATAATTAGTGTTGCCCGTTTGCAATACTCACTCCAATTTCACACTTTCGGTCGCTGAATGCTTCACTTACCAGAGTCTTGAACATTTTGATTGGAGTTGAGTTTGGCTGCGCAATCTGTACGATAGTGCGAAAACTTGTGAACTAACCTCTTTGATCATCCTGATACCCTTATTTATACGTTCTGCTAATCTAGAGAATCTAGATCCTGGAACACCCTAATTAATTTATTCTTTTCGACGGCTAAAAAAGTTTTTCACAAAAAAGCTGCTGAGCAATTTATCGCAAACGGAAAACAAAGACTTCGCAGCAAACATCTTTCTTCAGCAGCGTTGATTGGGTCCAACATGCGTGCGTTGGGTGTGGTCGAAATTGGTTTTGGCGATTCTCATTTTTTGCTTCATGCAACAGACACAAACCAATCGTTGAATTATGACCACGAGTGAGAACTCGGCCAACTTTTGTCCTGCACTGTACATAAATATGATATTCTTTGCTAGGAACCAGAAATCAAATCAAACAGGGCTTCATCGTCCAGAATCAAAAGATTTTTACAAATCGAACGTGATCAAAAAATTCAGAAGGTCTCGCCTCAGACTAGCCGTTGTTATTAAGAGCAAAAAATGATTTGTGCGTATGACCACATGTGGACTGAAGGAGCTACTCGTGGATTTCAATACAGAGAGGATTGCTGATCCCGTCGCTTTTGAAGCAAAAGGCTACCAATTGGGAAAAATGATATTGCCAACTTCTATTCGCTTTTTGCTTATTTTGAAGCGTACAAGAATTGAAATGAAAACCTGAACTTGTGATCGACAAAAAATTTATTTTAAATAGTTTAAAATGCTAATATAACACATTCTACTTATATTAAAGTAATAAATTAGCAGTACAAAATTGTGCTCAATTTCACTAAAAGGTCAAGTCTGTATTTACAAATCAACTGTATTATTGTATTTGTCACCTGCTGTGCCACTGAACAAGTCAGAGGATTTCAGGATTTCGGCTAATTTACTCTCGTCCATAACTTCTCGAGGATACAACTTCTAGAATGGCGTTCAATAAGCATGAAATTTAAAAATCTACCAAACTAAACCACTCCAACTCTGTTGCCGCCGAAAATTGTTTTCAAGCACTAATCTAAAAGGCATTTGAACACAACACGATCGAACATAATTTCAGTTTCCGGATACCTCATCCGAAGCGAGACACCAACCCAGGCGTTGTCAGTTCTATTTCTCTAATTAGGAAGATATGCAATGCAGAGTACGATTTGAACAAGCAGAGATTTCTAATCAAAGTCGTATAAAAAACGATTAAAAACTAATAAAAACCTACCTTTAATAATGACTATAAAACGCACAACAACCAATCCCTCATCACTATCGTACATTGAGTGCAGTGTATTAAGTTAAATAGTGGCAAAATCCGTTTTATACAAACTAGAGCATAAGATCAAGTCCCCAATGTATTCAAGTACTGTCTAACACAAAACAACTGATTTCATGATAAATATTATAAACAAACTAAGACGATCAATTCCTTCCGATTGTCCATTAACAATTGCTGCTTTCTATGCTAAAGTGATGACTCAGGAAGCCAGAGAGTATTATATACAAGAAGGAGGAGCGATTTCTCACGAATACTGCCCACTGTACGAATAATAGGATAATGTACGAATTCGTTATCTTTCGTAATTAAGAGCTCTGAATTCTGAACTTTCTTAAGAATCTGCATGACTGTATGTAGGTAGGGCAGTCCTCAGCTCACACCACAATAGAGAGTCAATCACCATCTGCATGTCATTTGCACATTTGTTTTCACTTTCTAACTTGGCTTCTGTGCTGTGAAGGGTGGAATCACCGGAGTAGGCGCAGCCGTCGGTGGTATCACTGTACAGGAGTCAAATCAAGTCATCGGAATGAATAATGGTTCGAAGTGTCAAGTGAGTCACTGCAACTTACCATGTGGATAGTGAGGAGAGTACTGCGGAGGAACTGTTGGAATTATCGGATAGCCAATATGAGTATGATGGTGCGTATGGCTGTGCACGTGATGCTGCGTTGGTGGCGATCTTGAAGTGTCAGAAATTGTCCCAGTAAGAGTATTCGCTGATGAGGCTGGAATATTCGGCTTGACATCTTTGGAGGCTTCCGAGGATTTACTGCCTCCTGAGTTTATTATAGGCTCTTTTCTATTTGCCGGGCTGCTGCTTCTTGGAGAAGACGGTTTTGAAGTTTGAGAAAGGTTTCCAGCAGAGGAGCTCCCTGAGTGCGAGTTAGTCACAGGAACCTGAGGGGACGGAGACTTCAACGCCCGTTCCTGTAGCTCGTGAATCTTGTGCGTGGCATAATATTGTGCAGCATGATGCTGAAGCAGGTCCAGACCTTTGGAGGTCGGTCCAGCAGCGGATGTTGGAGGTGAAGGTCGTGACAAGTCTTCAGGGAGTGGAATAGGTGTGGAGACCGGAGTGGCCGGGAAGCGAGGAATTGTGCCCGGATGCATGCTGTACGGAGGGCCAGGATAAGGACCTGGGACAATCACTTGGCGGTACAAAGGATGAGTTGGATCAAAAGGAATTCCAAAAGGATTCGTTTGAAGATATCCAGGTGGAATATACGCGTAGGAACCAGTTGGTGGAGGTGGCGGTCCCGTTGTCTCCATCGTCGGCTTCGATCCTTCGTTCTTTGCTCTCTCCTTTTCTTTTTCGGAGTCTCCCTCAGAGTGTCTCGAGTTTTGTTTATCTCTGTCAGCATGATTCCCTGAACTCTTCGAATTTCCAGTCTTGTGGCCCCCACCTTCGCCTTTGCTGCCGTGTACATGTCGATCCCTTTCTTTGTCTTCTTTCTCTCCTTTCTTGTACTCTTTCTGGTGCTTCGAGGAACTGCTTCCTGATTTTCTAAGAGAATCATCCGCTTGCTGATTGGAGTGGTGTTTTGCACTGCCAGAATCTTTGTACGTTCTGTCGCGTTCAACAGGTTCCTGTTTAATTTGTGCGCTAGTTAACATTCCGCCTTCAGTTCCTTCGCCCGGCTTTGCTTTTCTCATTTGTTCTGTGTGATGCTCACGCTCCTTTTCGTCTGCCAGAACCCGAGCATGACCGGGCCCGTACGGATTTTCTGGAAGTAGCCCGTACGGAGATTCGAAACCGTGGAAATTGGAGTACGGATATGAGTAGTATTGCTGGGGCATAAACTTCGACCGGTAGTCGATATTCGGGGAACGCCGGTCACACAAACCGCCATGTAGTTGCGATGAACTATTCCCTGGAGTTTTACCAGAGCTTTCACCATCTGATTTGTCCATGTTTTTGTGTCCACTGATATTCAACGGTGCTCCTGAAGCCATGTTAAGGACTGTAGGCGAGGAATTCTCACCAAGTGAATACGGCGAATAAAGACCCGAAGGATAAAATTGAGAGAAGCCATGGCCAGGCCCGGATCCATTGCCGCTGTTCAAGCTCGTGTGGTCCGACGTTCCAGAAGGTACGCCTTTCATCATTTCTTTGTTCGCACGTAATTCTGACTCAGGCCCGGAATCGTTCGCATCCGATATGTCAGAATAGGCGGGGCTTTGCGGGTCCTCCCGATCCCTTCCGTCTCCCACTCGAATTCTGCCATCTTCCTCATCCTCAATTGTCTCACTTGAACTTTTCCTTTCGTCTCTTCTATTTGGAGATCCTTCACGTTCTTGGGAGTCTTTCCTTGAAACATTGCCACTGACACGGGCCTTGCCATCTCGGTCCCTGTCTCTCTTATCTTTGCTTTTCTTCTTATGCTTCGACTTTTTGCTTTGCAAATCCTCGCTGGATTTAAGCTCTTTTCCCTGAGAATTCTCGGACTGGCTCTGGTTGTGCATCGACTGAATAGATGAAATCACAGGAGTCGCCATTGGCGAGTTCGCGTGGGGCTGCCAAGGCACTGAATTTCCCTTAGGTGCAGTGGAGAAACCATCCAGCTTCTGAATTTCAATACCATGAGAGTTTCCGATCCGTGATGGAGCCTGTTGTGACATCGATCTGTTTTGCACAGACACAAATGATGGCACAGTGAGAATTGGAGTACGAGCCACGGTATTCACGGGTTTTTGCCCAATTTCGGGCACAACTGCACTTCCATCGCTATTTGGGGCTCCGTCCTTCTCCTTTACTTTCGTAGTGCCTCCCAAGTCGTCAAAAGAGTTGAAATCAGTCGCTTTTGTATTAGTTTGTGCTGCCGATGCTGAAGTATTCGCCTCGTTGCGCATACCATTATTTGCAGCATTTAATTCAGTGTCATCATCCGCTTTTGTGTCAACACCAGGATCGGTCACATCTACCATACCCGAATCGCCGAGATCATCTGTGTTAGACGCAGATGCCAAATTGTTAGTGCTTGCTGTAGACATATTTGAATCAGAGTCTTCGGCGGCGACAAACTGAGGTGTGTGGGCATGGGTTTGATGGTATTTTAGCCCGTTTATGTGCTTGTACTTCTTAGAGCAATTGGGCTCGGGGCATTCAATTAATGCTGGTGAGTAGGGCCCAACCTCAGAATTATAGGCCGCTGATGAAATGCCGGAAACAGGGCTTCCACTATTTCTTCCACCTGAATTGCTTGAGCCGTCCTTTGACGAAATTTTGATGCGTTTTGTGCATTTCGATGTTGAAGCTTCTTCCTGGTCATTTTCACTTCCACGAGTTTTTCGTTTGGGCCAAGGGTCCACCTTGAGCGGACTGAGTGGTGTCAAAAAGGGGGCTCCAGAGCTCCCACGACGACCCTTCGTGCCATTCCTCAACTTGCTCGCTGAAACACGAAAGGCTTCGAGTGGTGAAGCGCTTGTTTCCAGGACCGGAGTCCCGGACCCTTGGGCTCTCCCTCGTTTAGCTCGATTTTTTGGAGTCCTTGTTTCTATATCTGAAGTTGGCGATTCACAGAATCGTGGAGACGCCCATTCATTTTTTGTGCAGTCAATCAGGGTGCCAACATACGTCTTTCCTCGCCAAGTCACATTTACCACTAATACGCCTAAGAAATAGCAATAAAAACCTAGTTAGCAAACTTCAAAGATAATCTGGAATCAAATGCAGCCTTACCATTCTCAGTTTCGTGCCACACAATTCCCTCCAAAGTGACCGAAGTTCCTGGCTCGCATGGACCGAGACAGTCTGGCTCAGTGATAGTTCCAACGCTTGTTCCCACACATGCGTCGTGAATTGATTGCTCGCTTTGTGACAGTGTTCGAGTGATTCTTTGCACCTCCTTGTTACAGAACGTATCCACCAAAGTAGCCCTGTTTGTATTAGCTTGAACAATGGTGGAAGTATGAAACTTGTTCGCATCAGAATTTGATAGCTGCGAAGACATATGAAAATGAAAATTTATTAACGTTAAGGCTGCTGTACTTGTAAAGTAAATTTTCACGGCGTACCTTGTCCTGGTGTGTAACTCCTCTTGATCTTTTCGAGTTAGCATTTGAGTGAACTTTTTCCACAGTTGTGCCATTACTGCATGAAGAATTCGCTTTATCCCCTTTATTTGCAGCGACATGAATTGAAGGTCCGGGAGCTGCAGATTTCCCCGGATGATACTGTGTTTTCTGTGCCGCAGCTGACGATTCTTGCAGAATAGTTGCGTGGTCACCAGAATGACCTGGTTGAAGGGACACTTTCATGGGAAGTGTTTTCACAAACGCTGATGACACCGATGGAACTGAGCTACTAGCACTGGACTCCGTCTTTTGGGTACTCGACATAATAACTGACGATTCTCCTGAACTGGCAATACCAGGTGTACCTAACTCACTGTTACTGCTTCTCGCATCAGTCATCGATAAGACAGTCTCTTTCTTCCCTGTGCTGGAACCCGTTGTAGAAGTTAAGGAGATAACTGCTTGTGGTGAGTCTGACGAACCAAGGGTCTTAATTTTTTTCGGAGTAGTGCTTCTTTTTATAAGTTTCGATTTAGAGCTATCGTCAGTGACAGCGGTTTGCACATCTGTTTTATCTTCTTTGTTTTGAGCACCTCTTTGGGCCGCCGTTGATGCTACCATCTTCGAATTTGCTTCGGTTAAGGAATTGCCGCTTATAAGTTTGCCAGCACTATTTGCATTAATGGCTGGCGTTGACCCTCCAGAAAGTTTGGTTAAATTAGTGTCAGTTTTCACTATTTCATGTTTGGCTTCAACACTTTTTGTTCCTGGTTTCGTACGCTTAATTTTCATTTTTAAACTTTTATCAACACAGGTGCTAGAATGTTCCATGTTGACACTAGATTGAGAGTCGCCTTCAGAGTTCACTGAGTCTACAGCAGGGCCTCCACTAATAACAGTTCTGAACGTAGAAGAATTAGGCGATTTTCCCACTTTTGAGTGGTTGCTGCTATTAGTGGCTGAGGAAGTCGACGAGGTTGACGCGCCTGATGAAATAAGCATGGAAGAAGAGGCCTGTTTTACTGCAGTTGCAGAAGAGCTAGCATTTGAAGGTGGAAGTTGCGCTTGATTTGAAGAGGGGCTTGCTTCGTTGTTTTTCTCGATGTCTGCATCCAAGTCGATAATTAAATTTCCAATACCTACATCCCATTCAGAGTCGTCGTATTCAAAATTGGTGTCTGATGCACTTCCACCGCGGCTGGACTTCGGCCTTAGGCCAGTGCCGCTCTCCGTTCCACCAACGTCATTCATTGGCGAATCCCATTTACAGGGTCAATTGTAGTGACAATCTGTCCTACTCTTGATCCTGACTCGGAGATTGGCCAGCCAATATCAATGAAATCTAACACGTATTGACACTGTTTATTGTTGATTATTACCTGGACAAACTTTAATATCAACCGAGCGCTTACTGGATAAATGTGAAGTTAATATTTGCATGAAGCCATCCTCCCAGATCCACTAGACACTTCATGACTCCACCATGCACTTCAAAATATGCTGGTCAAAGGTTACTAATCATTTCTTGATTTCTATGCAGCAGTGCAGTACAAAGAAAAATCTTTCACCCTGCAATCACGCGAAAAACGGAAAAATAATTGTACAGTTGAATTATAGAGGAGCTACTTTAATTTAATTTAATTTAATTTTCACTCGAACAGATCAGTTATTTTAAGTAATTCAACTTACCTGGTGTCAGTGGACTGTTAAAAGTAATCACGTACACAAATGCCCGCCAACTATTTGATGGTTTTATATTAATGTCAGGCGTCTTTCTATTTATTCGCGAATAAGCAATTAATTTCAGTTTATTTTTTAAAACCCAACAAGGTGCATTTTTGCCATTAAACTTGAAATCCGAATGTTTTTCTGCAAAATGCTAATACATGAACAAGTTTAACAACATTGCACGTACGAGTACACAAGCACTGGCGAGAAAGGGAAGAGATGCACCATTTCTACGGAATTATGGAAAAAGGGCACAGCTTTGTGAGCTTTCTTTATGCTTTGGGCCTGTACAGACGAACGAGGGGTGAAATCGTCAAGTAGTAGCCAAAGCCTCACTCGCCTCGCATCTCGTATTTTATTACGGACGAGTCAATCCTGAAAACATACGCATAGCATTCTAGTTGAAGCAGTTCGCCGTTACCACTTCAATGGCACTACACGCCACCGCATCGCATAACATGCAAGGAGAAGAGACATCTGAGGAACTGCCGTCGAAATTACAAGATCAACAAAGGCTTTCATGTTTCACCGTCGCCTTTCTCCTGGTCGGCATTTTGGTGACTATCCAGTCCATTTATCTCATAATCTCAAGTCTACGTCTTGTTAATCAACTTTTATTGGCGCAGCATACATAAGCCATGAAACTGACCATAAGTCAATGGCCCGTGTCTTAATTCGTTCGATTTATTACAAATTACAACTCTGTTTCGTTCGAACACTTACGACATAAATATACAAATATGAGTTCGGAATCACTTAATCGAGGATTTTGTCAAAATACGTACAAAAACTCACATAATGCTACGAAGCAATAACGAGTCTAACAAAACATACAATAGCAACAGAAAGTACAAGAGATGGGAAAAATAAATTACATCACAGGGGAACAACTCAACAAAACAGCTTCACGTATGGAGCCAGCAATTAAGGACTTTGCATTCCTATTTCGTTTTTGGTGCGGAGAAATTAATGAATTCATGCGATAAGATTTAGGAATGGACTCTCAATCGAGAAGAGAATACAAAGTAGTCCAAAACAAGAGAGGAAACGGGCGAGGTTGTCATTATTACTTAACGTACACTGAAACGATAGGCACTGGTGTTTATCTTTTATCGTTCAATCATCCTTTCACTTATAGAAAAAGTGTCAACGTTATCGCCTTATGATTGGAATTACATATGATTTATTTAGAGCTTTTTATACACAAAATTGACTAAATTAGCTAATCTACGAAGGAAAATCAGCCGTACGGAAGCGTAGGTTGAAATATTTCATTCGGGTAATTCTGCTGATTTGAGGTAAACTCATTGGAATTCTTTTTGCCACATTGCTGAAAGAAAATACCACCATTATGATTAAGTTCTTGAAAGCAAGGATTTTAAGGCTTGTGTGATACCTCTTGCCTTCTCTGCCAAGCTTGCATGGCTTGTTTGTACTTTTGGAACTCGTGGCACCACTCACTGTACACCTTTTGGAAGTCGGAAGATTTCGAAGGAGCTGAGCACTTTTGAACTTCTACAGTTACGTTATATGTACATAGCGTCAAAGACATGTCTTTTTCTTTTTCTTCATATCTCAGCTGCCATTGGCCGCCATCAGTCTCACTAATACTTAGAATTACCAATCCTAAGTCGGCTGTCAGCACATACTTTTCCGGGCTGAAAACGACAATAAGAAACGCAAATTGTTTAATCCCGAATTATAGTTTAATACAGATGATGGCGGAGGTTTCTAGTGATTACCTGATTGCCACGGGTTCAGGATCGGGTAGATTATGGGATGACGGGGACGCATGATACCATTTGTATGCAAGCGTAGTGTGGGACGACGATTGCTCGGGTAGAGTCACCGAGCACTGAATATGTAAGCTCTGGCCCCAATTCGCGACAATTTGCTTCTCGCGGGCACATCTCCGGCAGTTACAAACGGCGCCGTTGCCACCTACACTTTGGAGCATTCTGAAGAAGAAGCCCAAATATAAATTTAAGTTACTAGTATCTTGAGAACTAGCATTATAACCACGGCACGTACCCGGGAACATATGGTCTGCAGTGTCCCTCTTTTGTGTCCCAACCGCAGTAAGGGTCACGCACACATCGAACGCAATTGTCGTAGCGAACTCTACAAGGGTCCACACCAATTTGCCGGACTCTGTAGTCCGAGCTCACATATATTGATTTATACTGCAAACACAAGCGTATATTGACGGATTACATTTCAAATTGAATTTCTCCAATCACTTGATTACCATTGAAGAAATATCCATTGCGCGAACGGCCTCTGGATGAACTCCTTCCAACACATCGATCAACTCAGAATGGGTTTCTCCATCAAGGTCCTGCCACTGGACAATTTTGTACACCTTTCCTTCATCTAATGATACACCCAGTGATTTAATGACGAATTCTCGAAGTGATGCGGCAACTTATTTTTATGACAAAAACTCACGAGTGCCAGCAAAGAAAATGGTGTAGAAATCTTGGCTTTTCCTGGAAAGGGGAATCTGAATTTTGTCCACGATTAAATGAGTAAATATTAGGTTTGGGATGAAGAATGCTGGTTTTCCATGTTCATGTTTTACTGCCTCGTCCATGAGTGGATGTGACCGAATGAAGTTAAGAACAGTATCTAAATTGAGAAAAATGTAAATTATGAAGTTAGCAAATTAAAATAGGCACATATTGGACCTCGGTAGGGAAATAATGTTAACCTGGTAGTGTCTGAGTATCGCTGGGACATTCTCCTGGACGTGGCTCGGGAACCTTTTGGTTCAATACCGGGAGCCAAGCATGGCTGGAACTCGCTTGTTCTTTAAATTTGCCCTTAAAGGCGTCTTGAATTGAGTCGAGTGTAAAAACACATATAGCTGAGCCAGTAAATCCAGAACCACTCGTTGTGAATACAGCATAAAACTTCGTGTGGTCGCCTGGAACACTGTACACGGCTTCTGCACTCAAAGAATATAGGAATTAGAAACAAGTTTCAATCATTTCATCGTTAGCTGGACTCTCTTCAACATTTCAACTCACGAATTTCGTTGAAGTAAAATGGATACTCTCCTGGAACGGAGCAGTTCAGTCTGGCTTTCAAATAAGTTGCCCAATTTTGTACAAGAATATTCTTTCCACCAGTGTCTCGCTTGCAAACTCTGGCCACTCGGGAGTAAACATTCTTCCCGCAGTTCATGTACTCGACTGCTGGTTCCCGGAAGAAAAAGTACACGTACTCACCGATCTCGTACGAACCAACAAAATTCGGCTCTGAAAACAATGACACACTTTAGCAATCCAATTTCATAGTTATTTACGCGTTCTTGAGGAAGTTCGCAAGGGCTGACTCACTTTCCAACCATCTTGAGTCGTACTTTACTGTTCTTTTGAAACTATGCTTGCGTTCACCGGTGGTCATATTGTAAAGGTCAGTTCGAAATATGACGGTGTCCGCCTTTGTGAACTCAGCATTCGTTCCACTGTAAAGTAATTATACAACATTTTGTAAAGCTGCATTATAAGGGAGGTCCGACTTGTCTACGTTACTGTCACAACTTACCTGTATAATCCGGGTAGATTATCGGGATTTCCCGTTTCGACCCAAATAGCGGTCGAATTGTCATTAGGATCGTACGGACAGCGAGCAGTTCCTTCTCCAATACCAGGAACGAAGGTCTGTCTTGGCAGTGGTGTCAAGTTGGACTGAAACATCAAAAGAAATACGACACTTTTAATTAATTAGGGCCATGGAATAAACGAGACAAAACGTATCAACGAAGATAGTAAAGAGTTATAAAATTGCAAGTCTTACATTGGTCTCCACGAATGGTACCTAGGAAATCCAGTAAAGACCACGGACACAGAATTTAGAGAGAGAAAGCAGAAAGAGAAAACCACAAAATAGACAGGCCAGTTAGTTCCGGTTTTTTAGAGGAAAATGAGAAGTGATCAACCGGACAAAATTCAGAAATTCAGAAAACAAAACTGAAAAGCTGAAATACTAACTAACGAGTCCGCATTGCGGGTGATGAACTTACATTGATAACCCAATCTTTTGGATTGTGAGCATTTGTACCACAAACGTAGAGTCTGTTCCCGTCTCCCATTCCTTGAATCACTCGAATGTGGTTCCGACAATCAAAGTCCTGTGAAATCAAATGTGCGAATTATGAGAAATCAAGTTTGATCGCAAGAAGTCCTGACTTTCAAGTGCACGGCATTGCAGTATCTATTTTAACTTGTAAAACGTGAAAGCATCCTAGAAATGGTTGTGTCATTTATCTGAGGGCATAGATTGCACGTTTGGGAAATAAACCCAAACGGTCAAGTCAAGGAAGCCCGCATGACAGTCTTTCATCGTCTATCTTAAACGTGCCTTTAAGTGTAGAGATATAAAGCACTTCGAAACTATGGTCCAGAATTTAGAATTGGTTCCGAGAACAGTGAAGAAAAACTAAAGGTCTCTCACAGACGGAGACAAGTAATTCGATCGTCGTTATTTAAACGGTGACGGTGAACGTATATTGCGAAACAACGCGAATCAAAGATTTATGACTACAACCTACGAACAAGCTTTCACTTGCACTGGTACATTTATTACGTTTTTATTAGCATTCCCCCTTTTTACATCCGACACTTTACGACGTCGGCTTCCCTGTTTTCTTGTAAGCGTGCAGCTCAGGTCGGGTGAGAAATGCAGCACAAAGATCAGATGGTTTTCTTCTCATCATAAAACACTAAACAAAACAGTAAATGGTCCGGCTGTAGCAATCATGTTGAGATGTCTTTAAGAATGTACGAATTGGACGAATCCGTCCCGTACCTTCATCGACAGACATGAATTTCTTCGAGTAATTATTCTAGATTCTTACAAACTAGTTTGTTCAAGTTTGGGCCACTCCTACCTCTTTACTTACCTCAGACTTTCCTTTGGAGACGCAGGTGGCAGGTCCAGTTGGATTGATTATCAACCCATCCTTCTGCAAATAAAATAACGACAATTGGTGAACAATTCCACTAGCAGTTAAAACCATCACTCTCACGCTGGTTACCTTGCAATCCATGTGACTGATATTACTTAAATTGACTCGCATGATTCGGTCCCTGCAAAAATACGCAGAGAATTATTTATCTGACGCTTCAGGAGGGTTGCATCTTAATTAGGCGTATCAAAAGCTGCACAAGAAGACGGCTCATTTACAAGCACGAAGGCTTAGACAATTTCTCGACGCGCTTAAATCCAGATATTCAATTTTTACATCCCCTGTGACCCGCATCATCTGAAGAACAAGCAAGCACTCTGAGTTGGTGAATGTGTTCCATTTTACCTTGCATTGCTCAATTTCACCAGTTGAAACGTGAAAGCAGTAAAAAGAAAGAAAAGTAAGTGCCGGACCCGAGCTCCGGGAACCACAAAAGGGTCATTCGAAATTCATGGCGTGACTATTATTACATTCTCTCTGTCTGCCTCCGCAACCCAACGCAAATTTTATTTCTTTCAATATTGTGGATCTAGTTTAAGGAAAGGGAATTATACTTTACTAATAACAGTAAAACTCAAGATTCGTTTTCCCACCAAACATCACTGTTAATGCTCAATGCCACGCGTGGCCTCATTTCTCAACTTGCTACGAATTTTCTGGGTCCGACATCCAAACACACGGCGTTTGATTGACTCCCCATTCTGGCGAAATTCTTATGCAGCACAAAAGGGAACTCTATAATTATATACTGCGTATAAGAGTTTCTTGGAGCTAGAAGTCATGCTTGCATTTTAGAATGTGCAAGAAATGATGTCCCATGTCGGATTATCCTTTTAATTTCCGCCCAGGCCTTTTAAGTTTGTCGTCCTATTTCACTAGAGCGTCAATTTTCTCTGCGAAGGCTGAATCACACCACTCGTAGTAAACTGCATAATGCGCCAGGCACTCCTGTCCTTCCAGTAGTTCTGTGGTAGGAGGAATAGATAGTCCTGTTTGATGTAAACCAACACGACTAAGAATGAACAGTCCGAATATGAAATTCGTGACGTTTAGCTTGACAGGGTACCGGGTTTGGCGCGTTTTTCGACCTAAGAGATCCAGAACTAAATCATATGCCAAATCAAAAATAAACATCGATCATGGCCGCTTTAGCCAAGAGCAAGCCCGAGAAATGGTGAGAAATGCTCGATTTTTGGTCAAACTTCGGATTAAAAAACGGAGGTGAGCGCATGTGAATTTCGATCCGCCCGTATTTTTCCTGTAATCTAGGGATCATAAGCTTCAATTTGGCATATGACTCAGTTCTAGATCTCAGGCCGCGAAACGCGCCAAACCCGATACCATCCTTTGCTGTCTTTGTAACACGAAACAGTAAAGCATGGTAATGAGGATAGAGTTGAGATGGGGAAAGATCAAAGGAGTTGCCTCTTACGGAATAAATTGAAAGCGCCAGTGTCGGTTTCTCGCAAAGTATGTAATGCACTTCAAGGGAACGTTAACAACGTGCCTGGATATTCAAAGAATGGTGGACATAAAGAGAGGAAATGCACTGTGTCTCTGAAGCATTAAATCCTTTCTACACTACCTCCGTTGAATGTATCAGATTCCAACGCTATCAGTTTTACAGGCAGTGTCGATAGAGTTCGATTTTAGTTTCACTTTCATTGCAAAGGAGACACTTTCCCTGCTGCTTCTGAAACGGAGGAATTGGTCATTGCGCATTTATATCAATGAAATGAAATAATTAAGACTTTACACACAGAGATTTGTCTCTCGGTATACTCTCCTCTTAAGTCTTTCGTCCAATTGACAGTATCAGCACTTGCTGACAAGATAAATCAAAATGCTTGCGCTGTGTGCACTAAATAGAAAGATTTGATATAATGCATTTGTCCACAATCGTCATGAGTCCGAGTCCCGTACTTTGGGACAGGAGTGCAGACTTGTAATCAAGTTCTGTGCGTTTGGGGAACCAGCTCAGGTAGTAAACATTCACCTATAAAATGTTGACACAGCAGAATTCGAAATGTCGACTTTTCTCAACCGTATGATGCGTGTTCGGGATTACAGCTGCAGAATAGAGTCGTAATCTGATTATCAATCGCAGATTCAAGGCACGGAAGTTTAATCAAGCACAGTGTTCAAACAAAAGAGGAGGTTGGGTATGATTGAGTTAGATAGGTGATGAGAAACCGGCTTGCCTTGTATTAATCACAACGAAAATTATAGCACAAGACAAATCTGCAGTTGCAACATTGTGGAGCAGCTCCAAAATAACAGCCACATTCAATTAAGGACACCCGTGCGGCAGAATGTGAAAGCACTAAGGCAGACAAGATATGCATTGGACAAGCAGAGTACAAATCAAGGCTTACATAGCACCAATGTAGAGAACGCCTCTCCTGGGATCCTGGTAGAAGGTTCGGTAGTAGCGCTTTCCGCAGCTGAACTCTCTAATGTGATCTGCAACAAAAGAAAATAATTCGACTTGAGTATTGCTTTATTGTATTTTATGAGCGAACGAAATTCAATTTCTCATTCCGTCTAGGCTCAATCAAAATAATCTCGCCTTTAAACTTCCTTCCTTTTTGAAAATTTCGGCAGACCTTCATAACCATAAACTCTTAACACGGGTAAGTCATGCCAGTTACATAAACTGGCGAGATTGCAGATTATCGTGTTTACTGACATGAATGATTATTCTTATTCAACTCGGAAGTGAAAAATATGCTGAACGGCGAAGAAAAGAAACTTTGCAAAGGTTGAGACTCAGGCACAGGGAAAGAAACCTTTCCTTACTCAACTCATCAATCAATTCTTTTCGGTAAACACACTTTCACTCATGTTGAGCCTTCAACTCATGCATAATGCCGCTCCTTGTTAGTTAGCTTGTTAGCTATGATCCAACGACAAGCATGGTTAAATTCTTGCAATGCGCACTTCCTCTAAATACCTTTCGCCCCGAATTAATTGTCAGATGTCACACGGGGAAGGAGCAATGCGAAAGCAGAAGTATCAGATAAATTCATGGGCTTCATTTAACTCGAGTTTGATAAGAAAACACATAAAAATATTCAAACACGCAACTTGAACGATTCGAGTCGTGCTGCTTGTTAATATAACTCATGAAGTTTGTTAATCCAATTTAGCATGTTGCTCACAGTGTGTTTCTGTATCGAGAAGTCGGAGAGGGATCGGGAACAAACATTACCTGCAGAAACCTATTCACGACATGCTATTATGTTTCATGGTAGACCAATATAGTTTACGACTTTGTCCAACCAGAGTGGTTTATACCATTATTAAGCATTTATTAAGTGAATAGTCCCCGAAATGATAAATTGCGACTTGGGACCGAAACCACAACAAAACTTTAGCCAAGTCGAGCTGAGAGCAGAAAAAATGGCTTGACTACACGACTGCAAGTCTTTCTTATCTCAATTCTGCAACTACTAATTATTTCAATATTTCATTCAGGTGAGGTCTTCTGCAGTCCAAAGTTATGTGGGTGGTTGTAAACAGTACACCCTAATTATAAACATGCCATGTCAGGCAGGACAAACGGGACCATTTAGGAAGAAAGAAATAAAAAGAACTGCTCATTTACATATTCGTGCGTGCGTGATGTTGTTTTAACAATTGGTCATAACGCTGGAAAGTAAATACTCTCGTTTCTCGCTCTAATATTAAACAGTGTACCAGTACGAACCGAAAGACGAAAGTAATCACGAAACGCCCTTTCTACTTTGTTGTGTAAAATGTTACGTTGCACTGGAGCTGGTTTAATTTCCCAGACTGCCCTTTCGTTTTCGAGACCTGTGACTTATTTATCTCCCAAAAGCAAATTATGGTATACAAGGTACAAACATGGTTACCGGCTTTAAATATTCATTTCAAACCGACTCACCTTTGGGTCTCAACTAAAACCGAACAACTGACTCATGCGGGCTCGAGACTCGAGCACAGCAACAAGAACTCAGCCCGTAAATCCGCAGTGTGCATTTTACTAGACACATGACTGGTGCTATGAGAAATGGCCTAGGGAAAGTGAGACTCGTGTAACACAGATAATTGCACTACTACCATGTCGTTAAGCAGTGGACTGGTGTGAGTGTGAGGCACGGACAGGCGAAGAAGTATAAGCTTTGTCTCAGCAGGATATTTAGAAAGACCCTGTAGAGAAAAATACAAACGGGGTCAGCAGGGAGCCATGTCTCTACTTATTTCCCTCAAGAAAAGTTGCTCCGAATTTATTCTCTTGCTTATCTTATTTCCCTTTTTAACAATAATTTATGGATGACTAATGACTTTTGACCAGGCTGAGAAATGGACAATTGTACCTTTACATATCGGCCATGATATAATTTCAATTTCGCTCTCCTACGCGAGGCCATGTAGCAATTTGTCGATTCAATCCACTGACACTCGATATGTAATACACTGACAGTTGTATTTTGCAAAGGAAGTCCAGCAGTCAGTCCACTACGTATTTGGCTATCCAATTATGACGAAAATGACCTGATAAGATCATTAAAATGAAAAGGCTTCGTAGGAGAAATATCGACATAACTTTATAAACCAGAGCCTTTAAACTTGCAAGCAGGACGTGGGAGTGATGCTTCCATGAAGCCACACGCGAGATGACAAGCACCATGGAAATTAATTCTTATTATTTATGAGGCCAGCATGTACGAGGACTTCTAAGCTAATAAATTTTCTTTCTAGGGCTCGCTGGACGCAAGTCTTAGAAGGTGAGGTATAAATTAGAGAACCCCATTGCTCGAGAAACTTATCAACCATAGCCGCTCAGGGACGGCATAGGCTTGGCTCAATATTATTCTTGGCACCGCAATGTTCGTAGAGAGTCATTAGAAATTACACCAAATCATAAATTACGCAGTCGCGTTCATACAATGACAGGCGAAAGAATACGGAACCAGCGTATTCACTTAATTTCAATTTAATCTCACGCTTTGTGGAAAAATGGATATTTTAATGCATTAACGCACGAGATGAAGCGAAAGGAACTCCAGCAATGTGCTCTTGCCATTAAAACCTGTCGAGATAAGTGTTGTCGTTATCAGTTATATTCTTTCTTCATTGAGCTGACTATCCCCCTCATGAATTATTTCGCAACTGTAATAGAATTATGCAACGAAAGGAAATCCAATGCAAATGGCCCATCCATATTACACATTGTCCAGTCTGTCACATTAAACGACTGAAATGCAAGTTTTCAAAGTGCACTTATCTCGTTTGCATTTGAGATAACTGTATTTCTTGCACATGAATAAGCACGAGATGCCAGGTTTCGGTAGGAAAAGATGGGACACGAGAGTAATAAAATAACTAAAATTCAGTGAACTATTAACAGAAAGAATGTGAACTTGGTTGTTGGTTCAGAGAATGCACGGTGATCTACAAAGATGGTATGCGCGATACGCATGAAATATGCTGCGCTGGAGGAAGGAATTTCCCTTTTAATGCTAATTCAGAATGGAACATAATGGAGAAGCTGATTTATTCAGACGCGAGAGTCTGAACTGTCCTCTTCATCTTCTTCGCGAACGCATAATAACGTGTAATACGTCTCGTATAGTACAAGGTAGGTAAGACGATGAAAGCAGCAAACACTAAAAAATTGAACGTCTTCATCCACTCGGAGCGCAGAAGACCATCATATTTTATTTCCATTCACACGCCTTAGGTATATAAATTACATTAGTTCATGGCATGTTACTTGCATCTTGCATGTAACTTTTCCGAAATTTATTACTTCACCGGGCGACGGTCTTCGCCTCCATTTAGTATGCTTTAACCTTATGTGAGCATGACAGTAATGCGCATATGTGGACTGAGCTCAAGCGAGAGGGATTTTTACCATACTTCATTTGAACAATGATCACATTTCAAATTTGCCAGGCATAAATGCTGGAAGGCAGAGACACAACTTAAAGTATGTCCGAATCAGGTGGAAGGTTTTTCCTAAAGAGCAGAAAGACTTCAATTACGTCTTTCCACAGGATCCAATAATTTGTAGGTTATGCCAAAATCACGGAGAATATTAGCAGTTAACTTCGCTAATTATGTAAACAGCAATACCAGCAACGTGTCCACTCGAATGTAAAAAGGGTATTTTACATTCAAGAATTCGTGTATCCTATCATAAATTATAAAATCTTCACGAAGAGACTTTGGCATGAATTGTCTGCCAAGAAGAAGTATCACAATTTACATGCTAAAGGACAGGCTTTTAGGAAGCGTTTATAAATGAACCATTCATCGGGCACCATCAATCATGATGCATGCTACTCGAGATTACAATGGACCATGCTGCGCTCCAGCTAGGCCCTAGTTCTCACACAACATAAATTACTACCATGAATTTGAGAATTCGCAGTAGTTAATCTTGTCGACAAAATGTTGTTAAATTCAACACCAACAAAATTAAAAATTCTACCAATAAAAAGATATACAAGCAGGACAAGGACACGCCGAAGTCGATGCGAAAGGTAAAACAGGAAAGCCTCTTCCGGAATCTAGGAAATTACGTATCACGTCGATATAAAGTGAAGGTATGTACGGCACAAATGTGGAGCTACATTCTGAGCTACGATATGAACGTTACAAATAAGGACTGTCAAAGCGTAAGTGAAAAATATGTTTAGTTGGAGGGGTTTCTTCACCTGACTTCTCTTTACTCGAAGTAAGAAGACCTTCCACTTTATCTAGATTAATGGTTGAACTTTGTAGGCGAAGGTGGTCGGACTTTGCTACGATTTTTCTATCTTGATCGAGACTCGCCACCGCAAACAAGAGAACATGTCAACACTGAAAGTATTATGCTCAGCTAATAGGAGATTTTGGTTTTGCACGAGCACGCCATGAACTTCTGGTCCGAAACCAATAAAATTTATTGCAAAAATTGGTGACCATTAACATGTGCTCAACAAATTGCAAGGTACAATTTGGAACACATTTGCAAACTTCCAACTTAGTCATAGCTCATAGGAACTTGCCCCTGATATCGAAATATTGCACAGAATTCTTGGAATAAATTGCTGAGGGGAACCGCCTTTCCATGTTTCCTGCAGAAATCGAATTTTATGAGAGCTTTCTTCCATTTTTCTTTTTCCGGGCTACTTTCCTCGCCGTCTGCGATGCCACGATTTTTACAGCGTGTGCATGTTGTGGGGATATCGACAAGAGTGGAGGAGGCGGACATTAAAATACTATTATGTGGTGAAGTAGAGAGTAAAATCCCATTAAACGCGAAGTACGTTCCATAGTGCATATCGATTTCATTAATAAACATATGTACTGCGTGGTCAATCCATAGTCAATATAAAAAACATAATGTTTAAATTGAGTGAACCGGAGTTGAATGTGCTTCCCCGACTATTGCCAAATTGAAGTTCGTAATTAACTACATGAACCGATTCGTGCTCCAAAGTAATACCAGAACCAGGAACACATTCACGTCCGTTCCGTGTGGCTCTGCCAGTCTACCAGATAAATGTGTTATGGAACGAGAGAGAGAAAAACATTGCCCGCTTCCCTCCCTGACCATTAGACATCCTAATAAAACCCACCTCAATTATCGAAGTACAGCACGAACCACAGACAAAGCGAGCACATTCTGCGAGGAAGATGAAATTAGTTGTGAAATGTAGAACTTCGGTCAAAACGATTTGTTTGAGCGATAAACACAAATTCTCTAATGCAGTGCTAAATACTCACGCCAAGTTCATAAATAATGCATACATTTAATTTTTTACTAAAAATAAATTTAGTTGCTCTTCTATCTTCATGCCCATGTACAACCTTAATTAGAGTGAATTCTGATAGTATTGATGAGTTCATTGGCCCGCTCGTAGAATTATTAACTGGCTGAGGCAACCCACATTCTGGCTAGGTTCTAATTACAATTCTATACCAAACGTAACGATTGCAACCGGCGATTCGCATTTTCGGACTGAAATATAATTATACTCATTAGCGAGGTTGTGCCTTTTCTGGACGGCGAATTTCTTTGGCGAAACCAATGGCCAATTATTTCGGAATTCCTGAGCTGCGTTTTATCTCCACAATCCAAAGCCATAAGTACAGTAACAAGAATCTCTTTAACAATTCTGCTCATGAATATCGTTGGATTTGGGGCCATTCTCGAGAATCGATCTTTGACCTTTGAAGCGAGCAACCTCGCACTCGGAGAACTAAATTCGGTTCAATTCAATTCAGGTTCCATTTGTACTTTTATTCTATCCCCAATTCTTATTCCGTATTACTGTCAAGATCCGAGATAAAATTCAATGGCCTAGAAAGGTATTAAGGTCGTAGTTTCAAGTCGAACTCCAAAGCGGGAGAAAGTATCAATTCTAGCGTTATTCCATCTTCCTTAGGTCAGACGATTCAAAGGAACATTACATTTGAACTCGAATCGCTCCACCACGCTTCAAAACCTCAACCCGTCTACACTTGCGATAAAGCTGGATCTCAAATTTGAATTCGCAAAATGTACTTCCACAAAATGGAACGAACGAGTCTGGTGCACGTGTTCAACATGAAAGCTCATTCGAGCCCGCTTTCGATTTTCCTGAACCAAAGCATTGTTTCAGTGTCGTGCTGAATTCATTAAAGCCATGAAGAGTGCATGATTGGGAAGGTTTCCACTTTTTACACAAACGGTTCGTGGCCAGCTTCGTGGAGTCGACAGAACGTAGACACGGTTCGTTTTTATGTGGGAGCAATTTAAAATGTCATTAAGTTCTCTACTTGATTGTCTCTCCTTTCCTTATCCGCAGAATCTAAATACTTTTAAAAGAAAGGAAGAAATACAAGTAGTTTTTTCGGAACCAGACAATGGAAGCGGTGCACGAACACGAAATACGTTTGTTCGGGTGCATGAAAGGGAATATAAAAAGGTTTTTCCTGTTTTAACGTCGTATTATTTTCTACCCTTCTGTAGCACAACGTAGACGCTTGGACTTTTTCGATGGGGCGACTGCAAGAACCAGGAATTTACTTTGTTGTTCTTCGGTTGTGACTTGACTTGTGAGATCGATTAAAGTTGAAATTGGATTTGCCTCTGGAAGTGGCATAATTTGAATTTATCTTGAGAAATGCTCAGAAAGGAATGTACAATGTAGTATCGAACTTCCAGTTCTATACCAACCTCGCCGAAACATTGGGTCAAGTGGAGACGACGTTTGTTTGTACGTACAAAAATTGCATTAGAAAGACAGTCCTGAACCGGTGTAGAGTCATCAATTCTCATTTCCGAAGTCTCCCGTAACCAGTGCTCTATTTTTATTTTTCGTATCCAATTTTAAGATTCGACTCGGTCTAATCAAAACTACCAAACAAGAAATCATGTGGCCAAAAGTTTTAGTACCTTAACTATAACTCGCAACTTCAACTTGGCTAATCAATGCTGCTGCAATTCAGCCGGATTAGGCTGCTCACTGTTTCTTGACGTCAGGAACTCCAATTAAAAAGAACTTAAGGAATATTTCATTTGGCTAGCTCAGTCGCCATGCGTGAATTGGCGACTGTTGGAACTGAATCCGATTAAAAGTTACATAGCATGGACGTGGCTCGGAATAAAACCTCCGACATCAGTCACTAGCCCCTCACTAGTTACTTGTCAAATCAATATTCATAGTCATGAACTGGTGTTGGAAAACTTTCACTGGCGCACGCGGAGCCATGCAGGGACAGGGGCTTCATGTGTTTGGAGTTGAGACCAAGAGTGTTTGTAGTCGGACATTGTCTTTGGCATGAGCTACAACAATAAATTAAAGCCTCAGCGGACTCGCATTAATTTTATGCTTCGACACAAGAGACATTGTTCAATTTGATTTAAAATTCTGGAGTTTAGTTCCGCCACTTGAACTTTGTCCACCTTAATTTGAGCTTCCTATCTCGTTGTGCTGTGCATGCCGAGTTCAGGAAACCAGCGTTGACGAGGAGCAACCACGAGCAAAGTGCGAAAGTTCGTGCGAGGCCTTTGCCCGGGCACAAGAGAGTAAGTATGACGTTGCTCTGCTCCACAGAATACAAATAACGGCCGCTGTTCATTGTGTTCAGCACGAGTTGTGCTCAAAAGTTACTCAAGTCGGAAACTTTTCCGCTTCTGTTTTTTCTCTTCTTTCAATTGTGACATATCTGCGATCTGTCCATCTATTTTTCACTTTCTCGCTCTACAAAATATTTGGTTCGTGCTTGTGGCCTGTGCCACAACAGCAAAAACTGTTGAGCTTATCGGCTCTCCAGCATTGTTCATGAGATTTGTTATCTGGTCAGAAAGTGAAGTGAGTGAAACCAGAGTGAATAACTGGAACGTTGTACGCTGCTCGTTCAAGTACGAGAACGGAGTGCCATTGCCGAAATGGAAAAATGGAATCTCGACTCTCGGCAGCTCCAACTTAAAAAAGTATTAGTACTTCCTTCGAATGAGAGCGAGAACCGAGGAAACATTTGACAGCTGAGAAAGTAACATGAAAAATATAAGAAGCACGGCTCCCTGTCCAAAGTTTAGTTTACTACTTTCACAGAAAAATATTAATAAAAAGTGTATTGTGCTGTGTACAGCAAATCACAACCACAATCTCAAAGTTTCTTTATGATAGATTTGTATGTCCGTATCGGATATAAATCTTGGAAGTTTAAAAAAGTTCACTGCTCACAACCAACTGCGTGCTTTGGAGCACGCCTAACATCCGACGACTGCAGACGAAATAATGATAATATGAAAACTTCTGATTTAAAGTGGCAGTGAAAGTACGCTGTGACTCGACATGGACGTGACGATTATGAAGTATAAGAGTAGCGAAGACGTTTCAGATTTTATGTTCCGAAACTGCTTCGGACCAAACAAGAGCTGGAATGGTTATGACTCTGTCGTATTTCTCCGAGAAAAAAACAAAATTCATTCGGATTGCTGGACACTGATTCATGTTACAGTCATGACCATGTTACAGAGAGAGAAACCTGTCGAAGACTGGAAACCAGCAGTAAACTGACTGGTGCTGCAAAGTCCACATTGCATTTAAGCCTTTAAAAGGGTTTGCACCAGTGACAAGCAAAGAACTTGATCTTGCACAAATGTACACAACCTCACCATTTATTAGCAGGTTCTGCTCTGCAGTCGGAAGACATTTTCAGCATGAAGCGAGAGATTATATTACCATTACTTTGTGTGCACCGTGCACGTGTGCAGTAAAAGAGCTTTTAAGCTACTTTTAAACGAATGAATTTTACGTGAACCCCAACATGACTTTGACGACGACTTGGGCCGTATATTTATGTGGAAACATGAGCACCTTTTTTGTTTTATCTAATTTAACAGTTGAACTCAATGAATTAAAGGAATTAGAGGGCATTAGAATTCTCTTCACGAAGATAATTCAAGCTCACTAAAATTTTAAACGTGTCTCTCTTGCTTACATTATTCTCCGCGCTTCGCTGTGCCATTACAATGCGTCAAGTCTTTTGTTCTGCAGTCTGTAGGGAGCGAAAGACGAGACAGAAGAAACAACGTATACGGAGCGTACGGAAACAAGATTCCAGTCTCTATCTTCCTGCATATTTTATCATTTACTCATTTTTCAATGCTCGTCCTTTGACTCTCACTAAGCTCCACTGTGCCTTCACTAAAATATTAACACTTGTGGAACTCTCCTCCGGTTCCGTTGAAGTTTGGTGTCTTTGTTGTCGGTATGCGTCTCCGATCCATTTACAACAGATTATCTATTGCCTCACAAAAGCCTAATTAAAACACAGAGTTGAAAACATGCTGCGAACACTTTAAACCTCATTTCAGTGTGATTTATGGCAGTGGCAAGAGAGCGAGTATTAAATACTTAGCAAATTGTAAGTTCAAACAAAGTCAAAGGCGCTGCAAGAAGAATTTGAAAAGTGCTGCTAGTTCAAACGAAGAGAAACCTTAAAATGTTAGTCTTTGTCGGAATGTAGTTTTATTGCAGCCAGAAAAGGCTGAGATTTTCTCACTTGTAAATCTAGTCGCTCAACGTTTATTGCCAACAATGGTCAATCCACGCCGACGTTGTCTTCTGGTTCGTTTATTTCAACAACTGCGGAACGGGCAAAGGACAGAAGTTGAACAAGCTAAAATTTCTTGTAATAAATAGAAGGTTCTTCAAGAATACGTGCAAACACGAACAGTAAAGTGATGAAAAGAGCAGAAGCAGTTTCATTTCGTAGTCAGAATGGAATGGGTGTGCTCGAGTCAGGCTACCATAATTTTAAATTCGATTCTTTGTCATTGTCATTGTAAAACGGCACCGCGAGTTCGGCCGGCAGATGAAGGTTGATCCCTCGCCAGTACAAAATAACAAAACGACTATCGAACGAGCAAGGGAAAGGAAGCAGATGCCCTTGGCACCCTTAAAGCGACAACAAAGTTGCTGAGTTGTGGGAAAAAGCCTCTTGTTCCTTCTTGTGAACATTTACAACCTTTGCACAAAGAAATATCAAGACTGTACTTTGTCACCGGAAAGCCAACCTTGTTAAAGTTTCTTCCACGAAGTCGAAATCTTAAAGCAAGAGTTTTTCATCATGAAATCTTAGAACCCATCTTCAATAATTACCTCGATGATGTCGCAGCCGATGAGAGCAGCAAGGTATTCCATTGCCATTAGTGTTGATGCTGTTGCCGCCCGAGCTTCCGTCCACGTCGGACGAGTCCCAGGCCAGAACCATGAGTGGTGCAATGGAAAGTGGCCATAAGGCAACTACTATCACGAGAATTACGCGCAAACAACTTTTCCAGAACCACATCTTGAAAATCATTTGCTGTTCCGATGTCTATAAGTGTTAATTTCCGTTGTGCTGAGATCACTCGAAGTTTAAGTATGTTTGTACAGAAAGTATCGATTACACATTTGTGTTAGTCTCGCTATAAAAATAAGACTTTAAATGGCGGGTAAAAAACGAGCCGCCAAGAAAAATTGCGCACTTCACTAGACTAATCTTAGAAATCTTTCCTTTTCTGTCCGTTGCGACTTGAAAACTCACTCAACAATGTGTGGCTTGCGCACACATTGATCACAGCAAGTTAATAACAACATATTGTATCTTGTGTTGCTCTGATATTCTTCACGCGTTGATAACCGGCTTTTTTGCGGGACCACAAGCGATACTCTTTCATATTGATCAGTAGCGTGGCTGCGGTAGAGCGTTACAGAACACGGCAGCTAACTGACTTGACACATATCTGGTCCGTTTCTTGTTAAAACAAATATTCTTGACTTGCTTATATCGATTATGTGTTTTCTGGGTTTCGTGTTATGTGCGTCGGGACGAGTTACAACACTGTTTATGCATTCATCAGCAGATGCCTTGGCTGGAGGTACGGCGGCAGTGGCCGCTCCGAAGCCATGTGGGTTGTGTCAACGGCGTGTTACCCAAATAAATTTTTTCATTCGATTTATTTACTTGTCTTTCTTGAATGACTATACGGAAATGTTCAGTTAAAATACACGAATACGAAACGTGCCTTCTTTCTCATCGTGAAAAGTTGGTCGAACGAAGAATAAAACAAAGAAGCACAAGCACGAGTGCGAATTTGGCTCAAGAGAAAAGTTTTGTAATGTAATGCGAGCTCGTGCCGTAGACAGGGACAAAGATCGAGCGAGTTGGAGTCGTGGGGTGTGTATGACTTTTGCTAAACACACTTTGTCCACGGAATAGGATCGGCGGTAACGAAGTAAGCAAAAGTTGGAATCCGATTTTCTCTTGCTTTCGGTTCTCGGCTAAGATTTCCGTTTTTTGTTGGGGTAACACTTTCAATTCCTTTTCTTTTGAACTCCCATTAATAGGCGAAAGTTGAAATGTAAACTCCTCGCACCCTTTGTACGACAGCCAATACAATCAGGCACGTATGAGACTAGGTGGCGATTTTCACTCCAATTTCTAATGCGATTTCTTCCTTTCAAATTTCATGAAACTTTTCACAGCGCTGTTGTGCTTCTACCCGACTCGACTGTCAAATGTTTTTCACTTTCATGTAGAAACTAAGCTGAGTCCATGCTGTTTGCTACTGAACCACCTTAAAACATGCCAGATGCTTTCTTCTAGATTCTACATGAGGCGGGTGTCCTCTGTACGTGGTTGCACATTTGTAAATTAGTGACACAAGCGCCGGGATGAGAGTTTCCTATTCTACTCGGCACTCTGCACTACCTCTCCATCGCATCTCAATCAGGCGGAACAATTTCTTCAACTCGGAGCCTATTTTGCGTCTTTATCTGCTGGGAACCCGAGTTTCAAGTTCTATTGTAGTGTGGTGCAGTAAGACGTTCAGCAAACCATCACTTTCTGCGCGAATGATTATTGCACTTGCTTACGACGAAAACCGTGGAGCTTAGTGTCTCTTTTGTAAACTAAACACAATTTTCTTGGTTCCCACTTAGCACCTAGGCGTCATTATTTTAATCCCTTCTCCAGTGTCCATGTCACGTAGTTATGCTCGAGTGGATTTCTCTGCAGCACAAAACACGGCAATACGGACCAGTGAACTGCAATACTGATATTCTCAAACTTGGAGATTCCACTCAAACGTGCATCGACACATTCCAGAAGAGACTTTGATGCAACAATTTGTGTGAATCCGGCAAATTATTACTGCTTAACGCGCGAGACTTGGTTTTGAGGAATGAATATGTTACGTGCTGTTCAGAACAGCTGCATCGCACAATCACTGTTATTATTCACGAAAATTGGAACCAGTGTGGAACTTCCTTCGCTTTAAAAGATGATACGAGTGCGTGCACGGCGTTAATCTGGTGTATTATGGAGCCTGTTCTTCTTTGCAGGATATAACAATTTTCTTAACAAACAACTTTATTGCATTCTCCGTAATTACTGGGTTGGATTCGTTGGGCTATTCACGAGAGGTTCTTGCTAGAGTGCACGAAAGGAAATAACACAACAGTGAGAAGACACGACAGATAATTGTGTCTTGGAGCAGCGCAACAAAAAACGCTCAGTTTTTAAGATTTTCGATGTCTCAATTTAAAGTCTTGTGGTACGACGCAGTCTTGGAGTCTTTGGCAGTACCGCGATGGACTGGCGAGTTATTATTTGGAGCCGAGCAAAGAAAGTCGACTCTCCTTTTCCTTTCGAGCGTTCACCAACAACTGAACCAAAAGTACACACTTTGGTCTCGCTCAGCACGACATGCATAAAGGAAAGCCTAGTGTTATTATGTTGCCTGTATCAGACATCAGGCTAGCAGAGAACCACACGCACTTTGTTGTACTTCCAGCAAGGGGAAGCAGAGGCAGGCAGTCAAGAGTATAAAGGAAGTTTGGCATTTGGTTTTCAGAATTCAATTCATTGCAGCGCAGTGGATGAAGTGAACGTGCGAGGGGATTACAGCCTGTGTGAAGTGAGCAAAACACTCGCTACAAACACCGAACACAAAGTTTTTCTCCTGCAGGCTTTCCTTTCCCGTGTCCGCTTGCTTTTTAGAGACTCGTCTCAGCACAACTCGCACTGTCCGCGTTCAGACGCTCATGTGGGAGTTGAGAGGAGGAATGCAGTCTGTTGCATTGGGAGCTCAACAATAATATTTGGATTGCGTAATGTATTGTTGTTCACGCACCTTGAACCATCAAATTACATATTCTGCACAATGAAGAAATGAATGATGCCTGGATAGATGCTTCAATTGACTTGTTCCGTCGTCACGAAACTTGTCATTCAAGATTCAGATTCAACTTGCCAAACCTGCGTTTCTGGCTACGATTTTCTCGATGTCTCACAATAGTAATTAGAATTGCGTCCTGCGTTTCAGCTCAACGGAGTCAGATGCTTTGAAGAAAGGATGAAATAGCCTAGATTTTGTTGCCATGTGTTGTTTACTTCATTCGCTTTTCCTTTCATCGTCATTATTATTCCGATTTCCTATTACCTCTCTGAGCAGCGGTTTACAATTTATTTCAAACTGGCTTCGATGACCTTTCCAATTTTATAACACACGGTAATAAACACGCTCAGCCATTTCAGATAAGTGGTACGGGCAAGCATGAAGTATGAACTCATCAACGCCTAAAGTGGTGTCTGGACATCTGGCATTCAATGCCGTACTCAGCCTTCATCTCAAGCGGGGATGAGAAATGGTTCAAGAAAATAGAAGATGAAGAAATTACCTTTCTGAAGCGAGGAGTGCGTTTCAAAGTTTCTTTTAATTAAGGGATTTATTTACGGGTAAAAATAATGAGTGGAGAAGGCAGATAGAGGAGGCAGGAAACAACAATGCCAGCGCAGAATAACAAAAGGAGTGCCCAGCCTTTGGCAGGAATCTTACATTTTCATTTAACGCGGAAGGATTTCGGCCAACCAAGCCAGGCCAAGCGTATGTGTCTTGCGATCATCTTCAGTGTGTCCCAGTCAAACGCCCTCATCAACATTCTCTAACAGACTTATCAGTGTTCTGACTTCATATGTCTACGAGGGTCCCACCCATTAATCAAAATTGTAACCTTTGTATGGTCCAGTCACTCAAAGTCAACGTTTGGCCAGAGGTGTGTGCACAAGAAACTGGATTCATTAAAGAACTGTCCAGACACATATCAAATTCAAACCCACTTTCGAGGTGGTGGCAGGCTTAATCAGCAATTATTTACTTCATCAAAATTCAGTCCGCCTTTGTCTGCCGAGAAGGATTGGAGAAGAAACGCGTAAATTCAGAAATCATTATTTTTGAAGCCTTGGAGGAAACGATGCGGAATGGAAATTCAGTCGCTGTCAACTATACTTCTAGACTTGTAAGTGACAAAATTAGTAATTTACAAAAGCTAACAAGCACTGGAGCGTATTCTGATGAAAAAATGTTGACAAACGTAGACAATAATTCCTGAACATTTGAAATGAAATCGCATGTTGTTGGTGAGCGGCAGCAGCAGACTCAACACCGTAATTATTTATACGCACCCTGAGGATATGCTTCAACCGTGAAAATCGTAAAAACTCGAATTCGTTAACATTATGCGAGGAAAATGATTACTTTTTGCGTGCGTTGTAAACCTGAACGAACTGGAGTTGCGAAAATCGATTTTTGAATCTTTGTTATCTTGTCGCTCCATTCCCGACTGAGCTTCTGCTTAAATTATTTGACGGCTGAAACGAGTGTTCATGTGCTGCTTGAGCAAACGAATGCCCAGGAACCAGACTTGGAGCATGCGTTTGGGGAGAAGATTATGTGCAGCAATTTTATCACCTGCCTCACTCGCTCGCCTGAAAACGTGTGTCTGGCCTGAGTACGCAGTCTCGCCCCGCTGTCAATTCCAAAGCCCCAAACCACAACTCCTTCACACTTCATAAATAGTTTTATTGCAAGTTTAAGTACAAGCTACATTTTAACAACTTCCTCACCACGTTCATGTTCTCGCATTTTATGATGATGTTTCTTCTCGTTTGCTTTTGGAATACGATAGTCAAAGAATTCAGTGATGCTAATTTAGTCTCTTCGCATGCCTCTCATTTAAACCTCTTTACTAAATTGGGACACCTGATTCCTCAGTCCTGATGAGTTAAGTGGGCTGTAAATTTCAGTAATTAACTGCAAACAAGACAGACTTGAGGAAACTGAAACGCCTGAGCCACAGCGATGTCTGCTATTGGAGTGTAAGGCACACGTTTCCGATTGCTTCGTGTCCACACAAAATCAGACATTTCTCAAACGCATATCTTTACTTGTGTTTGAGTTTCAGTTTAAGCGAGTCAAATATTTGCGACGCGAATTCTTTACCTTTGTGGATTCTGCAGATAATACACCTTCTGGGACACAGGAAGGAAGCACGGCATCAATTCAAAGTGTCAGTAGAATCATATTTTCTGCCTTCGTGAAAAATCAATTTATTTCAACAGAATTCCTATACATGAAGATGACACACAAATCTCAACTCGAATCTCTCTCAATTTCTCACTACGAATAAGTTGGCCATACTACACAGATAGTATTTAAGTAAGTCAATGGATTTACCACAATCAAGGCGGTTGTTATACTTGAATTCGCTCCCTCTCTTTAAGACCATGGACAAGTCAAGACCATGACCATGACATATTCGATTGTCATCATTACTTGACAAGTACTCAAGTAATATTGATTACACCAGACTTCAAAGCGACAGGATGCAGTTGAAGTGGCCGAGATTCGAGCCTGGTCCGGGTTCGTCCCTTTCATTCAAATACTATCTCGCTGTCATACGTGATATAATCTTGAGTGATTACGTAGTGGAAAAGTCAGCTAATTTACCTCACAAGAATTCCATTGTTCATTGGATATCCTCAAACAAATTTTGTCATCTCACCCATTTCAGTCGACTGGCTCGTTTCTCATAATTTGAAGTCGATTTATCAACTGTCAAAACATCAAATACTTCCGTGACTCCGCGGGCAAAGCATTAGTTAGCATCGGCTCTCATCTTCACTCCTTACTACGATTCCGGGTCGGCTATCGAAAGTGCCGCATTGCATGCACAACGCTAATATCAAATATAAATGTTTTGTGACTGAATCATGTTCATAAACTAATTGTCTGGGCTGTTATTAGCTTTCATGCCCTGGTTAGCTCTGGAAACTGGGCACAGTCAATGCTACAAGAGTTCAGGAGAGAAGGGGTTTGTTTTGCGTCAACAGTTCTGTAATGGTTTTTCGTAAACGCAAGAAATCGCTTAGAATCAATTGAGAACTGCAACTAACAATCTCGGTTTGACTTCAAGCGTGCTTATTACCCTTTTTGCCATATCAGTGCAACAAACATAGGATCATGCAAATGCCACTTTTCAGCTATTCAGTTCTGCGCTATATGCTTGCAAAAGCTCAAAGTTTCGTGCACTACATGCAGCGGCTGGCCAGGCAGACAGTTGTTTTAATGCACAAAGAATGTGTACATGAAATGTAGACGCTCTGTGTTCGCTGTGAGTCTGTCATATTCTGGTAATTGCTTTTTTATAGCCGTAATATGTTTGCACGTAATGCATCCTTAATGGTCTGTCTCGAGCAAGAGGGAAATAAAAGAAAAGGCGTGAACCGTAATCCGAAAATTACGGCAACATCATCCTCGCAGATGATGGTAATTAGAAGCTGATATATCTTCGTACAGCACTTTTCATTGTGAGCCACTTTAAAGCGGCGCGGCAAACTATGCGCATGGAGAAGGGGTACGAGGAAATGAACAGGAAATGGAGTCGGAATAAAATCTCGCACTATATCATGTTTATGAGTTACTGCAAACGCAAAGAAAATGGGAGAAAGTTGAACCAAGATTAAAGTTCATCCTCTTCCGAACTCCGACTATGCAGTTCTTAACACTGATTTACATACAAAGTTTATCAAGACATCGGTGCTGTGAGAGAAATTCGTGGCAGTGCTAAACAATATCACACAATTTCAAGAACACGAGAGAGGCAAGTAAGAAGATCGAGTCGGCTCTGCTGTACTTTAATGTATGAATTTCTCATCTCAATTTCACAGTGCTCGCTCGCCATGAATGGCTGGCTTCCAGATCTTGTGCATAATCTTATTTCTTTCTCCTCGTGCCTGTGTCAACTTGAAGACGCAAAAATATTCGCATATCCTACGAAAGAAGAGAAGGCATCACGCTTGCTTAATTACGTTAGAGAACAGAGAAAAAGTTTGTCCATTGGTTTTCTGATCTATCATCGCCATCAATTCCTGTGCCTCTTAAGCACTGGCAATGGATGTTCATTAAACTCCATGTGCATGTGCACTGCAAACTGCCTCGTTAAATACTCCCACGCGTAGTCTATATATTTAGCTGAACTCAAATGTCCACCATTCCATTCCTCACTCAAGTGACAAACGCTGTTCTGTTTTGGTTAATGCCATTCGTATCGTCTTTAAATAGTAGTGTACATGGCGCTAAATCGGGATGTATTGGCAGTTGACGGTAGTTGCGCGTAGAATAAAGTCCCAAGTTGAGAGAAAAAGTTTTGTCCTAATTGAAATTGAAGGGAGATTTTCATGGAAAGCGAGCTAGGCCGAGATGGGGGTTAATAGCTTAATCTCATTACCTCTTATCCTATGAACTCTGAATGCGGGAGGCTGCCATTGACGACTCAAGCACCTCACTCTCGGCAGCAGCTTTACTGCTTCCTGCTCTGTTCCTGGAGCTAGACTGGATAGCAATGCAATACTTCAACTACTTCAACTCGTCTTCCTTTTGATCATTGTAGTGCCAGTTTCGATTATTTTTCTCAGAATACTAGCGAAACAAACCCATTAGCGCGAGTTCAAAGTTTGATAATTCCTAAAGTGCATTACGTGTTCAGCGCAGGCTTGCTAGACATCAAGCTTATGCTTACTTTCCTTACTTTACTTTTGCTGGCAACACTTTTCAAACAAAGGCGACGGCCGAGCCAACAGTCAATTGCAAGTCACTTTGCGATGAATTAAATTCCTTGGAAAGTAATTTCAATAGCTTGGATTTCATTCTTGCTAAGAAAAATTTTAAGTCACAGTCTGACAACCTGTCCAAGCTAAAAAGGTGCATACCATGGAACTAACGAAAATGGTCTTCCTTCCCATTGCAAGATATCAAACCTCACCTAAACTGTCGTACGCTCCACAGTTTACCTAAATTCTTCGCCATTATTCAAAGACCCTTTCCAGATGTTTTCATTGTACATCACATCACTTTCGCGTTATGAAAGCAATCCATTCCACATCCACCATGGTACTGGTTAACCAACAATGAAACCGATTCAAAGATTTAAACATACACACAAAAGAAGTGATTCCAAATATTTCAATAGTTTAAAGATATGCCCACAATGCTATCTTGGTACAAAGAAAATCGTGTTTAATGTTGTAGAATCTTTCATTCAAATGTAGTAACAAATCATTTCATTCCTTAAACACCATTTGAATTCAATCCAATCGTTCTACAATAGAAATAAAAGAGAACATGTGTTTTCTTTTGGACCGGAGTTGGAACTTATCGGCGACCACTCATCATTCTCATTGGATTTGAGGCCGAAATATGAATTTTCACATTCATTCTATTCTCTAACACGTAATTTTACTGTGGGCACCTGCGCCAAGAGTCGGGAATGTGACTAAACATTTATACGCCATGCTTAAAGAGCAAAATCATGTCACACGCCGAAACTCACCATTAGGGAGGAAGTGGAACAATAACACTGAATAACTAACAGAACGGGAAAGAATTATGCTACTGAATGGGTGATAAAGTTTGTCCATACAGTGCACCATTTTGACAATGACCATAATCGTCAGTATGTAGAGTAATGCGATGGGGCAATATCTTTGACGCGCTGCTCCACTTTCTGAATGACTTGCTTAATAATCACATTTCTATTCTTCTCAGTCTGAAACTTTCTGGAAGATAATTTCGCGGCTGGATTTGGGCGACCTTACGACACGGTTAAGTGGTCCTGAGACACAGCGCTGAATTTTGATGATGGGATTATATTGACTCATTCTGTTCCTTTGTATTTGAATCCAATGAATGAGTAAATTGCCCGTGGAATCACGTTGGTAGATGGTTTATAGTTTATGGATGGTTTCCTGAATAAAAACCCCGCCTTCATGATCTTAATTGAGCAATTTGCCAATACAATTAAAAATAAACAATGAAAACTCATTTGGCCCGTTGAGACTCGACTAACCTTCAGTGAGCTCCAAGGCGCAAGGGCAATATCAGACGTTCAATGAATTTTTAGAGCTTTTGAGTACAGACGCTTTTTGCGAAAGTCAAACTCAAGCAAGAATCAGTCAATTGGAAGTGAAGCCCTGGGAGCCAAAAGAACCTGCTTTCGATACTTTGAAAGAATTGGGTTTGACTCCTGAATATAAAAATGAAACGCCGGGAAAGAAATTCAGGCGCGGCGAGAGCGAGAATAGAGAGCCGGAATCAAAGTCAATCCGACTGAAGAGTCAATCTTTGCATACAGAGAAGGAACAGAGCGCGAATCGACGTAAAGTTAAACTTCAACTTCAAATCTGGAGAAAAACTTTTTCTCTTTCAAAACTATCATCTCAACCTGCGAAATGGTAACTTTCCTCTCCCAATGTTGGAACTTGTCTGGCCGAAGGAGCGAAGTTTCCGCGTTTCCTTCCCGGTCCAACTTTAGGCATAATGAAAGAAGACGCATTAGTATGTAAGGTGCAGCCAGAAATTTCACGCATTCTGAACTGATCCATCATTTATATCTGACCATCAAACATTGAATGAAAATGAAACCACTCAGATTCACGCACAGAAAACTTTCTCTAGATTTGGCTCATTGCACTAATAATCCATTAACTAACCCCAACGCAACCTTCACTTCTGATGCCAGATGCTAACAACCTCATCACCAGCCAGTATTTGGAAATGGCCATAAACTTACATCTCGAGAGAAGTGCATCATGACTTGAAATTAACGCGGAAGTACTTGAGTAATTTTTCCTTCTTAAGAAAGAGTTCAGTTCAGACCTTCAACTCGGGTGAATCGAACAAATTTCTCGCATTTATTCAATCCTGTTTCAGACCAAATCAAATAAATGAGATCCTTTCTCATATTTTCTTTGATACATAAGACACTTTCTTCGCACTCAGACCCTCGTTCATATTTCTCAGTGTCTCGGAGGGTATATTCATAATAAACTAGAAGCGCTGTGCGCGGCGTAGCCGAGTATAAAAAATTTTTTGACTTCATTGAAAATTGATACCTCGACATTTTTAACATTTCTAAACCTTTCTCGCCTCCCGACTCTCGTTCCATGGTCCCTTGTTATTCGAGGACATTTGAACTCATAAAATTCCTGCACTGCACTGCAAGTGACGTTGTGTGTGGATCCGCTGAGAGAATATCAAAATGCGTGAAGATGACTTTTCGGGTACTGCAATATTAGATTTCAGCCGAACCCATTCATATACATCAAGTTTACACGGGAGCATGGCAGTCGCTGCACTGCTCGAGTCATATTTTAGAATTTACTCATAATGCGGAATTAAGTTAGGCTGAGCACGAGTAGGTGCATGGAAATGGAAAGTCACACATCTTGTAAATTGCTGCACACACGACCCTGCCCTGCACACAGCGGACTACTTTCTTCTCATTACAACCTCCAAAAACACTTTCTCGGTGATGGTCTCTCTTTTGCATTTGCATAAAATAGAATAAAATATTACATTACAGGAAGAAGAGGAGGAACACAAGTGCCGCCTGGTAAAATAATACTTTTGAAGATCATTTCATGGAACAAAGATTTTGCTTCTCTTAAAAGGAACTACAACTAACCATGAATGAACAATTTACACAATTACAGTACAACTCGTATTTGTCTTGAGAGCTCGCTAGTCTGCATCGCTCAGCCAGCAATCTGCCACCCTGTGAGTTTAATTCTAGCTTACTCAAGCCATCGGTTTGTGTTTAAGACTTCCACATGGAGCAAGAGTGAGATTACAATAAATTACTGTTTGCATTTTTGTATTTTTGTTACTTTTCCAATTAATTTCCTTCCTCTTCGTCTTTCGGCTTGCTTTCATGAGGAAAGTTGTCTTGCCCCTAGTTGTAAGAGGTAGTCTTTCATTTTTAATTAGATTTCGAGTCCAACCACTGCGCTATTATGATCATCAGTGTCCTACTTTCACTTTGAATAATTTGCAAAATAAATTCACGGTGCTCTTCCACTCTGTCTCGAACATCCTCCTCATTCAGAACCAAGAAGCTTGCTGTGGGCTCCGCCACGTAAATATATCACAAGTTACGGGACGTTTAATTAGAAAGATACGCAACTTTACGTAGTGACTGGCGACCAACCAGAGTCTGCCTCTTATACACTAGCAAATTAAGCTAGTAACTCATGGACGAACCGTTAAACACAACTTCCTACTGCTTGCGCACTGAGTGGGAATGAAAATTTAGTATTCCTCTCATCTCAGCAATTCTGTTTGCCAATGAGCCAATTTTATCTCTTGTATTATTCATTTGCTTGTACGAACACCACACGAAGCCCGACAAATACATCTATCGAGCAGGCGTTGCTCAACCTCCAGCAGAGTATGACCACAACAGTAATGTTTATTGTTGCCATTACGCGCACACTTCAAACCACATGAGCAGAACGTACATCAGCCGCAGGAGCGGTGGTTTCATTGCGGAGCGGATCACAGCGCGGAAGATATCAGCAATGGTCGTTCACGGAATTTTCAGACTAAGCAACAGATAGACCGTTTTGGTATCACATATTACTCGTGACTAACAAACTGGAAGCCAACCATTTTCATTAGATGGGCTAATTCAAACTAAATGCAAATGAGAGTGCATTATTCTTAATGATCTTGTCACCAGTGTAGCTACGCGGCGCCAATGGCGGCCTGGAGGAGAGCCATAATACAGATCAGCTCAAGCATCAGATAAGCCATAAGCCAATTCTGGGAAGTCAAGTCGGGGCCAGAATCCAAGAATCCATAGCATTCTGCCAATTGAATTGAATTACTGCGAGTGGAGGCACGAGGCAAAAAAGGGGAAGTCAAAAACATAAAATGTCAAGCCGTGATGGCAATTGTGATGTAAGAGATTTTGTATCTCAATTTAGAAAATAATGGGAAATAAGTATAAGACCATGACTTACAAGGAAAGCTGACATTTCAATTCCTTCCTCCCTTAATATTGTATAGCCATGTACCTTGCAATATTGCGACGCATCAGCATCGTAACCTTTGCTCTTTCGTGAAGAAAATATGCTCAATTTGAGCACGTAAATGTTTACGAGCATAAATTTCAGAGCGAAAATACTGTGCCGTAAAACTGAATCAATAGAATGACTGACTAGGTCCAGAAATAAAAGCAATGATCAAATATTTATTTGATGTAATGGCACGCAGCCACGAGCCCATCACTAATTTACCGAGTCATTACTACGATAATTGTCTCCGAACTGAAGGACATTGATTTCTGTTTCTATCCATCCATCCAAAAATAATGACCGACCGCGTTTGTTGTCGGGCTGGACGAACGAAATGGCAGGAATTGAAGCGCAAGAGACAAGAGCTGCATACCAAGAATGAAGAGAAAAAGGTGGCGCAATTCTATCAAAGGGGAAATGATTGCGACCACCTAGCCAGAATGGGAAATCAATCATTTCATTACACAGTGGAGGAAGAATATGATTACAGCAAAACCATTGTGCCTTTGTGCAATCGAGTTACGGACGCTATCTTGGTCTTTCTCCGCTGCTCCGTTGGGTCAATGAAGAGAACGCAGAGAAATATTTAGAGCAATTTCAATTCTTGTTATGGAATAATAACAATCAAAGGAATATTCCTCGGACTTATCTTCTGAACTCAGGCAGGAAATAAAACGAAGCATCAGAACAGACCAACTCTCTTTTATGCTTTGGCCCCACACACAACCATGTATTCATATTAATGTAATGCCAGGCATTAGTTTGGGCATAACACCGTAGAGATACACAATTTAGAGCAAGTTTCCTCGTCCACTTTCTCTTCCTCTCGCAGACAAAATGAAATTTTCTTCATACGCACTTCGAACACCGGAGAAAGTAAAATGGGTAGAGATGCGACTTTTCCTGTGAAGCCTCCGGCTCGTTTTTATTTTCCTAGAACATTTTGCAGTTCTTTTTCACACAAGGACAGTTTCGGGAATGATATGGGAATACCAGACAACGATGATGACGGTCCGCAAGGAAATTACTTAATAATCATGTTACAGGGACTTATTTTCACTTCGAAACTCTAATTTAATCATTCCCTCGCATTTCCTCCCAGGCGATACAGGCGGAGTAATGTTGTGCGATACTCTTTGAAATATTCCGCATTCTCTAGCGAGACGCGAGTACTTACACTATCTTCCTCTTCAGGGCGCTTATGCAGATTTAATCAGCTCTCCACCGGTTTTATTCTCGCTAAAATTTTCATTATGCCTGGAAAATGTTAATTTATTATCGCAACCACTCGAAATATATCCAACCTCTCATCAATTGTCAATCAAGCCCATTTTTATCTTTCTGACTTCTCTGAAGCCACAATAGTAATTTTACTTTCTGACTTCCAAAGTAGACATGCAATTTGCGACGTGGCCGCTTCCCCTCACCTGACAGGAGTAATTTCTCTTCCCTTCCGTCTCCCTTGTTGCACAAGACGCAATAAATTTTATATGACTTTGAGCAAGAGTAAACGTCTGAAATGAAGGAAGACTTTGCAGTGGGGAAGAAGATGGGTCTTATAAACTTTGCATGACTTTCCCCTGTTAGCTTGTCTTGATGGGAGGAATCGAGTCATCTTTGACTGCCTGACTGTCATGTCAGGCCGCGATACCCACGTCGATTACACGCGCACGCAATTGAGGGCATGCGAAAGAGGTGGAGATGACTGGTACAGTATTCTTCTGCTTGTACATTTTGCTACAAGCTGACAAACGCGAGACAACACTTCGTATTGGGAAGGATGTTCTGATTGCACTCTCCGCAACACGGCAAAAGCCATAAACTCTTCAAATAGACTGTCCTTCGCAAAGCAGGACCAAGACAAGAGGAAATATGATTTGACTCAACGCAAGACAACGTGCTTATGGGTTCATTTTCAACAACACCTTTCTCAATATTTGCACTCGTCTTGTTGCGAGACGGTACACACGAAAGTCGCAACAACTTTATCCCGCTATTCGTAAAACCTGGTAATAGGAAACCTTAACTCTAGACATTCATTCAATATGCAGATGCAATATATAATATTAGAAGCGACGGTGCACTTTCCTGCTCTGATCTCTCCGTGGCAAAATCATTTGCGTAATACTGAATGAAGTTTGAAACATCTTCTCCCCTAATTCCATATTGTAGCCGACACACTACGAAGGAAGTGCACGAGAAGAAAAAGACAACAGAATTTTGCTTCTTCCCTTCCTTGCCTCTTTTATCTTCCAAAAAGGGAAACTCAATGAAAAAATAATGAGAGAGTTTCTCTCTGCTCTTCGCTTACCCGAGAAACCCAAAGAAATTAAGATCCGTGAAATCTCATCATAAGACGGATCGATGAATCTTTCTTGTTCCGTCTAAGCTCTAAGCTGTGTACTTTTTCTCTCAATTTTCGGAGTTTTCTCTTTGGCGAAAGTGCGAGAAAACGTACTATTAAATAGGACATCTTCATTCTCGGCGGCAGAAGGAAAAATGCACAATGGAGATGGCTAAAGGTTGCCAGGCGCCAATAAAACTTTATATAGTGTAAAGTAAGAAGAAGCTGTGTGGGAATGAATAAGTTAGGACGCGGAGAGGAAAGTAATCGTTCCCACAGAAGAATGTCCATTACCCTCGCCTCAAGTAAGTAAGTGCGCAACACAACTAGCAAAGACCCGACCAAGACCCAGATTACCAAGATACTCCTCCTCTGAGCGACAGCGGGCACAGAATTATAAGTTTAAAAAAACTTTCTTATTAAATTATTATTAGTTGCAGTATCATAGATTATTTGGCATCATTCTCGTGTTGTCGGGATTAGACCCTTGACTCAGAATCTGAGCCGGGTTGATCCCAAGAAGCGTCCGCTTCGAGTCCCAAGCAGAAAATAAAAGCTGAAGAGGCGAACTGTGGCCTGTGCCCAGAACATGTAAATAATTTGCTAGTGGTGAAGCAGAGGATTAGAAGCCTACTTCTTATTCATGAATACACCTGGCTTCGCAAATATTAATGATTTCCTGGCCAAAGATTGCCTTACATGGAGTCAACAATCAACTATTTAACTTTTCACATGCCACGCCGATTAGGACAAACCCAAACAAAGTGAAGGAACGTTTTACAAAAGCGAAACTTCCTAAATAGACTGCTTGCAAGACTAGCAATATTTAATGCGTCCAACGTATGCGACAGAACGACAGGAAACTATTTACAAAAGTTCTGGTTTCCTACTTACAGCAACACTTTACAAACGAACTCAAGAGAAGTATGCTAACTGCATTCTTTGTCACCGTATCAGTCCATTCTCGGTGTGCATATCTCTGCAAGATTCTCATCAGAGCTACCCGTTTGATCAAAATACCAGCACACCCTTTCTTGGTTTGATTATCATCAAATGGTTCCGCTTTTTCGTTTCCGAAGATAATACAAGTCGGAACTCGTACGTAAATGGTGAGATATTCTCCACCGTTACAAGAGCCCGAACGTATAGACTCGCTTCCATTATCAGAATGTGGAAGGCTCCTGAAATAACATTGACGTGGAGTCAATGCAGTGTGATATCACCCATCAAATCAATGGTAATGGTAACGGGGTGGCCGAACCAGTCCCGGGGAAGCGTAGAATAGGTAGAATATCTGATCAAAATGCGTCGTTTCGCTACTTTCATGTGAAATTTTGGATTCCGCATTCACCCTTCATTTTCACTTTCATAACTCGTTTCGCTTCCATCTCCGTCTCTTTCCCCAGCAGCAATTCCATTACATATTGAATGGGAACGACAAATGTTCATAAATACTCGCCTTTCACGTTTTCCCCCTGGAAAATTATTTCATTATAATTGAATTATATTGCAACTACCGTAAGGGTGCAAGTCCTGCTGGTAGTCGCAACGCCAGCTCCTGGCTGAATCGAGCCATGCACCAGCCACCAGCAAGAACATTCTCGTAAGTCACAAAAGGTAATAATAATTTTTCTGGAACTAACGAACCTTGACGTCATATTTTAGTCGGCTCTCCTACAAAGTTACTCTCAACCTCAGTCTCACTCGTTATTTAAATTTCGGAGACTGTGGAGTCAGAGCTTGGAATTTCCGTCAGTAACAAAATATCAGCTCACACTTGAAAGATTTCATGCACCCAATAATCACAGTGGCCATCGGCCGTACATTTGTTAATTGTAGGTTTGAATACTCCCTTCTTTAAACTAAATTAAACTATTTGAACATGAAATCTCGATTTGAAATCTGCAACTTCATCAAAAAAAATTATGCGACTGTGCAGCATGTTTCAGATTTTATGACTTCATACCGTGCAGAAAATAAAACGATGGGGGTTTGTTTCACTTACGTCAATCTTGTTTCAATAACATTCTTTTATGGCCTGGCTCTACTGCAACGTAAAACATGAACCTTTGGATGAAGACAAGACCCGAGATTGTCTTTCTACAAGGAACGGAAACATGAAACTCGTAATAAAATCCAAGCCATGTTCTGGCCCAGCCTCTGCAGGCTGCAGTCTGGGCTCACGGAAAGAGAAGACATCAATAACAAAATGTCATAAGCTTGGGTGAAACATTGTCGAATGCTTTCTGTTTTGTCAAAATCTTTCTGCCGCACTTTCTGTCTCACTCCGTCTTAAACAAAGCAGAATGTTGATCGAAAGAATTTCTTGGCCGGGAAATTTATTGGTTTCAGCAACATAACTCAACGTCAGAGGACTCAAGTGGGCAACAGGAGAATGCGAGACATAAAGTTGGTCAACGGCTGTTGCTGATGGTGACCGAAAGGATTAATGTGTGCCGAAACTTTCTCCACTCGTGGTGCTGTTCACCGCTCAGGTCGCGCTTTTCATTTGTGCAAGTTGGCCGCACGACGCAACCCATAAAATGCGTTTGCAGGTTGGCACGGGCCTGGATTATGTTCCACGAGGGTCTTGTATCAATCTTAATGATCCTTTTTGGTCTCTGCTTCTACTATTTAGGAGGAAAACATTCGAAATTACGAAAAGGTAATTGTACCTTATTCACTTTCCCTGGTGAGCAGACGCCGAACATTGTAGGCTTCTATGGGCTCTGAGCCCACAGAAGAACAGTGCAACCAACAAGAAAAAGGAGAAAGTTAAGACAAGCAAAATAGTTAAAGAGTCATTTGAGAAAATGGAAAGTCACTCCACTCCGCGAAGCCGCAGCAGCAGTTGTAAAGAGACGGTAATAAAACACAGCATATGTACACCCCTCCAGTAACAACTCTTTAGAGCCTACCTGGGCTCGCTGCCTGGATGCCAAGACAAACAGAGCACATAAAGAGCGAGTCGCAGCCTCAATTAGAAAATGACTTGTCGAAATTAAACAGCACGAAACAAAGTCTCCGTTTGAATCTAACGGGCAATGCAATGCAGTATGCAGTAATTTTCCCTTTCCTAATACCTTGTCTAATAATTTTGGATCCTGCACAACAAAGCACTTCGGACACAGTTGTAGTTGTGGATTAAATAAAGCAAAGTCAACGGAGGAGTTTCTCGTGACAGAGTCTTACGGTAAAATGGTAATTGAAGTCCTAAAAATAAAGCAGGCTCTCGGTGTATGCAAAGTTAATGGCATCACGGAGAGTTACGATAATAACGAAAAAGAAGGGTGATTTCGTTGGAAGAAAGCAACAAAACAAACCCTCAAAGCATATTTTCTATCAGAGCATATTATACAGAATTAACAGCAAATGATACATGGTGTCGTGCGAGCTTACGACTGTGCGGTGGAATTTACATTGACTGAATTTGATCTGACTGCAATTCTTCGTACACTGAACTCAGAATACTTTCTATTATTTTTTCGTTCGCCTGGTATCAGCTTTACACTTTGGACTGTTACTGTTATGCCCGTCTTTCTGCGAGATTGGGAAAGCTTAAGCGAAACAAATGGGCTGCAGGCACTGCATGTACGAAAGGATCACGACGAGATGAGAAAAGAAACTACTGCTAAAGGGATTTGGAGAAATTCCGTATCCATCTCTATTCACTCATCCATCCATTCATTTTCAATGTCACTATATCACGTCACTTTGCATTAAGTTAGTCATATATACTTCCACGAATAAGTGCAAGAAGAATTCAAAGTTTGCACAGAATTGAATCCCGACTGTCTCTCGCCTCAAAAGTAATAAGGTTCTAGGAAGGAGTAAGATTCCTTCGCTCGTCGCATCCACATCTTGTCCTTTCCTTTGATGAGCCTCAAATCAAACTCGCTGGTCGTGGAGAAGAGCGTGTAAAAGGAGGATTCTTGGCCTTGACGCACTAATGTATTACGATAATAATATCGAAGGTGCGAGAGAGAAAGAGGGCACGGGAATGACGCTGAAAAAGTACTTCTGGATTCCCCCTCGCCCGGCCACAAAATGTCCTGACATTTACAATATTCTCCTATCTGATAAATTATCACAAGATAAACAATTCCACGCACTTGCAACTTTTAGGAGCTCCGGTAGTGCCCGTAAAGTCAAAGATCCGCGAAGTGAGGGGCAGAAAATATTGGCCGCTTCTTGTCATCTCTCATTAAAGATGATATTAACCCACACCATAGTGCAGCGAAATCACTTCCACCGCACATACTTGACTCACTTCTGCCTTTCCGACAATGATTTACCGAATATGCGGCTCCAATCTCTAGTGCATTTGGTTTATTACAAAATTAGTGAGTATAATGACTACATTTGGGGAATAATTTCTTCCTAACATTTCGCCACGGACCATAAACCTTTTAGGGTCCTCCAGGGCCCGAATTTATTGCTCTCAATCGGGAATCAAATTGCCGAAACCAAAGGTGA
Source organism: Mesaphorura yosii (assembly GCA_009869945.1). Classification (NCBI taxonomy): domain Eukaryota; kingdom Metazoa; phylum Arthropoda; class Collembola; order Poduromorpha; family Tullbergiidae; genus Mesaphorura; species Mesaphorura yosii. Next base: position 89,899 of record WIXG01000046.1, on the reverse strand, counting down.
GCCTAATAACAAACATGAAATTCCATCCAGACTTTACGAAGCCATATAGACTCACTCAATTCAAAGAACGGAATTCGAATATCGAAACCTGTGTTGTAGTCTATCAAGTGTGACATGACAAAAGTTAATACCTTCTACTCACGTTATAATCTTCTCAACAGCTCAATTGTCACACGCCGAGAGGCAGCAGGAGACACGGCAGCACACTTGAAATGCTCAGAAAGAATTTGAAATTAAATAAGAAAATCCAACTTAAGCTTCCAGCTTGAATTATTAGAATTACCGGCTCGCACGTGATAATGCTTTATTAAATAACACATGCCTCTCGATGCCGGTGTCATGCACGAACTGGACAAAGTAAGAATGTGAAATCCATAACCGTAAAGGAACATGATTATCAGTAGGGCCAAGTGACACATTCTTATGTGATGCTGGTCTTGGAATTCGATTATCGTGTTCTTGAAAGCGAATACCTACAAAATATTCAAGACTTAAATACTAATCGTGCACTTCCTCCCAATTATTAGCGCCAGCTGAAGTTAAACACTCATGGCAGCCGAAATTCGTTTAGAAATGGCGGAAGTGAGAATGGTTGGTGCTCGGATCGTGTGGATGAAAGTGAAATGCAGCAGTTAGCACATGCCAATGAAATCTAAACTTACTTTTGCACCGGACGGTGACGGATACTCGTACGAAGCCTGCAAGAGTTGACTTGAATTTCAAAGGTTAAAAGAGATCGAAGCATTTACTTACATTTGGAAATCTGATCCAGCAAACGATACGGTAAATACGATAGGGGCCCTGGCGAGGTAAATTAATCGACTCTGAATCCGTTGTTTTGCTATGAATACCATATGACAATAGTTATTCGAGATGACGAACTTAATGTAAATCCAATGAGCTTTCCACCACATTTAGGCGAAACCCGAAAATGAAATCAGACTGAAAATAATCAACTCTATCTTTTCCTGCTCCCTGAAAAAGTGTAGCTTTCATTTATTGCCTCTTTCGATCAGTGCTTCGGGGGAGGTAAATATTAGCCTTCACTCCGTCTCAAATCAGCTAAACCATCCTCATGAACGGTTTTTATTACCATCCTTCTCCTGATCAAAGTAAAGCCTGAGTAAAGAGTTTTTTTTACAATAATGCTCCTGCCTGCTCTAATAAATGGGGTTTTCTGCACTTTCTTTCTGAAACTCGTTCTGTAAAAATCGTTCTAGCGTGCGTGAGCTGAGCAACGCGGATTGCGTAACAGCGTTTGTAAGATCGTTCATGAAAGTTTGGGCGGCCAGGTTCCCCCTGCCTGCCTGCATCGGTCTCGTTGTTATCAATTTCCCATGTTACTACTAAATTAACTTTTCCCCTTCTCGTTCCCTGCGCTGGTGTCTCTACAACCAACTACAGCACTACAATAACTTTCCTTCTCCGACGCGAAACTGATTAGTATGCTACTCTTGACCTTCACCTTGACCAGAAAGTTGAATGGTGCGGAGAACGATCTCGGATGTCTCAATTGTGCGTTGTGTACAAATGTGCTTTCATCTCATTCATTATTAACGCACCAAAAGAGTATCCCATAAAAACGTCAAGATGATTCTTACCTTCAAATGTCAGGTTTGTGGTTTGTGTCGGCACGGCGATGTCTGACGAGACCAGAACACGACCCATGCACAAGACGAGGAAGAGTAAAGCTGCGGTTGTGGCATCGAGCAGTGAGATTCTTCTCCTGCGTCTCTGAGGCGGACTGGAAATTGGTAATTGCTGAATGAAAATGCTGCACCACGAAGTCTTTTTAGAGTTCCGATAATTTCGGCATTGTTTGGGCGGGCGTATCTTTGACGAGGGAGAATGCTGACGACAGTTGGAAGATTCGTCTGTCTTGAACCTGGAGTCAGGTTCGGGGTTTTCTGTTGCCTTCGTCATTTTGATTTTTGGTGAGTTTGGTATTTGATGAGGGCACGAACGTAAAATCCTTAGTGCAAATACACGCTTTGGCAGTTATTCGCAGACGATGAAGTCACTCCGTGCAGGCTGCATTCGTTTCCGTCAGAAGAGATATAGTGAAGAGTGCGTTCGATCGTTGCTAGCAAGATAGGAGTACTCGAGCGAAGTGCGATTCTTTGATTGATTGATTTGATTTCCTCAGCTCGGAGCTTGTCGAATTTTTGTCTCCTTAAAGGTAAACAATGCTCATCGTCGTGTAATGCCGAACGTGGGGTACGGGTACCTAATGTGGAAGAAAACGAAAATGTCATAACTTGCATGGAAAAATTGATCATCTGTCACCATAAATTCTACAAGGATGCATCTCTTTCTGTTTATTTTGCAGGCATCGCCGTACATTCTTTACTGTGCTTGTAAGGTTCTAAAGTAAAGAAGCTTGTTTTTGTGTCACGTGATATTTCTGCCACTTTGGGACTTCGATTTCAGATTGCTAAATTGGTTTTGGCCTTTTTGTTGTCTTTTGAGATTTTTTTTACGAAAGCTTGTCAAACGGGAAACCGACTTTCAGAGAAATGGAGCTGGACAAATAAGACAAAGCCTCATGCACTTAATTCACTCAGATTTAAAGGAAGGAGTCAATTTCTCTCTGAAACAATTAGAATCGAGCTACGAAATGGAATCGAGACGGCAGGACGTATCACGAAACTGGTCAGACAAACTGCCTGATCCCATACGGTTGCACGCATTAGCGTCAGATTCTTTACCCTGAGACACTGGAGACAAGTGGATTTCTTCGTGATGAATTGCAGAGGTGTTCTTTAGTGCTTAGCCTGAATGACATAAATAATCCTCACAAGGCAAAAGTAGCAAAAAGTTTAATCTGAGAAAAATAATAGGAGTAAAATGATAAAGGCACCCCGGCAAGAGTCATTATACTTTCAAGCATTTAAACAATGGAATATTTACAAGACACATTCCCTTGTTCGTCGCTCACCCGTGGTCTCAAGAGCGACCTGCGTGCAGGAAGTCCCCACAGTGCGAAGACGAGGACTTTCGCTGCTTGCACCGTATAAGCACACGAACAATTGTTTCACCTCAGCGAGCCATAAACTGCACGCCGTTGTTTTTGATGGGAATTTTAAAATATTCATAATGTAATTCTCAATGTGACAAGGTGCAATATTTCAGAAGGCAGCGAAGGATTCAAGGCATACCAACTCGTAAAGAAGGCTCCAAACAGGCTCACGTGCAATGCAGCCACCCGTTCGACGACATTAATTTGATAAATCAGAAAATGTTTGCTTCGACTTCAATCCGAATTCAATTATATTGAAGTCTTCATTTTCTCACTACTGTTGACCCTTGCGAACCTTTCATCTTGGCCTTTACACCCAGAATTCATTGGTTGCTGTGGTTCGGCGCAAGTATTAATGGTTTACACTCATAAGTTACAAGTTGCAATCATTTATCCCTCCAATGCTTCCGACCACAGTTGGCTTCTCTTCCAAACCATTAACCTCTGAAGGTTGCGGGCTAGATGAAAGCGGTTGCTTCGCAATACACGTCTTATGAGTGGTTGCGGTTGATTTTCTTGTAAATGTAAAACTAACTTTCTTGGTTTGAAAACTTTTGGGGCTAGCAAACTAAAAGCCAGCGAAATGATCCATCGCGATGTGTAGATTAGCCTGACTGGTTAATTTATAATTCGTGCTAACCTAAAGCCTTTGTGTTGAGTCACAATGCAGTATTCGTTGAGTCTTCTGGGGTTCAAAGTTTAGGTTCAACTTCCATGCATCAAAATTTCTGCTCCAAGAAGCTAACTTCCCCATGTTCACTGCAACCACCAAAAATTCGCATTGCCAGTTTCGTCAACTTGTCCAATTGGAGAATCTGCAATTACAACAAGCAATTACATTAAGCGTCTTCGATTGTGGAAACTAGTTGTATTATTCGAACAAAACAGGAAACCCGATGCAGCACACATGCGTATTCATCAAGCCAAACCGCCACATTCCTTCCATCACGTATTTCGGAATTGGCAATTGTGGCATCGTTATGGCGTTTCGCTTGACCGATCTCTGGCATTTCTTAGACCACCATTTTCTTGGAATCCCATCCACAATAGAATCGAACCAAAGGAGGCAAATAAAAGAAAGGAGAAAATGCTAACTTTAATAATGTGCTTAATTCACTGGAAAACTCTACGCTTCTCCCCTATTTTTCTTCTCGCATTATCTCAACCAGCCAAGAAGAAGAAGAGGGTCAGTCTAGTCGAGAAGGTGCAGGCAGACAGAGTTTGAAACTCAATACCTTATAAAACGAATCTCATTTATTCTATGGCACCCGTAGCCATTTCTAAACCAGGCTTGTTTCACAAATGCATACACGAACCTGCTGGCCAGAAAATCTAATATCAAAACTTGTAATGTAAATTGCGCTTCTTACGAGGGCCATTTCCATCTGTTTCGTGTTTGAGGAGACTTGGGGATTATAGGAAAGGTACGGCACATCGCATTGCCAGTAAAGGAGAAATAAGAGGCGTCCTCCAAACTGTCAAGTGAAAAGTCATGATACTAATTGTGGGTAAGACAAGAAATATGAGTTTGTGAACCGTGCTTCCTATTCTTTACGAGGTGCAGTGCGCAGCATCATCTGCACTGCACTGCTCTGCACTGGAGGGTGATGGTAAACAGCATAGAAAATGGAAATAATAACATTACATGCGTTTTTATGGAATGGAAACAAGTTACTGACATATTGGAAGATAAAGCATATTGTGCGTCTCTGTACTTTATGTGTTCCATGACCGTGCCAAGGAAAACTCCAGCTTACAGCGTGCCGACCCTTTAAAAATGAGACCGCATAAAATGATGTTCGGCATCCGTTACAAAGCACTAAAGGTCCATTATGCTGTTCAAACATCGGCTTGATTTCATTCGGGTCATGAAAGATGCTGTGTGGCAGAGCCTAGAACGAGGAGAAGAAGACGGAGCACGTCTTATCTTTTCAATTCAATATGATTACACGCACAAACCGAATAAGAATAAATTCCACAAGTAACTCGGCACAAGCACAAGCTGCTCAGGCCACAAAATACAAAATAGAGATTAAGCGAACAAATAAATGATTCATGGCTTCTTTCTCACTGCCGCGAATCTTTCCACATCACTTGAGCGCAAACATTGCTTTCATCTTAGGCTGGCGATTAGGCATCGCATTGCCAGAATATTCATTCGCATGGGGCCAGAGGAAATCAGACTCACATAAAGATAAGTACACACGAAGCCACTCAGCGCGGAGGAAGTCAGAATCGTCGAGCAGAAAGGACGACGACGAGAAGCAGTGCGGCGCTTGGGAGACAAGAAAGAGGAGACGCGATGATGGAGAAGTTAACCCGACTGATGAAATTTTTGCTTGGCAGAAGAAATATAACAATGATATTCGAGCACAAAGGAATAAAATGTTTTCGTCTTTCGAGGCCGAAGAGACAGGAAGTAAAAGCGTTTGAAAGGGGAAGAAAAGAATGGAAAAAAGGCACGGGCGATACAAACTGCGGACCGACACCGACGACTCGCAGTCACAGCACTCTCGATCGACGCAATTCCATTAGTGCAGTCGTACAGTGCTTCTGTCCTCATGTAAGAATGTGTAAGCCGTAAACACGGCAAACTAGGCACGATGGAGGGGTAGAGCTGCTCGAATTGTGAATTTGCCAAAAATTAAGTAAACAATTCACCTAATGTGTGTGACGCACAAATTCAGATTAATTTTCTTAATTTGGGTCCATTCGTAATTGGTGCGGTTTGCCAGACGCAAGAAGTCGAAGCCATTTCGAGTGAGTCATTTGTTGCCTCAGCATTTGTGTTTCAGCCTCAGCAGTCTCCGTGCATCAGCGGATCAGCTTATGGCTTACTGAATGAAAGCAGTTCAACTTTCGTAAATAACAAAAGCTTCTTAACAAAACAAATAAAGATAGTGCGTGCGAGCTTTCGAAAGGCGGGAAAGAGAGTTGCAAAAATTTATATTAGTGAGATGATGCTGAGTTATGAAAAGGATAAGTAGCCAAAAATTGTTTTTATGTAATTGCACTCATTCCGAAAAACGGACCGTATATATGTCAATGGCTTTCCATGTTACGAAAGTTATGATATAAAAGGAAATCCTTCAAAGGGCTACATAAACAAACTGGAAACTGGGCTCCGCTTTTACTCTACTGGAATTGGAACAGAGCCACATTTATTGCCTTGAGTGCAGCTTTCTTTATTTTTGCGATTCTAGGAGCTTTCACCGGATGCCCAGTCTGGTGGCGACGCACCATCTACTTGCGCTAAGAGGCATCATTCTGACCACCAGTCGTTAACTAAGTTCGAAGTTGGGATGAACAAATCAAGACTCCAAGAACGGAGCATCCATTCACAGTATTCAAATATTACAAAGTCGTCAGTGCGAAGAAATCTTTCACGTCTTTTACATAATCCGCCAGTGGAAATGGGAAGACCAGGGGCAGCAATATTGTGATTGATGTCTTCGTACAACAGAACGTAAACATCACATTAGGTTTTACAATAACAATGCGTAAAATTCCGCGACTCAATATGCTTCACCACGTCGTCTCGTCTCGACGCAGCGAAGATAACAACTTGTCAGGAATAACGAGACAGGTAAAAAGTCATCTTAATAAATGCTTGCATGCTTCATATTCTCGGATAAGAAGGAAATGCTTCATGCCTTCTTGGCATTATTAGACTGGCTTTCCAAATGAGAAATGCACGTCTGTACATAAAATGAAACAGCAGACATTCAGTTGATGACCAGAGTCAGTCTTGGAAATTTCGTAGAGAACACAATAACGCACAAGTACACGAAAAGTAGACGAGGTACACTCTTAATAATACATTTGGGAGGGCTTGTTTTGAAAATGTAATTTTTAACATCCTCTTCACATGCACATGCAAACAAGATATTTTTTGTTTGAGTGGCTCATTTGCTGATACACGCTAACGCTAAACTTGGCCATGGTCCTGGAACAATGGAGCATAGATGCATGCAACATGGATCTTGCGTTTAGTAAACTCGGACTCTCAGGCACTACTTTTGATGGTTGCGGGCTTGCCCACGCTTAAGGTATGAGAAAAGTCAACAAAACTGCCAAACACGAAACGGAGAACAATAAATTCACCGAGATATTATTAGTTATTAAATATGTACTACAATATTCATTCTGTGATAGCTTCCAGCGCAGCGGCCGAATATCCACTTCACAGGGAGTTCCTGATTTTGATTAGCAAATTTTATGAACTCTCGACGCACCGCCAGTTTTAGTGATTGCAAAGAGCACACCGGAAAATGTCATCACACAAAAGGATATGCTTAATCTCGTCTGGGTTCCACAAAACGGAGATGCTCTCTTGTACAAATTGAAATACTCGACGGCATTTCTTGTTTCTGTCCATATTTACTCTCAAAACAAAGCCCTCCTCTCTCGCGCAGGCATTTTACTTTTTCTTCGTCTCTGTCTTCCTCAAATATTCGTCATTATCTTCTTGTTCATTTGCATAAGTCATGCTGAAACAAAACGAAATTACGAATTACCCATTACATACAAAGGCATCTCAGTCAGTCTCACGTTACGCAAAGTAAAGACAATGGAATTTCAAATGAACTAACTAGCTCAAATACTCCGACCCAAGCCCAAGATTCTTTGCCTTGCTATTCCAGTTATTCCAGCTCCCCTTTAGCCCCACTGCTTTCCATCATTCTCAATCGGAGAGTCAATTTCAAAGAAAATTCATTTGTATGCAAATTTCTGGGCATGTCAGAGCAGACTTGCAGTCAAAAGCAGAAGCACAAGAGGAAGAACGTCTTCTCGCCAAAGCAAAGAAAGCGAGAGGAAGAACTTAATGAAAACGGAAACGAAGTCGTCCGCTTCATGTCGCACTTATTTACTCCAGTTTCACTGACTGAGTTTTAATTCAAATAATATCCCTGCACTGCATCTTTCACATTATTATCATTGCCATCTTAAATTCACGAAGATTGTTCCACATTCTGTGCCACGGTCGTAAAAGCAGTATTGATAAAAACAAATGGCATAAAGAAAGGGCGCTGGAATTTCCAGCGCCGTGTCGTAAATTGTAACTTTAAGTGCAAAGAGCAACGTATGATTGTCTTTTCTCTTTCAAGGCCTGAAATGAGGTCACACACTTTCTCCAAACGTCTTGAAGGAAGCATTAATTGGCCAAAGTGCGTCAAAGGTTATTGGATACGGTTCTATGGTTCATGAAATTTGAAACAGGTTACATGTCGGGTGGAATTCAGAGTCGGTGAGGGGAAACAGGCTCACAGACAGGCTTCTGTTGGATTAAAAAGACAATGTAACATTTAATCAAAATCGATTTCTCCTTCACTTGAAATTTATGTTTTGAAGAGGCTTTTTCAGCTGTCAAAAACAAAAAGACACACCAGACTGTCTCTGCTTCTGTTCTGTCGTGGAGCACTTCTGTTTCCTGTTCCCCAGGAATGACAATTGAAGATATGCATGCCTTGTTTTCTGCGAAATAAATTCAAATTCTGTGGAACGACGAGCAACGAAATGTCGCCATTCCAAACAAATGCTGCTGGTTGAACGTGCATTCTGTAAAATTTGAATACATATGAAAGGGATTCAGGAGGACGAGTGCAGAAATCATTGGAACGAAACATGATAAGCCAAATAACGAGTAATATCTTTTTCCATTCTGTATCTTCACGTGAGACAAAGAATAAACACTAAATTCATGTAAAAATGTAGTGGGACACATGCGAGCACTACTACCGCATCCTCCCAGGGCACACATTGACAACACCGTTGCACGTACTGCATGCTCCAACACTAAATTAAAGCCAACAATTCAAAACCTGCTCACTTTCTACAGTGAGAAATGCCAACCAGCCAGCACGTCAGTGGAGACAAAAAGTCTTACATTTTGTGGCTTATGGCATGAGTAATATGAATTTTCCAAGTAAGTCATATTAGAGAAAGACAATACCTCAGACGGACCCCTCAACTCTCAAGTTAACTCAAATATTGAATGAAAGAGCAAATATTGATCCCGACTTTGCCTTTGTGGTTGCGCACTGCATCGAGTCTCGTGTATATACAGAGTTTACAAAGATGCTGCATTTTCCTGTGCTCAGTCTCTGCTTCAGTCGCGGTTGAAAATTCTTAAAATATATTAACGATTCTGATGTGAGCATGCATGATTTTGCATTAAGATTAATGGGAACGGAATTCTTTAAGGGAAAAGTAGGCGTGAAGGAAATGCAGGCATTCTTAAAATAAACATAAATTCATTAAATATGTAACCATTATATGACAAATAAAGCACATCACAGCGGAGCGTGGAGCGGAAGATATATCGTCATTTCAACCATGTGAAGTATCCCGGCGAGGAGATCAGGAAGCGATACGGCCAGAGAAGCACGCATTCATTCACTTGCCAGCAGCAGCCAGCCACAACGCGAAAAGATTTATTATCCTGCTTAATTGAATATCATATGAATTGGTAATGGGCGTAAATCACATTAAATTTGGTTTATATTAGTATATAGGCGACGGCAGTGTACAACGCGTTCGGGAAATCACGACTTTCATAAACCGAATAGCACATCTGACGTTCGTTCGCCAGTTGCTATTGTTGGTCTGAGCTCTGCCCTGCAGTCGGATTCGGGCTCTGTTCCATATCATCACAGTCATGAAACGGCAGTATATTTTCATTTACAAAAGCCTATTACCTCTGCTTTATTCCCATTCGCATGTCCCATTCTGACTAGACTTGAATTCTCCATTTAATCAGATTTGAAAACTATTTCAAATTTCAAAAATCCACCATGCGACCATATTCACGTACCCTCCCATCAATTCTCCGTCTACGGCGCCAAAAGAAAGGCGAATGAGACTGAAAATTGCGCGCACACGCCTTGCACGCCTGGGAAGGGATTAAAAGGCTTGAAATAGGATTTCATTCCATTCAACAGCGGTTTGACTGAGGCGGACATCCAACAATCAATCGCATTTCATTGAAAAATTACTGCTTGCATTGCGCAGTCCGGAGCGTGAGGCGGCCTGGTCGCTGTCTGCTTTCATAAGTTACAATTAATAACTCGAGCAATTTATGAACAGAGGTTTAAACTGAGGAGAGAAATCATAGCGCGCGGACCAGCTTGATTTAACACAGAGGATCAAGCACGGACGGTTGGCTGCTGCTGCCTGCTGGCGGGGCTAATAAAGATATTACCCGTACCTAATAACACAAGAGCAAACTAAGGCAATTCAATCACGGCTCAATGCGTTGCCTTTCAAGAATTACAAAATTTTTCATCAGCTTCGTTCACCTTGTTCTACAGCGTCAGCTTTTGTTTATATGAAGGTACAGAGTATTACCCCAAAACAGACCGGATTTATTGCAGGAACATTTCATGTACGTGAACTTCATTCAAGCAGTAAATCAACAGACGTCATGCGACGCATATGCAGCCCATATGGATCCCATATTTTCAATTAAATCGAGCTGTATTGTGCGGGACAGGAACACTTTAAAAGCCCTTGCACAAATAACTCGTGAGGATGAACCTCGGCTTTGGGGCCCTTCAGCTCAAAAACTGGAGCCACCTGATGACATGTGAACATATGTTGTGCAGACCTTTTCCCTGCGTTGAAGGACTCGCTTTCAACAGCTTCCAACACGAATACCAATACCGTAATTGCAACATCCAATGTTTTGTGAGGCACTAATTTCCGGTTCATTAGTCGTTCCTTCTCATTTCATTCATTGCATGGCAAGGGCCAAAAATTTGCTATTTACCACATCTTTCAAATGTGTTCGTATGTCCACAGGCTATTAAAACTTTCAACAACTTGGCACCTTAAAGTCCTTCGCGATATGGCCTTCGAGTTTTCAAATAAGACAGTAAGCGTCCATTTTGAAAGGCGCGGCCGCGATGACTTTTGAGACCAAAAGTTACTGTTTTGACACGTTTGAAGGTTTGGGACAACTCAATTTTGAAGTTTTTCAATTTTTATATCGTAATTCTCCGAGACGAAACGAAATGCCAATTCAATTTTTTTTGGAACTTCTTCCAAGAAAAATTCATCTTTCTACAAAGTGAACGGTTGCACAAAACTGCCAGCAGCCACGGACTCAACTTTTATGCGTCATAATTTCTGTTTGTTTCAACGATTGTTTCGAGAACCACGTCGTGAGTGAATCGAGAATACCCAACACGTTTCAAATCTAATTCAGTTTCACAAGACTCGGATCTCAACCCATGAAGTTCGAATTCAGTGAACGCAGAGGCGAAATCATTCAATTGCAAAACCAAACTATGCAATGTGATGCAATACAAAGCTTGTTCTCGTTCTCGTATTTTTTACGAAAATAAAGCAATGAGCCATGGGCCACGATCGAACAAAATAGAGACATTGTCGTCAATACCGTTCGAACCCTCACCAAAGCAGCAGGAATACGAGTATGGAGAATGAATGTGTTTTTATACAAGGGTTCGGGAACGGATGGACTTTCTTCATGTCCGCCACCTCGTACGAGCTGCTTCAATGCAACGAAATTGTACACTGAAAATCAAATCACGTACCGAGAATAATGTTCTCCTGTTCCATTCCCTGCGTAGTCGGTCTTGTGTCGAGCTTTTCAGCTCTCATTTCAGCCTAACAATAAATAAACGCAGTGTCATCCCTGAACCTTCAATTTTTATACCTATTATTACGATACTGCGTCATTATGTATTTCACCGCAAGCACCACCAAGAGAAAAGGTTAAAAATTTTATGGCAAGGAAGGGTGGCTGTGGTCGAGGAGTAATTTAGCACGTCATTAGAATGAAGAATTGAGAAATTGATGCTTCCATTATCATGTTCGTCAATAATTATGCCCACAGCTCCGTAAGCAAAAGAAATCACATTCACAGTTATGCATGACATGCAGAATGAATCCGATATAACACGTTTCTTAAAGCTCGTTATTCGAACAGAGCGAATAACGAGCGGTAGGTCGGTCGTTTGGGTCTGCGTTCGAGTAATCAATTTATTGGAGTCTTAGCGCAAACTAAAAATGCTGCGCCAAATTTCGTTCCGTTAATCAGCACCAATTACCATAATTTGTCAAAAGGTGAAATGACTTTGGCTCTGTCTCGCCGCCGCCGCTATCCTCAGCACTTCATCTCAGCTCTAACCGACTCTTCTACCAACCAGGACTAAATAATGGGGTGACTCTCGCAGAAAGGATCAAGTGGTGTGACTCTTGTAGAAGTGCGAGTGCGTACAATTGGCCGTCTTCCACCAACATTTTCATGCTAATTTTTCATGAATATATTTTCTATTAAATATGCGTGTCGCGTCACGGAAACACTCAAAAAATCTTTACGTATTGCATTCGCCCCTCGTTGACTGAAAATAGAGAAAACCACAAACTCCGGTCGCACACACGAAACGAGGAAAGGAAAGAATTCACTGTTGCGTTTAATTTGGTGATAATAGAAGCAGAGGCAGCGCCAGGATGATTCAATTCTATGGAATAGAAATGTTTAAAAACCATTCTCTGCTCTCCGCTCGCTTTTTACTCGAGAACTTCAACTTCGATTTCGTAGATGCCCTGCTTCGCTTTGAAGTGCAGTCGGCGTGCGTATCGAGTTGTCTGTCGGCTTCGCTTCATGTAATGTGTTGAGTTGGATTCAATTATAATGCAAATTTTTAAAACTGCTCTGCGCCTCTGTAAACTATTTCTCGGAATAATTTCTTTTCTCGTCACTGAACATATTCTTCTCTCAACTCAACAGGCAAAAAGTCACTTGAGATTTGAACGGGCATGAAACCTGCGGGCTTCTTTCGCATTCATGCTGGTGACTTCCGGTTCTGTTAATAAGAAATTCATCATCCTCAAGCTTCGTGAAACGACAAAGCGTGTGTAGTGTCGTAAGTGAATTCAGGATCAATTTTTGGGCCCGGTTGGAATCAGCGATGAAGTTGAAGAAAAAATTGTAAAGCTCCCCCAGCTCGCGACTATCGGGATGCGAATGCCTTCCAAAAATGCGGGCTTTATAGAGCGGCAGTAAAGAACAGGGTGCGCTGAAGAGCGGAATGTGGTACAGATGCTGCCATGAGTTGGAGCCAAGAGAATGTACGCACGTGAAAGCACGAGAGAAGTTCTGGCTGGGAAAGTCAGAGGTCACATGTTGAGCTTCTCCTCATTCACGCTCTTTTTCTTTGTGCTGTGCAGATGTAACCCTCGGTTTCTATGAACCGATGAGGAGCTGAAAGGATATTTTCTCAGTACATCAAGTCCATGGTTATTCCTACGCAACATGATTTCCACTGAAGTGAACAAAAATGAAGTACCATGACAGCAACTAGAAACACGACGCAGAATAACCAAGTCAGTGTGAATAAATCCACTTCATTATACAAAATAGATGGATACAATCAGACAAAACGCCTGCCTCTCACAAGAAACTTGTTCGGCTAAAGCTTTATTCCATTATTAATGTGTTCATCCTATCATTAAGCTCTAAGCGAGGTTGCTCTGCGAAGGTGAACTCACCGTCGGGCGACGAAGCATAGCAGAAATGTGTACGATAATTATGTGCTAAGGATAAATTTTACTTACACTTGAAGAGACTACTTGGTATGGCATTCACGGCTCACAGGTGCGTCATCTTTTCTGGTCATCACCGAGGTACTTATGACATGACAGGAAATTCTTAAGAAGCTTGAAATGCGGCGAAATGTTGCCGGCTGAATTTAATAACACGGCGACAGAGAGCATCTAATTAAACCACTTCTTAGGCTCGAGCTGCCAATGCGTTTTGTCTTGCGTGCAGTCTCAAGCGGTGTTCCGCTCAACAGTCTTTTAACTTTAACAGCCTCCAAACTTGAAGACCGAAGTTGCCTGCAATTTCTGAATTTACATTCGTTTGCCTTCTTGGCCCTGTGTCAACTAGCACGATACACGCAGGCTTTAACCCGAAACAGACAACACGATTACAATACAATGATTGATGATGCGACACCTCATATTTACTTAAGCAGGCACGGAGCGGAGTCATTCGCCTAACCATCCGTGATGCGACATCACTTGTCTCGTCTCCTGGTTATGAGTCATGACATTACTTGCAATTTAATGGATGCTAATTTAGTCCGCTATTTTTGGTGTTCGTCTTCAGTAATGTGAATTGAAAGTACTTGTTACAAGATGCAGACGTTGTTTATAATTCAATGCTCTGCTAATGACGATAACCAGACCGAAGTGGCCGAAGGATGATGGACGATTTCAATGGACACGAACAGCAAGACACCTGTCTTGGACATCCACTTCATTCCATCCCGCGAGGGCACAACCGTGTATTTGTGTATGTAAAACTAATTACTTCGAAATGTCCACTCCTCAGGGTGCCTCTCAATTTAGCGAAAGCACAGTAGTGCGTTTTTATTAATTCCAAAATAATACGTGTAATCAATCATGAATTCCGTCCATTTTGTACACGCCACAATTTAATCAAAGGAAGGCATGCACGGCACTGTCTGTGGAGAATTTTTGAGCGATTTATCTCGACTGACGCGTTTCTCGTCGTCCATTATGTGTGAATTCGTTGAATGGAATTCCATGGCTCAGACACCTTCCGCCGTCGTCGGATGAAACAGAGCGCTTTATTCACTGCGAGCCGCTGGTTGCGGTTATTCGAGCAGCACAATAAGCCTGAATTTATCATCGTCATCTTCAATACCGTCGCAGTGCAGCGTACGTTAGTCACTGGTATTAACTCTCTTGTAATAAGAGGATAATTTTCTACCTGTTGTAAAAATTCACGTAATTTCAGTGTTATAATTCTGAAAGGGAGAATTGTAGGAGGAGAATAAAAGACAAGTTCACACGTTCCTCACGGAGCGAGCTGAGCAGTAAAATACAAGAACACAGACAGATGACTAAACAAAAAATTCTGACACGTCTTAATTTAGTACCCAAAATACGACTTCCTTTCACACTGCGCTTTTGTGCAAAGCGCAAACCACGGCACAGCTAGGCAGACACAGAAGCCGGTGCATTAAACGAACAATGTAGAAGGAGAGCACAAAAGAGCTATTTTCGGGACAACACTTTCATTCTCATGATCAGGTTTTATAACTTCTTTGCCTTCTGCATCCCTTAAGGTACAGCCAGCAGTAAAATAGTTGCCCGATCTCGAAAGCCATGCTTGAACACAAAGCACCGCAGCAATAAGGAAATTCTCCGCAATTCATCTTCCTCGCAGTGTTCAGTTCATTTGGTAATTGCTCCCGCACGGCTCAAGCCTCACTCGATAAAACAACAGTTAATTTCGCTGGTATTGACAGTTTACGCATGGAATAGCACACGGAATTAGCCCGATGTAAATCATGATGTATAAGCGATCCAGAATAGCCCGGTAGCGCACTATATTCAGTTGAGCTCGCTGAGAGTTCCCTCAGTTGGTGACAAGTCAGCTAATGAGTAGAAGGACCATATAATAAAGCTAGTCATCTGGTCATTAGTGTCGCGTAAATCATTGGACGCCTGCGTCTACAGTCTCACAAACTTCTCAATCGCCTTCCCTCTCCAATTCCATGTCAAGGCAGTTCGTGCAGCTTTCGCTTACTCAATGGGAAGCGAAGTGGTTTTGTCAACACGAGTGAAGAATCATCAACGTGGAGTGCGTGCAGTATAATAATTTTCAGGTATTAAAAAGTTAAACAAAAAATATGAGCAAAAGTTTTCTGTGTCCAGTGCGCTAAATGAAATAGATGTGCTGGGATGAAGTTCTGGGAAAATAAAGCGCAATCATTATTAACGATGATAATTACTTAAGCACGCATTTAAGGAAATTTCCACCAGTATTTAAATTTTTAATAAACAAACGCACCTTACACTTGTGACGAGCGAATGCAGGGCCAAGCGTGGCCCAAATGCTGTGATTATCAAGTTTCGTGTCGGTACTTCTTGTTTTCATTATTCATGCGATCATTGAGACGGAGTGCAAAGTGGTTCACTTTGAGAAGAAAGCCGCTCATTTAATTACCGTAATGCATTTTAATTTCTCCAGTTGTTAATTTGATAAGAGAGTCAATTAATTCAATGACCTCGGAAGACCTTTTTAATCCTACGTCGTTAATGCAATGTCTGATTCTATCCTTGCAAAGTAGTATTCCATTTGGAAGGAAACGTCAGTCTGTCAGATCGTAAACTCATGTTATGAAAACTAACATGTTGATTTTTCAAGGCTCAAGGTCACTATTCAAGTACGTCCAGTGATCGCGAGCTTTGAACGAACCACAGAATCTTATTACCGACCAGAATACCCTCAAGGCTTGTATTCTTTTCCCAGCGAAGGTGCTCAGTGCCCAATACTTCGGTACTTGTAAAGATTCTGTTTAAAGGTACTGCAGAGTCCTGCATCTCTCTTGCATTGTCAGACTACGTGAACTTCCACGTGAATTCGTTAGTCGGAAAACAAGAACCAAAGCCGAAAGGAAGCCAAATCCACATGGAGGACTGTCTGGAAGAAAGTTGGCTCCCTTTTTAATGCCTAACATGCTTATACACATCACGAAGTGTATTATAAAAACTGAGTTAAAAGTGTGCGCCATCCTCACCGCAATATATTACACAACTACGTCGCATGAAGACTCAGGCGCGTAGTGAATGAAACTCTCAGCAGCGTGTTTTATTAGCAATTTAGAAGAGACATTGCAAAAGGGTGAATTATTCCTCTCTCTGGCCTCTTTCCACACTACACGGAAAAAGACAACAAGACTTTTAATGTATATATCCAGGAAAAATGGAAGACAATGACAAAGTTCCTTCGGCACTGCTTCGGGTTCTTTCCTCACAATGCCTCAATGGCCGAAGTAAATGAAAATGGTGGTCAGGGACGGTTTCCCTCCTCTGTGCCTGGAATGGGAAAGCTCGTAAGACCCGAAGAGAAATTCCTAAACACAAACCTGGATGCTGGTGTTGTAAAAGTCTAAAGTCATAAGATTAAGAACAGCAGAATGTGGACCACAGACCCCTCTCTAAGCCCGGCACTAAAAACGGCAGCAGCAGCAATTGCCGATCTATAAATTCTCAAAGAAATGTGCTTTTCTTCTGCTCTTTTTTGTTTCATGGATGATTGCGTACCTAGCATCCCGGAAATCAGTAATAAGGAAAAATCACAAGGAACGTGGATTACCTAGGACACAACCTGGCAGCATATTGAAAAAATGCTAGGCCTCGAGAGAAGGAGCTCAACTCTCATTGTATTGATTATCATTGACGAAATCTCATTTAAAACAGATTTTTTCATCGTTGTAGGCAGGAACTCAAAGAGTGGAATGACTTTCCAACCAAGAAACCTAGAAATCCAACTTTATGTATCCTGTTTACCCGGACTCGGATTAAATCAGAGATTTTATCATAACAAATCTGCCTGGCTACTTACAATGAAAAAGTTAACAAACCAAAATTTCAATCTAAAATTGAGGTCAGAAAGGAATTACCGGTTGGACTTCTGAACAGAAACTTCACGCTCGGGTGGCAGTGAAGCCTAAGTTTGAGCATCACAATTGAAAGAGTGACTCCGGATAAATGGCGACAGGAACTTAAAGAGAAAGCGAGAATGGAAGATACAACACAATTAACAGAAGGAAAGTAAACATTTCTACCAAGCACTCTTCTTCAGCTCACAGAAGAACACGAACATGGTTTTATTTACTACCAGTCGTTCAGTTTAATGACCCTTTTCGTCCGCCGAAAAAAGTCGCGGACAAAAGAAAAGTACAAATTAATGTAATGTGAAATTTGAGTTATACTGTCACTGTCGGACGGTCGCCTAGCGTGTCAGAAAATTGAAGTGCATGTTTACTTCTTGCTGAATTTAGTTGACAACAATCGCACAACCAAGAAAAGTTCAGTGTGTACAGGCACCAGCAGCAAAAGCTCAAATTCAAGATCTTGTCATCACAATTATCGTTTCTTACGCTAGAAAAAAATTCTGGCAACAAAACTGTAAGTGCATCGCTTTGAACAAGTTATGAGTCTGTAATGCCAGAAATAGAATTTGTAAATCAGGAATGTAATTGTGTGGAAAATAGAAAAATTGCGCCTTTTATATGTAGAAAGCGTTTTCGCAATGTTCGTGGCGTCTTTCACACAGTTTCCGAAGTGGATACCACAGTTCTTGGAATTTCGATTAATTAATGGGTCACCGTCGAATATTGCACTTGCTTCTCTCTCACAAGTGTGCACTGACTCCCAAGAAAGTCAAGTCTGGCATTATTCAATTTATTGTTTTGCAACCCTCGGTAATCGAATTCACGTAAATGATCATTTTTCTCTGTTTCCACTTCGTCGTAAGTGCAAGAGAAAAAAGCCTACTTCAGATTCAATTGTGGATGCACACAAAAGGGAGGAGGTGCCATATGGTACAACAAAAAGAGAAAAGTCGAATATCATATAATTTTCTTTCCGAACGATTGAAAGAAACAGCGACATTGAAAAAATTCATAATCAAGCGGATCTGAGATACAGGGAGAAAGCACGAACGTGAAAGCGAAGGATGGAAGGAAGCGAAAATCGGAGGCCTAAGGTTTCTGCAGCGAAAGTCGACGCAAACCACGCACAGAATCTAGCGTCTCTCGAATGTGAAGTTTCACTTGCTCCACGGTCATGCGTTTCCTTCGTGCCAGTTCACTTGTCTGTCGTAATCTGACAGTTTTCATTTCGTTGTCAAGCGGAAGCATTAATTATAACGACCCATGAGATCTGCAGATCGTATGAAAGACTCCCTACTTGATCTGATCAAAAATGAAGGAGAGAAATTTTTGGGTGGTAGTTTCGTGAGCTGAGTGTAAGTTTTAATCAAAAGAAACAAGAGAAGGAAAACACTAGCGAAACTTTATTTCCAGAAGACATGCGACAAAATTAGAAGAGTTTCGTTGCCATTCTCTCCTGTGTTCTGAGAAAATTAAAGCATCATGTTACACCTAACTAACCGTGATAAAGAAGCACGCTCCTGCAACCAGAATTAGTGGGAGCTCGTCGACCGAGGAGACTCTCTTAATTGACAGCATGAAAGGGTAAGTCGTGAAAAAATGAAGCCACTGCAAGATTCTTTAATTAGGTCAGAAGCCAAGAAGGCCTTTCAACAACTTGTTAAAATAACAGGACGTCCTTTTGATCAGCCTGTTTATGCCTGGCATCAGCACAATGCGCCATTCTTTACAGAAGAGTCCAGACCTAATTAAAAGTTTAGGCTCTAATTTCGAGACCCGTCGCACAAAATTCTGTCAAGATTCTGAAGCTGTGGCTCACAGGGTAGTGAGTGAAGACGTGGAAATGAAAGATAACCCCCATTAATGAAATATAAATCTAATTAAGCTGCTGAACTGCATAACTGCATGTTTACCTCATTGGGAATAATAACTCGCAGCAGTTCAGCAAGAGAAGGAGAACTGGTTAGGGAAAGCGGAGAGAGAGAAAGATTTGGTGGGATATTTCGTTTCCTTTGTTTGTGTCATCATTATTACAAGCACGTATTTGCCGTATTTTGTCTTCCGATAACTTCTGTTTCGGTTTGTGATATCTGCAGTGTGCAGCTCGGAAACGGCACAACACCGTGCACGACCACGTCAAATGGCGAAAGGAAAATACTCAAGATCAGTTTGCTGCACGGTTGGTTGGCTGGTTTTTATTCATTTGAATGGCTACATAATAACGTGATATTATAGCATCCGAAAGCAATGCGATGCTGCCTGTCTACTACCCAATAATAACAATTGAATCGTGCAATTGTGTTCCTTATTGTTCGAATGTCGTGTGATGCGAGCCCAGGTTGAATGCTCGCCATGTGGCGAATGAAATGAACAGCGTGGCACGGAACGAGTCCAGGAACCGGAATTCAAACTCGGGAAATGGAGAAAGCACGTTGTCGTTGATTCGCCAAGCGTTCTCATTTCTCTTTTCCAATTTGTGTCTGTTCATGTGTACAACATGCCCACCACGAGCAAGAGAAGAAGCAGACAAACAGCGCCAGCATTATTGTAATATTTGGTTTATCTGTAATCCATTTCCGAACTCCCACTTCCATCACACACATCAAGCTCACATTCGAAGTTCCTTTTCCGTCTCACGTCCAAATCGCGAAATACGCACAGCTCACAATTTTCAATAAGTTGTTAGCAGCATGTGTTGCCAAACCCAAAAGATGCTGACACCGAGTTTTGATTCTATTGAAAATTCAATTCGGAAAACTTGAAATAAATTAAAAAAGAAATATTTAAAATGGTACATGTCGAGCTGTGACCAGTGATCAAGATTTAGAGCAGATATGAGCAAATTTTTATGCCAGCTCTCACTCATGCCTCTTATTAAGCCAATGCTGACGACTGATAAGAATTAGAGTGTCCGGTGCCAGAAGCCAGACGATCATTCTTTATTACGCCTTGAACATAAAAATTGAGAAGCCAAGGCTGCTAAAACTTTATATTATCGCCAGGCTCTTAAATTTTTGTCGTTCAGAGAATGTGAAAGTTGGCAAAACCTGTGTTTTTGCAAACGACGAAAAATCTTCCACCGTAATAAAAATACCTGCAAAGCCCAGGGAGTGCGAATATGAATTTCCAACTCCTTTGTCTTCACCCCAACATTTTTGGCAATAAAATAAAAGGGAAAAGATATTTGGAAAAAATCCTATATTAATATCATATTTCACACACATGTACGAGTGCAAGCACATCCTAGGCCTGCCCGTCTCTGCGAAGTAGAATGAATACAAAGCGAGAAACGTGAACAGTGCCTCAATGGAAAGTAATCAATACGTCCTCCCGCACCAAGCCATCGTGCTATCTTTTTTGGCGTCTGCCACTTTCGTCTTTAGTTTTTAATGGGTTGCCTTCTGATACCATTGATGTTTTGCTTGGCTTGCAAAAAATGAAGTCAGAGCGGAGCGAAGCTACGTGCGTCGCCTGTGTTCGCTATCTTTTGTTTGATACGGTGAAAGGAAATGCGGAGGAACCAACTCTTTTCCTCTAATACCCGAACCCTTTATTTTACTAATTAAATTGAATGAGCTCTTTGCTCCTCCAATACATAAATTCTGTCTTCACTTCTCGCCAGATGAATCTTGCACTGTGCACTCGCTCAGCAATGTTCCACCTTGACTGGTAATAATCGTAATGATATCAATTCCAGCCCAAAACTAATGGGAATATGAGCCCGTCGCAGTCTCCGAGGAGGAAGAACCGAAGAACGCGAGGACGAAGAATGGGGGGAAGGTTAATACACATCGGAAGCAGAAAAGTTTCATATTTCCCAATTTTCGACAAACAAAAATTAATGAAACCAACGTTCGAAGTAAATGTGTGCTTTCGCTGCAGAGTAGAGCTCAGTGGGACTGAAAAATCTTTCGAGTTCCGTAATGAAAGTAATGAGTTTGTCTTTCCAACTCCCAACAAAATACTTTCGCAACAAAGTAGTTTGATTCTCATCGAACTCAGGTTTGTACACACCGCACACAACCTTGAAACTCCGATCCAAATTACAGCACGGTGAAAATACGTTTTGTCCTGTCGTTCATTATGCCACGTCCGCTCTTCAATCCGATTGAATGTACATTATGCAACTTGTGTGTTGACTTTTAAGTCTGTGACCCTTTCTACATTTTGGGCAGAGTGCAGAGAAACAAGGGGACTGACTACTGAAAGAAACGTCTGTTTGGCCACTGATAACCAACTTCCGCGTGCTAGCCTTAGCATTAGCATTTCACCCGTGTTCTGGACGCAGTCGTGACTTCTAGTCCTCTTCTAGCGTCCTCGTCCTCTTTGTGTGGAGTTCCTGCAAATGAAATCCCCAAAGAGTTCTTGGGGAACTTTGAATTTGAAGAACTATAAATTCACTTTGGATTTGTTTCTAAATGCTCCTAACTTCAAATATTGTTTCGGATGACTAAGAGAATGATAATGCTTGTATTGGCGTCAGAAGTGGAAGTGGAAGGGCATAATAAACTTGTCGAATGCAGCTCTCCCAGTTCTCAATGCACAAAATAACACATTGTGCATCAATACAAATCATTCTTTCTCTCACTGTGAACCAGTATTTACTTAATTTGACGGAGTACACCATTTATGGATGCGCACGTCCCAGCGAACAACGCAGACAATTTCTTTCATTGATTCTCATAAAAACTCAACTCTACTTCTCTCCATGTTACAAATAAGAATCGAACTCATTCACGTGACACAATGAATTCATTCTTTCCCATCACTACAGTCCACGCTGCACTCATGCTTAACGTCAATCTCACTTTTGCGCCCAGTCGATCCTAAAAATCGTTGATTCCCTCGTTTGACTGAGCCACTTGCACAAAGCAGGGCATGAAGTTAAGCAGCAAATAAAAAGGAATCACAAAACTAAAAAATGAAAGCGAACGCGTTGAGCCTGAAACAAGTTTTCCGGACGAGACAAGGCAGTCTCGAGCAGACGCTGAGAAAAGGAACAATTCATGTGAGAGAAAACTGATTGACAGATTTTCGATCGCCCAAAATGATTGGACTTTGTATTGAATTTGTTGCACCAGAGACGTACGTCGAAGCAAACAGTTTCTTGCCCAGTACAGGATTAAAGTTTCATTAATACCACAGGGTTCGCTGCTCGCATTAAAATTCACTCGTTTATCCAACTATTCGAATGGCACCAACATGATCTGATATTTGTATTGAGTTGATATTCTGTCGTGGGCAAAAACCTTTCATGTTGAACAATTTAACTAACATGAATAATTCATGACTGCAGTTGGTCCTCTTGGGTCTTGGTGATACCAAAGGCAATTATCACGTTCGTTCACACTCTTGTCTTTTTTCTACCAACCTCATTAAAGAAAACATTCTCGTCTTTTCCTCGGTTGTTGTGTCATGTCCAGTCAAACTTCTCAAACAACTTGTGTTTCACTCGAGTATAAATTGGAGGAAATTGTGTGCACCCTTTCAATGGCAGATAAACGTAACCATTTCAAAATATTTTAAATTGAATAAACTAAGTTCTTATTGAGCAGGAAAGTTGCCTTCGAAAAGTTACGAGAAGTGCGTGCTCGAACCACGCAGATGTGTTGAACCCATCGCAAAAGTTCAAACCTGAGCCTCAACTGAAAGGGCATTTCAAACTCCTAAGGAAAGTGACTGCATGCTTGTTCATGCCGAATCACTGTGAGTCTATTGCATCTTGCTCGACTATCCTGTTTTACTCGAAATCTATAAATCATGGAAGTGTCAATCGATTTCTTACCTTGTGTCCAACCAAGCTGGGTAACAAAACAATTATCACGCCAGTCTCAGTTCAACCATGGCCAGAGTGATGAATGGTTTTGAGCAGCGGCTCTGGTTTTAAATTTCTCGAAACCTGCAACACAGACAAGCACATAAATTATTAAAATGCAAGCATTTCGATTGCGCTTGCGTATTGAGAGATTCAGTTAACAATGTTGTAAGTCATGTCCTTAGTTCAAGCTCAATCCAAATGTGTCAACGAAGGAACTTAGCACGTATTCGATCTAAGACATTTGCGTGATCATCATGGATTTTCCCCTTGTTATTTTCATTCACAGAGCAATTACCTTTTACCTTTGCACAGTCTGTATCTCAATGCGCAATAATTGGTACTAATTTTGTTTTCTAAAAATAACTGCAATTACTGAGGACGGTAATTGTCTATTTCGAATAGACACACAAGGAATCTCATTGTCAAAAATATTATAGAAACAATTCGTGCTCGTGAACGTACTAGTAACCTGCCCGTTGTAATTTGTGATGATGGAAGTAGAACTCCGGGCAATATCCAAACAAGATGGCTAATTTAAAGAGAAGAGTAAACAGTATGTAGACGAGGAGCAACTTCTATTCGCTTATTGAGAACGTGACAACCCAAACGACCGAGATCTTTGCTCTGGCGGCTCAGAGATAAAAATTAATTGGGTTTCCAAGCCACGCCATAATTTACATGTGGCAGCTCTACGAGTACTGAAGGTGCATTTGATGGCAGATGACTCTATTCCCTGACAAAATTATGTGTTGCACTGTCTTCGGAAGGCACCAAACCGTTCAATTATCTGTCCCATCAGAACGACACAACTCGGAACTTTGAATTCAGCACGATATGCACGCATTGCAACGGTCTTAGTTAATTTATCTGGTTAATCCAATCGAGACAAAATAAAATAAATCTTCAGGTGAACCACTGAAAATATACAAGATATTCAACTTATACAGCGCATTGAGCGCATAAAAGCCCTAGTCATTTCTGGAACTCGCACTCCAGGGATTATGACTTCGCACACGCAGTAAATAACAAATGGATCGCATATTTCATCTTTACTCGGTGAGTTCACAGCACATTAAATGTTTGTGCTTTACCTTCGCATTTCATAATAACTTAATCAGGCAAGGATAATCCCCTGTTAATATACCCAATATTTTATGGGCCGTAACTTGAATGGAGAGTTTGGAGTTTAGAACTGTTTGAGTTTGAGTTGAACAGAACATACAAGTTTGAAAAAGATTTTTCAAGAATTATTCACGACGGCTGGCATAAATATGAAATAATGTTCGCGATGTCTTTATAAATTACACACAAATGTTCCGGCACACAAACAGGCTCAATCTCTAAAATCTTAATCCTGGCTTCAATGAAAAATAGAAGCCGAATCAGGAAGATCGACAAAATTAAGCTTCATCCGAACCTGTAGAATTTCGGTCACAATTATTTACACTCTTCCGGCCAGAGCAAAAGTCATTAAATCAAGGCGACTCCAGCATGCTCAAATATTGAAGTACAGCGCACGCAAGTAAGGCATAAAGTTAGGCCATCATAAGAGGCAAACTCGTCCCAACTTTTCAGAAGCAGCAAACTGGGACCAAACGACTTCCGTTCTGCTTCTATTAAAAACTTTCTGCGCAGGCAAACGTCTTGATTCATTCTTTTGCTTCATAAAATATAAAATATAGCAACATACCAACCGGCTTAATACAAAGCAAAGAGAGAAATAGCTGAGCCTCATTACTCTTTTTCATAAAACATATTTCATGTTTTCGTACTTTTGCTGCTTCCCTCTTAAGACTCTCATCATTTTCATCTTACTTATATTAGAGGAATGTAGTACGCGAAGGAACATATCTCATAGATACTTAATTCTGCTGTAAAAGCCGTCCTTTCATTTTTTCCAGCCCGCATTTCCAACGACGATGAAACCTCTGTAACGCTAAAATAATGGCACGACTTGAATTAGTTGCTGAACCGATCGCAACGAGGAAACATGGCGCGTTTGATTAATGAAAGTGAATTGAATAACTCTGGAAAATTAAGAAATACAGTCAAGTACACAGGTTAAATAATGTAACGCCTTTTGACACACTTCTGGGCTCGCCGGATACTTAGTTCTCCACACGATGATGCTCTGTGCACGCACTACCTAAGCTGGAAGGTTCAAATCCAGTTTGACCGTCTAAACGAATCAGTTTAAGTAAGCAGAAATAGAGACGCTCAGTGCCAACTGGATATCTTCCCAAAAATAAAGCATAACTGTAACAAAATGTCCGAATCCGAGTACCCTAGTCATTAGTACTTTCATACCTTATAACTGAGCCGAAACATCTGCACGAGAATGATTTTTCCAATTGCTTAGCACATGCGGCAGAGTGCCTTGTCTTGAACCCTTAAGTTTCGAAATGCGTGCTTAATATTGGTGCATAACTCCAAATTATTACCTTCGCCTTGCACCAATACAAGGACGAAACAACGAAGCTGAGTTTATGAAAGGAAGTTAAGCACATTTCTTACACCAGAAGCAACACGCATTGCATTGACACGAAAATGCGAGCTCTTATTTCGCGAAATGGATTCACCGATGCGGTAGTAATAACGACACGAGTTTGTCTGCTATTTTTGTCA
This sequence comes from Mesaphorura yosii, assembly GCA_009869945.1. NCBI lineage: Eukaryota > Metazoa > Arthropoda > Collembola > Poduromorpha > Tullbergiidae > Mesaphorura > Mesaphorura yosii. Next base: position 63,978 of record WIXG01000046.1, on the reverse strand, counting down.
TCTTGTCCTAAATATTCGGTCTATTTTATTCCAATATTATGATTGATGTTTCGATTTCAATAGTACTTGCATTACAAAATTCCCCTTTAAAATATTTTATGCAAAACTCCGAAGAATGGAGACGAACTTGCCTGTCATTTTCTGGATTGCGCCTTTCTGTCTGGAATATAAAGAACGCTCACAATAAAAAGTATGGCATGTTTCGTCATATCTGACATTCAAAACGGACGTTTTTGTCCGCAATTTTCAGGATATAGCACACAGGGTGCCACAGCTCCAAAAGCAAAAGTAATCGGAGCACAAATTCTGGTGCACGTGATGCGCAACCACAACCAAATTTGCACAAATTCATCTCTGAAATAGAACCCAGAACGCATTTGACGGAGTGCTAAATCGTTTTCCAATATTTTTCGTTTGAGCCAGTAAAAAATTCACATTCCGCTCGAGTCCGTGATACATCAGTTTTCTGTACTTTAAGATCCAGATTATTGGGAAACTCATCATTGCAGAAATCATCTAGCACACAAAACTTTACATAAGGCTGAAGTGAGTAACAAATACAACGCGCAGACATCGTGGAAAGAATTTGTCCTGCAAAAGCTCCTTGGTTTTGGCACGGCTCGGAAAGCACAGTAAATACTCGATCGAGTGAGCTTCTTAATGATCCCTTCAATAGTAAGAAACTGAAACTGGTGGAGCATGCTACTGCTATGTGAGAACAATTAAACACATGTTGAGAGAACGTCAGATCGTTCCGTAAAGCTGACTAATTATACACAGTGGCAGTAACACTGAGGTCTTTAGCTGTGTGATTTAAATTTCTCACAAGAAATAAACTCTTGCCATTAGGGAGTAAAGAATTAATGACTCTTGCTACTTGAGTACGTGCAGACACAGTCGCTCGCCTTGTCTTCGTCTTATTACTTTGTAAATACAATAAAGCAATTCAAAAGTGATAAACAGACGTAAAGAAGTCTTTCGTTCCAAGAATCCTGTCAAGAGGATTACAATTTATACAAAATAACCCAACTTCAAACGTTGTATTGTTCTCTGCTCCTTCTATTGTTATTTCCTTGTATCAAGCCATTAGTAGCATTAAGGGATTTGCATTTGCGTTCTTGGCAAATGATCCCTAATGCCAAGATCATGAACCAAAACACTGGAGGCAAAGAACTCGCGACGTGCAGTGAAGGAGCATTTACAATTTACGGGCGTCTCAATGCAAATTATTACGTGTTAAATACTCAAATCGAGCAAGGAGTCAAGTTGAGTGGTGGCTTTAAACTTGCATCGAACTCTTAAGCAAAGCAATCTCACACGCGTCCCACATTCCACGCCTTAAATTCCTGTCAAGGAGTTTGATTGTAATTCACTTACGAAAGCTGCAAAACTGCAGCTGTATTTATTAGTTCCAGAATGGCGAGTGGCAGGTGCAGAAGTTTGCCCATTCAAAACTTTAAAATCTTTGAAACTAAGAAAACTAGTTTTAATATGGAACATGGAGTTTTAGAATATACGATTTCCTGATGAAAGCAACTTGCAAAATCTTAGGACCCAGTGTTCTGGATAATAGCACACGAACTGTGCTCGTGCGCTCGTGTTTAATTACAAATTTGTGGATTTTGGCCGAACTGTGCTCGCCATTTTCCAATCCAAAAGTCTGGTGTTTCGCGACGAGCGTGCAACGAAAAATTGATGCACCGCACCGTTAAGTGTTAACCAATAGCGCCTCCACCCTCTTCTCCTTTCGAACTTGACAAGAGCGCGGAAAATGAAGAAATATAGGAAGCGTTGATGAAAAATATGATGACGAAGGAAAAGATGCGAAGTATAAAACAGGTTTCGCTTTCTCCGTCGTCGGTACAACAGTAGATCAGAACAGAATGCGAGCGTGCTCACAAAAATAAACGGAGGATAGCGAAGAGAGGAGCAGCGAAAGTTGGATCTCCGTTTTGAAGTTATAAAATATTAGAATCCACATCCACTGCACTGCAACCAGCCTGAAAGTGAGTTCGCTTCGTGCCAAATAACTCTTTTCCCTCTCGGCTCTAAAAATAAACTCATACGTTATTTTTTACCAACGTAAAAACAAGTGAGACACACTTCAATTCAACATGTCGCACTTAAATTACAAGAATAAATGATAGAGTGGGGATACGAGGCAGCATTGAGTTACGCCAGTCTACACGAACTAGCTACACTTGTTTATGCCTGCGCTTTTGCTAACAAACACCAGCAGCCGGCAGTCGCGCGAGATCCTGAACAGTGCTGGTAGTACATCGTGAACGAAGCATGAAACGTGAAATATGACAAGAGCTGTGAATTATGATTTCGGCTTTAAATATCGAGTTAATATTAACGCCCTCATTTAAATGCACAAGCAGAGCAATGCTTGCCAAGGCGGCGAGGGAAAGTGAAATGAAATTTCAACTCGGGGAGGATGAGGATACTGTTTAATTTTCACGCAATTCGTTTGCGGATTGTGGAATCAGTCCGGCCCCTGATCACTTTGTAATTTGAAGAATACGTTCTTGACCATCAAAGGCCGCACTTGAGTTTTTCCAATAACATGATCCCATAATCCCTAGTGCTTTATTGGATTGTCTACGCTGTCTTCTTCGTAGCACCATTAAATCCAAACCAAGGGGAAACGAGAACACAGTTGAGATTCATTGTGGAGATAAGTAACACTTAACAGTTGAGCTGCGCGTTCCATGCTCAAATCCTTTTATACATTGCCTGAAGATCCTCCTCGTCTGCTGCGTCTTGGAACTGCGAAACGGAAGTCGTACTGAGGAGACTTTCTTTCGGTGCATTCATCGCAGCGCATCGCGCAGTCTGCAGTGTTGCACAAAGGCATAGAAAACTCTTTCCTTCTTTTATCTCAGTTTGAAGCTGAATTCTACGAATTGCTTTACTTTCTTCCAAACACCAAAGTTGTACGATGGGAAAGCAAGAATAATGGAAGAAATGACAGTCAGACGCCGCGAAGAGCACACACAAGAAAGCTTCCTAGCCAGCTCCAAGCAATTTGAGTCTGGTTGCATTACGTTGCGGTTTCCGGTTCAACATCCCAGCATTAAAGTCTCCATCACGGCTTGCAGTTTAGCAACAAAGGCGAAGATAAGCCAATGACTTTTCGAATCCCGTTCAATATTTAGCCTACGGTTGGCGAATTGAGTCATATAACTTCGTTTCAAACTTATTGACTCTGCTTCGATGTGGAGGAATAAATTGATGAAGTGCCTACGCCAACGAAAATTCACAAGTATAATTTATACGCACTTTCTCTCACCTGGCAGAAGAGCATACTTAAATCTTGACTCGAGGCGATGTAATAAGTTACTATGTAATTATATTACTTCATTTAAGCAGAGTAATTCAATGCGAGTAACAACCACGAGAACATGAACAGGGAATGTTCTTGTGTTTGTACTACTCAACGGATAACGAAAGAGTTTGCGATTTCAGAGCTGAGGCGAGTAAAGCGTTTCGACCACGTATGAAAAAATACTAAGATTGGATTTCATGACTTCCACTTCGTCGTACATGCAATCGTATGTGTTCAAGTTTCAATCTGGGCAGAAGATGCCTCACTTGGGTGCTATCATTGTTAATGTAGATATTATTATGCCATGTTATGTTATTGTTTCTTCCTCAAGTCAGCTATTTTGTGATCTCTTCATTATCTTGCGTAACTGCCTCTACGCGTAAAAGTTTAAAACCGGTTCTGAATGCAATCTTTCGAAACGCAGCTTCAGGGGATCGGCTGGCTTTGCGATCGAGATTGGGTTTGCAGTATTTTTTGTGTGCATTTGTCAGAGCTCAGAACAAAGAATCGTTCGGAAGAAGGCAATACAGATTCAATAAGCCAAAGACACGCTGAGGATCAAGAACCTTTTCAGCTGAATATTTTGCGTTTCATAAATTTTAAACGAACTACATTCCTCCATAATGGCATTAATACAGAAAATGAATACACCGTTTTCCTTCTCTGATTATAATACGAAATTCAGTATGCCACTTGTCTGTGCGAAGAATACGCACAATGCAATCACGAAAGGACGGCTTCTGTGCCGCTATGTGGTTAGCTTAAATAAATTATTACATCGTCAAACAAGGCTGAGTAGAAACACCGAATAGCGCACAGTCCAAAAATGTATTCGGCAAATTGTGTACTAGATTAAATTCTAACTTGATGGAACGGAGGCCTTAATTAAATCTAAATTGTAATGAATATTTATGAAAGTGCGAACGGAAAACAGTGAAGACATGCGGCGAGGGAAAATAACAGGCCCGTCCTGCCAGGGTCGGCCTCGGTGCGAGAGATTCGTGTTCGTGTTTGCATCTTTGGACATATAATGAAGGAAGGAATGAACAGTGTAAATTAATCAAATGAGCATCGCATCGTACAAACATTGCATAACCTTAGAGCAGGGACTTGGCTACAACGCTTCTCTGCTGGTACTAAATTCAATTCATGAGAAAAGTGAGGAAAATTTATTAAAAAGTCACCCTCACTCCACGCTGCACTTTGTCAACACGCAAGGCAGCATTCACATTCATAAATTCACGTTCTTTCACCCGAACAGCAGCGTCAATTCAGTTAGCTGCTTGTAATAACTCATTCTCATTGAAACAAATTACCTGGGGCTATTATGTCAACATTACTAATGAAGAGAGAATGACCGAGCAGAGCACAGCGGAGAAGACTGGGATTCAATTTGCTTTCTGAGCGGTATGTGCCATGCCTGTGGTTTATCAATAATATCGTCTGTGTATGTACTCACTGACTGACCGACCATGCAACACAAACGACAAAGGGAGTAAGGCAAACCCCATAGATTGAAGCATTCGTGAAATTCAGGACAGCATAAGGGAATCCCGAATAAAATTTCCTGTCAAGTGTGCATTCCTAATTCGGCAAACAACCACATCCTCTCTGATTCACAGGTTTTGAAGTCCCGCACCTCAACTTTTAATTTTAGCCGTCGACCCGCACTTGATTGCAACGCCATACATGACTGGCGCTTGGTTTCCCAATGAAATAACGTAGTTGCGCAGGCGAGAACGGTAATGAAGTCATTCTCCGAACCCGAGCCCATGACTAGTTGCGATGAAATAGGCAGTTGCTCGCAGAGTGATAACCTAATTTAACTGTTCACATTGCACCGCTTCTATTCTTTAATGAACTAATTATTATTCTCAATTTATCACAATGCAATTAAGCTACCAAATTGTTATTTAGCCCCTTAGGGCCTACACACCACTCGGAGTGGTCTAATCACAACCAACCATCAACAGATACTAAATTAGTTTGAGTCTGTGTCCAGTACTCCGCTATAAAGGGCAACTGGGCCATGGCGTTCTGATTTCACCCCTTCAACTTTACAGCACTAATTAATTAGTATCAAGTCAACAATGCTCAATGCAGACATGCCTCCTTCGCCCAACTCAGAACAAAACAAATAATTTTAACTTAAAGTCAAATACAAGAGCGATGTTGTTGGGAACCTGCCACAGCGTAGCTTTCGGGACAAGAAAGAGAAAACAAATTAGGCGATACAAATATTTGTACGATGTGAATTTATGTCTTTCATGTCCAGCCAGCAATACCGCAGTGCAAACAAAATCTAAATAAGACGGCTTGAGAGTGGAGTATAATAAAGTCCGTGCGCATTGCATCGACTCTCCTCGGTTAATGGATGGGCTTCTTGGAACAAAGTTATTCTTCGCAAGTAATACACTGAAATTCCTGTCCGTACTTCAGAGCAGCAGGTCAGCGACCAACGAAAGGGACTTGCTTTGACAAGAAGAAACAGAGAGGAGAAAACTCTTTTCCTGGGACTGGCCATCAAAAGGGACCCACAGAAAAAGAGAAAGACGACGACAATAAATAAAGCTCGGACGTAGACTTTCTCTTTTCTTTTGTACACCAGCACGCGAACAAACTTGCTCCTAAAAGAAAAGGAGAAGTTATGGAATGGATATACCATGAACTTGCGACAGTGCGAGCCTGCGCTAGCATAAAAGAATTTCGCTGTGCTGGTAAGCAATCCCGCCTAACACATTTTCATTTTAGTACCCGCATTTTTCTTCCATGCAGATCCTCAATAACACCCTTTCTTGTGCAGTGCTCTAGTGCGGAGTTGAATTCAAACAAATCTCACAAGTTATTTGATTATTTCATGCGAGCACGCCTCAAGTGCAGCTTTGCACTTAACACAGTTGCAAACAACTTTGCATGCAACAAATCTCGAGCTGTATTAATGATGAGCACAGGCACGGAGGAGTCAAACCAAGATTTAAATTGTGTCGCCCAACAAAGGACCGGCTCTTGAGCGGGGCTCTCCACACTGTGTGACAACAAGTGGCGTTGATTACACGCGCTCTGAATGATTTGACTGCAGCGTTCTTTAGAGCAACATTTTGTCATGTAACTGACTGCATTCTTCCTTTTCGGGCTCGTCCAATTTATTACTACTTCTGTGACTGAAGTGTGGGACGAAGTTCTGTGCTTGTACGACACTAATGAGATGACCACGGGCCACAAACTTGAAACAAGACTGTTTTCTTTCGTGTGGACAAACATGCTACCAGAAGTCCGCTTTAATGACTTGGTTTACAAAACGGTTTAAATCGAACACACCTTTCATTCAATGACCAAACGCAGAAGATTAATGGAACAAGTAATGGCTTTTAATGAACCTTGATTTGGTAGTACATTATCGGCTTAGCGTCCACGCGGGGCGATAAAATGATAATAACCTTAACTCGACCTCTGCCTTCGCCTAAATTCTGCCACTAACTTCACCTTACTCCAAATTACGTTGCAGTTCACTTAAATTGCACATTGCATCAAGTTTGCGACTTATTGATTTGGGCGAGCAAATCTTCTCTTCTTTTTCTTGGTGCCAATTATCTTCGTTGTCTCTGACATGCTTAGCAATGCGTGCATTCGAGTTTAACGTAAACTGAGTTCGTTCAAGTATTAATGCCGGTTCCCTGGTGCAGTGAGACCAAAAGCTTAGGCTTATCAAACTTGTATCAATTTAATTAACGGAGCTTTGCTACAAGCAGCGAGTGGCTCCGACAGTAATTGCGTACACTGAAGATTCTCTCTTTCGATTCAAGCGATTTTATACGAGTCTCAGTGCATAAGGAAGTAGTAAACCTCAAGATAGTCACCTATCGTAGTAAAATGCGGCGGCTGTAAAATACTTAAGACATAAAAAATAAGAAACCCAGGAAATAAATTATTATGGTGCTGCGTAGCTCGAGTCGTATTGAGTGCGCTCGTCTATTATTCCCCGGAACTTTTTATCTCATTCCTAGGAGCACGGCAGAAACCCACATGCACACATTATTTAAATGCTGCCGCAACTGGCGGTTCAAACTGCACGGAATAATGGACACGGTGGCGAGCACATTCGCGAACGACTTTCAAAGACGGCCCTCGTTTCAGGCTCAGCTCTCTTTCTAATTTCCAACCTCCATCCAGCAGGAGAAGAAAGGTAGACTCGTAAATTATGTTCAACGTTCGTGAAGGCAGGCGGCAGAGCTCGTGAGTTGAAATGCGCTAATAATATAAAATGCACGCCAGCGTCGAGTGAAACGAGAACAAAAGAGGTACATATGTGCATGATGAATGCTAGCATTCGTGTAGGAAGGTGAATTCCTTTCTGTTCCAACTCCTTCGTACAAATGATGAAAAAGCTCTCATCACTTCATCAACAGATTGCCAGAGCCAGAACATAAATTATTTGAGCTCCGCCACAGCAGACTTCTGGCATTTTCTGGCTCTCAAAAGTCAAAGAGTAAAACAAAGGCGGAGGAAGAATCATTTCAATATGTTAGTTAAGTGTCAGTCAGACGAAACAAATTCATTACGCCGAATGATGAGTAGGAAGCGTGCAAGCGGAGGACTCGCTTCTGTTCCATTGTTCCAATTAGTTATTCCAAGAACCTTTCATCTTTCATTCGCTGCATTTTACTTTACACGGAAAGCGTTATAAATGCGAGTTCAAAAAATTGACATGTGCGAAGCGGAAGCATTGACGGTCTGAAGAATGAAGCAGCCTTTGTTTTTATCAAAGCGAATGTACAATTTAATCATGAAATTTCAATCAGCATTAATTAATGCGAGCTCAAATATTAAATACAGAATCAGAATTTGAACTAATCTTATTAAACTGTTCATTACAAAGCGAAAAAGCTCATTCATTTTGCTAAAATCCAGTTAAAGATTTCATCGAAGTCTGTGGAAGGGTTGATTCGTTGTGAATGGAAATCGTAAAGAATCTGCAATCTGAAGTTATTAACCTATAAGCATAACACCAAAGAAGTATTCATTTTTCGGATCCTTGCACTCTGCAATAACAGGAACAATAATGATGCTCAAGTGAAAAAATCGAATTAAGAAAGGAAAGAGTTCCAAAAAGGCTTTCCATGCTCTCCCATGATTTCATTTCATCTTTTCCATCTAACCCATCACCAATCTCATCCTTGAATGATCATGATGATCACCATCATCATACTTTCTACATCATCCTATTTCTTTCCCTCCGCGTTTCTGGCTTTCGTTCAGGCGTGTCGCACTTCAGAAGCCAAAAATCACAAAGTAATGGCCCACAATGCAATAACGAAGCCAACTGGACCAAGGGAAATGAATTCTGTGTAATAATATCTACTCAGGCATCTAATAGAATCGCGCCAGAACAACATGGTCAGGGTCCGCGAGTCCACGCAATAACAGTTGCAGTCACACAGAAAAGGGGAGAAAGAAGGCGAGTTGGCATTACATGAGAAAATCGTGTTAGGAAAGAATGGGATCTTCCACTCGGCAGTCGTCCTGTTGCTGCTGCGTCCACACTGCAGAGAATGCGAGCAAAAATACCAAACATCCGTCTCATAAAGAATAAAAGTTCACTCACTTACTGCATCGCATTGTATGTTCAACTAATAAACGACCGAGAAAAGTTGGATGATAAATTTATCTTGCGAGTTGGGAATCAATTTGGGATAGATTACGTGAACTCGCTCAAAACCTCATATATAAAACGGCTGCCTTTCGTCCGACTCTGACTTCAGTCCGTCTGAATTGAATTGGACGGTAATGGAGAAAAATAAGAAAGCAGAACAGATAAAGATAGGGAGAAGGAACGTTGCAGACGGCACGCAAAGTAAATTCAGGCTTAGTTTGCTTCAAATTTTGAGCGTGCCTTTCGCTCGCTTGCTCGGACTCTGAGTCATTCGGGGAAGACTCAAAGGTACAGCAGGGCTTTCAGATTCAAACTTGCGGCGGGATAAGAAAAATTTCTGACAGAATAATAAAAGCATCTTTCATCTTTTACTTCATTTGCTCTGTGAAATACTGAATCACGTTCTTACTTAGACAAACACATACGCAGAAACTGACACATGGCCTTCTTATTGTAGAATGGCATATTGAATATAATTAACAATTAAACGATCACTGGAAGCCAATGCCGAAGTTAAGTTTATGCCATAAAATTTGTGTGGCTTACCTTTCTCGCGGCGTGGGTGGCAGGAGTTCGGGTGAATTGAATATTTTTATTGGTCAAACCAATTACAGTGCAGCAGCGCAGTCCTTCTTTCTCTTCAGTGAGGCTTCTGCAAAACACATAAAATGAGAAATACTTAAACTCTTTCAATTTTATATTCCATTTGCAAAAGTACGAAATGGAAAACTTTGATCATGAATAAATAAATAGGTTTTCTTGAGTGTGGAATTTCTGCATTACAGTGGTAACATAATACTTGCCTCAACCCAAAGCAATTTTGTAAGACGCGAGACTGGAAAAGCAAGGCAAGAAGGCATGAGTACATAAAATCCGCCTCGGATTTCAAATTCAATCACGAAATGTGTTTTATCCCAAGCTGGTAGTCGAAGTTTTGTTGCGCGCATTCGGCTTAAATCGAAAAGAATAAAAAACGCATTTGTTTGTTTTTGTAAACCACAAATGACTGCTGGGCTCAAGAAAGTTTAAGGAAACCAGCAAAAATGCGAGGAGTGTGGTGTCAATCCAAATAAAATTCTACGCGAAAAGGTGATTTCTCATTTTGCAAAGCCCAGCATTTGCTGATTTGTGCAGTGAATTCTTGCTTGCTTACTTCACAATATGCTGCTTGTGTTCAGATTTTTAAGTCCAACTCAGAGTAAAATTCTTCGAGCCCTAAAATTTTATAATCCCAATGGCAGTCAGCTTTTTTATTTGTCAAACAAGGTGCTTTGATCTCCGGTCAATCACCATAATCGTCTGAGCAGAAGTCATATATGATTGCACTGCGGTGAAATCAAGCAAATCGCGAAGAAAACCATGACCATAATTTCCAGAGATAGTCGGGAAGTATGACTCGACTCATGAGAACATGCCAGGTCTTATTTCTCCCTCCGTGGAGCTACCAAGGCTACTTTGTTCCAACGTGGGGTGGAAAGCTGAAGCAAAACAGAAGGAGAAGGAGAATGGGAATTTCGAGTCCAAGCGAACCTCGCGTTATAGGAATAATATTGAATCAACAATCTGTTGGTCTACAGGAGCGCCGACTGCATTTGTTCATTTCGTTCAGTTGCAGTTGTCGGTCTTCCGGGATTTTTATTTCTCGTTACATCATTGCTCAACAGCTCTGCCGCTGCCGGCGTGCTGCACTGTTCATTGCCATTTGAAAGCGAAAACTCCCTCGAGGTCCTTGGCAATAATGGATAAAGAGGGTTCAAGTTCAGCTGAATGAATTCGTTTCTGTTTCTTAGCTTCCCTTCTCACGACAAACACAGTAAAATTCAGAGCGCAGCTCCGTTGCAGTCATGCCTGGACCGTACACCTGACCCCTGCGAAGTATTGTAGCGATCAAAAAGGAGCGTGCAAACGCAAAGTGTGGACAACTTGCAGTCATAACATTTAATGAGTCGAAGATGTTCATTATTAAATCTTGCGAAACAGCATTACACATTCGAGAAAGGCACGCGAGAAAATTGTGGGACATTCACGGCACCCATCGACCGCGAACGTTGAGCGTGGTTAGATGATTGAAGTAACAGTCAATTAACGAATTTGTAGCTTTTCCGTCCCCACGATTCCGCGCATGATGTGCAAAGAATATTGACAAGGCGGGACGTTTCTCGTGTCAGAATTGCTGACAGAATGTCTGGAAGTTGGACAAATAAAACCCCGGACGAAAGAGTAGTCCGTGTCTGAGCCTCGCATTATACGCCCGTCACTTTTCATATTTGGAAGACAAGCTAAGCCTGGATCGTCAGGCGTATTGATTTCCAATTTTCCTGTACTTTCCATTAAAATCCTTTCCTTAGCAAGGCAACGATCCAAATTCTTTACGAGCAGTTAAGGTGTGATATTCGTTACCCAAAATTACAACTTGCCACTTAAGAAGATAGCTCAGGTAACCCAGCGCGAGCGCCAACTTTTGCAACTCGAGTAGAAATGAAGTAGGGCAACATTTAAACTTACAGATGGCAAGAATTATTTGAGATGGCACAACGCGCAATTATTTTTCCACTCGTTGCTGTTACTTTCGTGCAGTACAACTTCCTTGTCTCGAGAGACAGAAATAACCATTACACGAGAACACGGCACACTTTACTTTATTCATAGTTTCTTGTTTCTTTGAGTGTACGAAAACTCAATATCGCGGAGCCGGAATTGCACCATGCTTGACTTGAGTTTTGATTTATAACGGTAAAATCAAAACGATTAGGAGACTAAAAGTTTGCCATGCAGTTGAGTGCATGCAAAGTCTTTCTCACATTTTCAAATTCATATCCACTGAAGAGGCTCAAAGCTCAGATTCTCGCTGAAAAAATTACTGAGTCGTGCCAAAACTGAAATTTGGATTTTTGGAGTCACTGACTTCATACTCTTCTAGATTAACCTAAAACGAGTTTCGGAGTCTAGATACAAATTCGCTCTCTCATATCCGGGTACTCGTTACGAGAACGCGGACATCTTCTGATCATCTTCCTTTGCCGGCATGGGAGCGGTATTAGATTCTGCAGATAAAATATCAAAACTAAAATCAATGCCGGGAGAAGCAGCGGCAGGAAAATATTTGTGCAGCACGAACATGAAATACATTTTTACATGACTGAGATCACAATCCGCCGCCGCTGCGTCGCTTCGCCTTTCATGTACAGCTCCGATTTCAGCCGATACCGAAATGCGTCTGGTGTGCGTGTACGCGAAGCCTGTATTTGACGGAGGAAGAGCAATCAGTCAGGCACACGTGCTCATGAAATTATTTTGACATTTTTTAAACATGCCACGACATCGGATCGTGTTGAAAGCACGCATTCATTCCCTGGTTCAATTTATTTTAAAAGTCAAAGATTCCGACGCGAGCAATGATACAGTGTCACCGGAGACAGCGGGAGCGAGATACTAATTCTTGAAGGCATTTCTGTGATGAGATATCCGAATATTACTTACATGACACGCATTTCTTTTTGCTTCGCTCACTGCGAACGGGCGAAGCAAAAGGAGGCGAGAATGGGAATTTCTTAGGCTATGAGCCGGAAAACATTATTATTAAAGGTATGAATGTTGAATGTTATTTCATTTTACGTCTTCATCATCTTCATACACCACCGCTCTTGGCACTCGGCTAATAAGCTCGAACTCATGATGCAAGCAAGCACTGTTCTTCCAAGATACCGACTCCAGGACGAGTGCCTGTCCCGTTTTCAATAGCAAGGCGAGGGGTTCATTAGAAACCGTTGAGTTGTACGTATCTCGACAGAGAGGACGGCCTTTCAAAACATTAGTGGAAAGTTTTGCATGATTACGTTTGCTTTTTATCTTTATTAAAATTACACATTTTCCAGACAAATTGTCAACTAAGAAATGTTTGCGCTTGAAGATAATCTCCGAATGGCTGAACGAAGAAGGATTTTTTTAATTTCAAGCCCGTTCCAATGTAAAACAATGGAGACAGTGCTGCACCGCTTCGCGACTTCTCTGATCGACCATCTCTGTTCTCGTCACAACAAAAGCAGAAAAGCCGACTCCACATTCTTGCCACCGTGATCAAAAGACAAAAGTTGACGAAACCGAAATAAGGCATGTCCTCGCACCGAAGTCTCTGCGGAATGTTGTTCTTTGGTGAAAGCCATTGACTCTCTTTTGTAAGGGGAGAAAGCAGAAATCGACTCCAGCAAGAGACCGGAAAAATCTCCTAGAGTGAAAACCACTTCGCGTGAGCTTAAAGTTAAAGTTGCTGCATAGTTTCCATTTTCTATAAAAGCGAAACTACCCACCTTCTCGACAGTTTAAAACAAGTCTAAAGTCTGGAGCTGCATATCGCAGCATGCAAAGTGCATCATTCGAAGTCTAAAACAAGAAAGTAGGGAGCTTCCAATGCTCTTCCCTGCGACACAGTCGCGGAAAACGCGTACACTAAAGCCCTGCAAGCAAAAGTATTGAGTCGGCAGTCGACAAGTGGAATGAGCTTTATAGCCAGGCAGTCATTTTCAAGTTCTTACCGCCAGCGAAGCGGTACTCTGCCGAAACTCGGGATTGAAATTTTTCAGTGAAACTCACTGGAATGCATTGTGTAAAAATTAGGTTGCAGAAGGAATCCAAGCTTGATGCACTTAAATACTTTATCCTAGAGAAGGAGACTGAGAAAAAGAAAGAGGATTATGTTTGAGATCTTAGCAACACATTTTCACGTCCTAAAGGCATAAGTCGAAGCTTCAAGAAACGAATTCAAGTCGAAGTACATTTTCTACGGAGGAACAAATCTAAAGTGAGTTAAAGCTAGCTGGCTGCAAGCTACTATGAAATCGTAGACAGCGGCAGCCAGTGTGCTGAGAGTAGGCAAACATTTCTCTTTTGCATTAAACAATGTGAATAAATTTTCAACCAGAAATGTACGTATTCCAACATTATTAAATAAAGGGATTTGTAACTTGATGCGGGACGACTGGCGGGTATTTATAATGAGTATAATGTCCCATGAAGCCATTACTGACAACCAGAAGAGATTAAATTCGTGCTAAGAAATCGATCTCTTCGCCGCAGGATTCGCAACTGTTTGGAGTCCTGCAACGCTAAGAATATTCGTAATTAATGGTTTTAATTTAATCAAGCGGCTAAGGGCTACAATTTTATATTCAACAACACAAAAGACTCACGCGCATTTTGCTTCTGCCTTACAAGCTTGCCTCATTGAATCATTGCGTAAATAAAGAAGTCATCTCCTCCAATTAGTATGCATTGTCTTCGTAGGCACACGGTGGCTGATGTCGAAATAAAGCTTAAGGCATTTGAAAATCCATCAGTTAGTCAAACATTCCACCATCAAAAATCAACAAACGGTAATTATCAATTATTTTCACCCAATATCCTCAATGGAGAAAAACGACAATGATCAGGGCACAGAGACAGAGCACCATCAATCAGAAAAGATTTCGCACGATGAAGCATGGCAAGATTTCAAGATTCAAAGGACAAGTAACGCTGTCCCTTGCATAAATCATTGTTGTCCGTGGCCTGTTATTCTGGCGGTTAAATTATTTATTCGCATGTGATACTCTGTGCGTCACAAGCAAATTAGATTGAAACGGGAACGCTGAATCGCTGAATGAATGAAAGTGGAATTCCGCTCTTGGAATAGCAAGCTGTCCTTCCCCGACAAGTGCGAGGCAATATTTATTGCTTGATTTAATTACAAGCGTTTAAGCGGACACTACTACGAACAGCTTGCACATGCCACGTAATGTCAGGGAGTTCACGCGTCAGCCTGTGACAGCGTTTGTATGGCACATGTTGAAATAATTAAAATAATACCATGCGTTCTAGTAATGGAAATTAAAGTGAAAGAAAGGCCAGACGTCATGAGGCAATTCAATAAATGAAAATAGGAATGTTCCTCTCGCCTAGTAATTCATATGAACTGCTGCTAGGTGCCGGTTCTTTTCGGTGAAGTCCCGCCCAGTTTAGATTTATTGCAGGTCTTTGCTCTTTATTTTGACAGTTTACATATTGTAAATTGTGGGTGAGATCAGAGTAGTGTATGAGTTGCAGATTGCAGCAGCTCATGAAATTCGGTATTTACATTTCACCCTGAAACAAATTAATTGACTATATTGCCTGTGCACATGAAAAGGATTCCAGGGATTCACAGAACAAGCATTATGGAATCGATGAACTGGAATAAATAAGAACCCTACTTTTCTATCACTTGTGAAATGCGAAATTGCGGTTCGTGATTTCGACTTCCGATTGGAACTAATTTTCACGACTCTGAAAGCCAAGAGCTTTGAACTTCACAAATCGCAACTGAAAAGATTTGTTTTCGAAATCACTCCTTCATGCTTGAGGATCAGGGATTTCGATTTTCGAAGGCAGGAAAAGCACCAAATTGAATTTTGAAGTTCGGATTTCAAGTTCCGGCTTCACTTTTGGAGTCTGCCCTCCTACGATTGAAGAAGATTCTTACATGAAAGATATTCGGGAACTGCCAGCTACTTAAAATTTTGCATTCCAACAAGCAATCACGCGTGATGGGTCACAGCGCTATCACCATGAATATCAGTAGGAATTGTGTCGGGGTATGAATAGAAGATAGATTTTTGACCCCTTAAGGCATCCAGAAATACTTCCTAAACCACTGAAATTAGTGAGTATTGCTCACAAAGCTTTCCAAGGTATGAAATCCAGCATGGGTGGTTTTGGGGAAGAAACCAAATGCTCACCGGTCATACCTCGCCGTTCCTATCGCTACATTTGGTGTCCCCAAATAAGATAGGGATTCTATTTCCATTTTACAGAAATAAAACAGCGAAATACGGCGAATAAATATCAGCAGCTCAACCTTCATTGCTTCCTCTTCGAGGACTTTCAGGTTTTTGACTTTAATATATGCAATATCCCGTCGCGACGTGTCCCGTACTCGGTTCTTATTCCTATTCCTACTTCGCTTCAAGGCGTAAGCATTGCTTCCCGTGATTTCTGGATGTGAACGGCTCGCCGTGTGCGCCTGAGTCAGTGAAATCCTACTTCAGAGAATTCTTGTTGAACCGTACTAAATCATTTCAGTTAAGACCTTGCTCGCATGCTAACTCAAATCCTCAGAAGAAAGCTTTACCGTTCATTTCGTTCACGTCCTCAGTATTCGTAGCTTCTTAGATCTTCCTTTCACATACTCGCCTTCCTCAAGAGTCAAACTTTAAATTAAATACTGCTGCTTGTTACGTATATTTATTACATTCAATGTGCTAACGAAGTGAACGGGAGGAAATCATTCTTGTTCAGGCGAGAACAATCATTTAGTAAACTGCTTCAGCCTGAGATGCACCAGTATCAAGTCAAATGAAACACACAAGCCTGATATTTTCGACGAAATCAGTGCTCCTTCAACCCGAAATTATGAAGTCGCTCTTTACTCCAGCTCTCAACACTCGCGGATCTTAGTCGTCTTGTAGGTGTCGTCTATACCCATCTGGTTTCGGTTCAATTTTCTTTTGCTTAATTGAACACTGGAGTGCCACCACAAAATCATGCATTGGAGTCAAATGTAAAAGCGTCATCTTGTACGACAAAGGCGACAACGGATGGTCGATGGCTTCAAACACGATGTAGTTTTCAATCAAATTCACTTTCTAGCAGCATACCATTAATTCCTGCGTTATCTTAACTCTTGATCTAATTACGAGTTTTCCAATCTAAGTGACACCACTGTGGCAAAATGTTCGCATTAACATTGCTTGAAATAAGGAATGTTAAAAGCAGACGCGAGCCAGTCGCGGCTGCAGCCGGCACATTTAATAGGCTCTTTATCCTGCACGCAAACCTGTACGATAGCAACGCACGTTTCGCTAACAATCAGCAATAAAATCGAACTGGTTCACATTTCCCCTGGTTGGCTTTATGTCTTTCAAAATTCAAGTTTTGGTATTCGTCACCTGCGTCTAGTTCTGGGTCTTGCCAAGATCGTTAAAGTAGGAAATGGGAAATTACACGGACTCTCAAACGTGAACACAGTCCTCAAATTTGACATACGAAAACTGTTGCTATAAAATATGATTCATGAGGGAAAATAATCTCATTTTCAAGCAATTCCAGTTCTGAAAACCCAGTTTCTTTTATTTCTTATCGTAAACGCTTGCATCTCTTGTTCGCATCATTATTATTTGCAACTTAATGAGACCACTCCTATAATTTAGTGCGGCTTTTCTTTTCCATCTGCAAAGCTAAACCTACAAAAGGCACACATTTTACACGGAAAAAAGAGGAAATACCATAAAAATTCGAAAAGATTTCGTGAACAAATGTTGAACTATGCTAAATCAACTGTGTACGATAACAAAAAAGAAATCACGAGCCGTAGTTTACGCAATGGTAATAAATATTAAACAATGGGACGAGCAAGGAACAATGAGCATGCTTATGTACTCAAACACAAAAAATCGTTATAATGCAATTGAAGGTGCTCGAGATTCTACAAGTTTTAGTCACAAAACGGGAAACAGCGCACGTTGAAACATTAAAGGATGAGATTGCAATTATTGTCCGAATGATCTCAACTCACATGACATGGCATGACACGCGATATGTGATGTCTGCACCCAAACCCAAAGTCCCAGTTCCTGCTGCGCTCCGGCACGAACCACAGAACAGAATGACGGTGCAGAGATTTGTGAGCTCACGTGCGCTTGTTTAGCAGAGTGAGGAGTAAAAGTTTATCATTCTCGCTCTTATACTCGTATAATGGGTATGTGCAGCGGAACATGATCTCGTCAAACCTCAACGTTCAACGGGCACGAAAGACGAAATGATACCCGAACATCCTTCCTGACGTGAACACAAAATTCGTCTGCTCAACCAAGTCATGCGAATCATCTTTGGAAATGTGCACCTAATCAAATCATAACTGCGTTGTTCTCACCAATGGCTGAAGTCAGCCTCACCATGGATTTGAGGCTAGGCTGAGATTTTCAGAGCACAAAGACGTGCTGGGCTGGGCTTAAAGCTTGCAGAAGCGACGAGAAATTGAATGGCTCCAGCCACGTCTACAGGCAGGCTTAGAAAAGTAATCTCTTGCATTTGTCACTTTTCTCATCATACACTGTCGTGGAAATTCAACGAGGGAAACCATTTATGTATGATCTCCGAATCAGCGGATGCATTGATACATAATATATCGCACCACAGCTTTAATCAAACAATCACTCCTTCATTATTGCCGTCATTTGATCGGTGCAGCCGCGTAAAGCGCAGGGAGATGAATTCGAAATCTAAATATTTATGAAGGGAACGTTCGCTCCAATAATCACAACGGATAATATTACTGCTTTTGAAAGAAGATATATGATTTTAGCGTACACAATTAATTCAGTTTTACTTTGGTCGCACCCTTATTTAACTTCTTCGCAAAACTCCATGTAATGTTTGTGGTTTACAAATTTCCTGCCATGCAGCACAGCGCAGTATTCATAAGTGATCGAAACACCTCATGAACTTAATCCTGGAAATAAGTTTGTGTCAGACGGATAGACATGACACGTAGCAAGATCGCATTTCAGTGCTTAGAAGTTATACGATCCTACATTTTGCGGTGAGCTCCAAAAATGTAATACGTAACAATCCGACCAAAATTTTCAGTTGAATAATGCCAAACTATCAGGTAACTTTGAACATTGCACTTTCAATAAAAACCAACAACGCAACGCTAGAAGCTTTCATGAATATTATATTTAGCTCAAAGTATTAGTATATCGGTAATTTCATCCTGCATAGAACATAATTACGTGCAAATAAGTTTCTCTGTGGTGAATGTAGTCATGACTGATTTACCCTGTAGAGCAGTGAATTAGGGTCAGGGCAAGGCGCCAGGCCTGGCTTGCATCTCGCATCTCGCCAGTCAGGAACTGCATCACAGAAAGAAAAACCTTGGTGTGCACGATTTGCCATGTTCCGACTGTGCTTTTGCGTGGTAACGGAATATGAAACAGCAAAATAACAATAATAGTACGAAAATAATGCCTGGTCGAACGAAACTGCGGATGTATACACAATAACGCTTGATCTACATTACAATCAGAACTTCATCAATTAATCATATCTGGAACTGTGCAAATCTCTCGACAGGTCATATCCACCTCTCACTCTTGGCTCTTGGGACCCGAGCGACAAGACGAGAGAACGCGATATGCGAAGATATTAATATTTCATTCTCGTGCAGTGTATTATAACGCGAAACGTATAAATATTTAATTTATGGCAGATGCCTGTACTCCATTCCGTGATCTGATTTTGTATTACGATGGATCCAGAGAGGCAGAGTGCAGTGAGAACATGAGTTCTTGTCAAAATGTATTCGGTGCATGTCAGCGGGGCCGGTGGGCCATTGCATGTGGTGCATTTCCCTTGCGAATTCAAAAAGTTTCTTGTAATTATAAATCCATTTGCCTCCAGAATTTGAAGTCCATTAATTGTCTGAATCATGAATCAGGTTTCGAGATGCAATTGCACTTTCTTTCGCACCGAGCTGCTTGTGAACTGAACGTGAAAACGCAGCAGTGCACAGCCTCAATGAGCTTATTTTGTTACTGCATCTCAAAACTTGAATGTTTGCCACAGGAAAGGATGGGACTCTTGACTGCTGTGGAACAAAAGGAATAACTCAATTTTGAAAAAGTTGAATAATAAGAAGGTGCGAAACGAAGTTACTGTCTCCTCAGATTTGTCTCAAGCCAATGTAGCAAATGCAAAAGACATATCCAGTGTTCGTTCGTGCTCGGTTGGTACACAAAACATTTCGAGTGAGGAAGTGTGGAAAAGTAAAGATGAGAAAGGAATAAACTATTTTACTATTTGCTTTGACTCTCATTTATTCTTTATCTTTTATTCTTTCCGTGTGACAGTCGTTGATGAAGTTGGGATCCTTTCTGAGCCTCGTTCGTCTTCCATCAGGTTTCCCTTCCCCAAGTGACTTTCACCGACGGAATAAAAGGACAGAAAAATCGGAAGCTGTCGAGAATATAATCAAGTCTCATAAATGCACACTGTGAGTACTTTCCATATTACTCTCCTTTCTTTCTATTCCGATTCTTTTTGATTTAAGCAGGCAGGCAGAGCCGCTGTGCCGTGAGTTGATTGTGTAAATTCTCATCTATTACCACTGCTCTACTCTACGTTTGATTTTACAGCTCGAGTCGCGCTCGTGCTTTCTTTTCATGTGCACGACGGCGGATGCAAAAGAGAAAGCAACTGACTACAGTCAAACCAAGTCAGAGATTGATTTGGAACTGCCACGTCAGATAAGGTCTGAACTCATTGTATGCAAGGACGCATCCAATCACTACAGAGTTTGTTCGTCCGGATTCACCTCTCGATCCGGCATCTCTGACTCCTGGAAAGCAGTCCATGTCAAACACACAGTCCGAACCCGAATTTTACACTCTTCTTTTGTGCCTCTCTCGAGAGGACTAACAATTGTCACATTAGACTATACATTTCACGGATGAGAAACCCTTTGAAATAGGAAGACTCTGTTGATCAAAAGGCTAGAAACACCCGTTGAATTCGCCGACTCTCTAAGAATATTTTTCAGACTCTAGCCTACTTAAGACTTGAAAGAGGAAGACCTGCACGACTGGGACCCGAACATAGTATCAGTACGCAATGAAGTGAAAATCTGGAAGACAAGACTTGAAAATAAATGCTGTAAAACTTGAATTAACGTCAATTGTATGTCAATCCAACTATCATTGGTAGTATTTCCATTTCCAAAGAGTTAAATTAGCCCAGCATCAATTGATTACATTACACACCTTTCATTACGAATGTAAGAGGATGGTGATCGTACTTACTACAATTCTGCCATTGCTAACCATTACAACAATACAGCGTAGATTGGATGGGTTGTAAGGCGAAACTAATCTGAAAGCTCGCTTGCTTGCTGACAGATTGCCAATAAGTATTTAGGAATGTGACAAAAAGAAATCAAGGATTTTTTACTTACGCTTGAACTATTCTGTACAAAATCCCTCAACTTTAAAGTTAAGTGAAACTCACTTCACTTTCACTTCAAGACGGGGTCAAAGGTCAAGTGCAATCTCTTGATGTTGTGGGCCGTCGAGAAGGGTATTTTAACCTTCTTGTAAGCAAGTCTTGAAGTGCATACGTTGCTCCGCTATAAGCTTGCAAGGCAAGACAACAATGCAGATCACTTATCACTTGTACAGAGGATCCCGACGAATGTTTGACGGATGATTGTACATGAGGACGAGGTAAAGTTTTACTACACCAGGATTCAAATTTGAAAACTTTCCTATCCAAATAAACCCAATTTACTTCTTGTTCACTTCTGACTGATCTCTGTATTGTGCTTCTTCACCTCAAGTCAAGTCCATGCAGTTTTCTCGTCGCTCGGCGTGGCGTGAGATGAACTTTGACGATCAAGATTAAAATCTGAACCAAAACGTAAATTAGTTTAGTTTGCAAGTATTTCAATAAGACTGAGCTTAGATAACAGCTCGCATGCAAATTGGGATGTTATTCACTGCAGCAAAATTCTGGAAATGCGGAGTCCCAATCCCAGGAGTGATATTTTTGATAAACTTGACGCCTTGATTCTTTCAAATGTACAAAATGTAGAGTGCAAATGCGGACGAATACGCAATTTACACAGACACAAGTATGGAAACAATTTGGAATCCACTGATAACTCCGACAATTAACATTAAGAACCTAATTTCACTCTAGAACCTAGTAATTGTGGAATTCACTTCTTATACGACGTTGCGTTATGGACGCCGGGCGAACTATGTTTCACTCTTCATCAGCTGATCAGCTCAGTTGAGAATACAGGAAGCGTACTTTCTGTCGTAGTTGATACACTTTGTAGTCAATCAACTACGATTGTTTTGGCTTGCTAATTGTTGTTGGTGTATTATAAATATTTACATTTCAACAAGACCTTCACATTTCGTTCATTTCAGCTGCGATACAATTGTTACGCAAAGCTGTGATTCTGATGATAATTTTATGGTAATTCCAAAGTTGGTTCACAATCTCGTCCGATTCACATTAAAAACGAATGGACCAACACGTGTCCACTGCTCTTATCGTCTTATGCCGAAGATAAACAGTAACTCCTGAGGAAGGTGCAAAACAGGAGCCCATGTGTTGCGATTAAATCTTCACTCGAATAACGCGAACTATAGCAACAATTTCGCCGGAATACGCCAAGTGCTGTAATCCTCACGAATCTATCAGCTTCTTTATACTGATCTACTATCAATCTGATTTCATTTTGCTTTGAGTTGATGCAGATCAAGCCCAATCACCGTCTGTTACACTCGTGCCGCTATCCACTGCGTGCTTGCTTTAATTCAGCTCCTGCTTCCTTCGAATCTCAACTGCAACTGACTCATGGTTCGAGTTTATTATGCCGCGAGCCTTTCTCTCTCCTACGACCCTCCTGCATCCTGCTGCTGCTCCGTCCTCTTTTCTTTCGAACGCACGACGAAGAATGCATTTCAAAGTGCAAACTATAAGTTAACAGTGCGGTGGTAGTGATAGTACACAATATCAACATCACCGTCTCCGTATTTCTTGCCTTTCATTGCCGAATTGTGGACCGAAAACTGTTAGCTAAGTTTTTCTCATTTTCAGCAATTAATTCCCGAATGGAAACTCCCTTCGTCTCTAATTCCCCAAATGAATGTTTGCGTGCATCACAAAACCATCTTCCGCTCTCTACTTTGGAACGGTCAAAGAGTAAAAGCATTCGGCGGAGTTGAAAACTTTACCGCCTTTCTGCACTCATTCCACAAACACTAAACGGAATCAAAAGTCGCGATAATTGCGTTCAATAAACATGTTAGACCGCAGGATTTAATAAAAGTTCTCAATTCGTTAAGTGAACTGACACTAATCGATGATATTTTTGGAAGTCTCTCTGCTTAAAGTAAAATACGGCGATCATAAAAGTCGTCAATGAATTTATACGTGCATTTTTAATTACAAGTTTTCTTCATCGCGTTCAGCCGAACAGACCGAATACTTCTTTTAAACAAAGCAAAGTGGTTTGCCGAAGGCGGGAGGCCAGTGCTAGCTTTGATAATCAGCGAAGGTTCTGTTTCGTTTATGATTAAAGTCATAAAGTGGTCAGGGCCCTTTTCGTGGCCCATACATAATGCATGGGAACAATGGGTTATGGTTCTGGCAGCCATTGTGGCAGCTTTACTGTCTCGCCGTATTGCCTTCGCATTCACTTTCTGGCAACTCGTCCGCCTTCAAATTGTGAAATTTTGCAAATCGGAGAGTAATAATTGCAGGCATCGTGTTTCATGAATCGTTGATGCACGAGATGAAGACATGAACTGGAGACTGAATTGATTTTCGGCTCCCCGATTCACATGAAGGAAATATTAGCGCGTATTGTTATCATTCCACATTTTCTTCGATGGTCAGACTTGAGATGGCTTCTTTTCGTCTCAAGAAAATGGAAATCAGTTAGATTATCTGTTTTGTTGTGCTAGAAAATATTCAATTGCATTGCATTCACAAAAGGGCTTCTCCTTCTGAAATAAATGCCAGGCTTTCTTGAGTGAAGCCCGAACTCGTGCATGCCGCAACTGCAGCATAAATATGTAAAATATTCCACTTACTCATGCTCATATTTCCAATTCATCCGTGCATTGCTCGTGCAGCGACGTTGTGCATAACATATCATTACACGGTTATGTACTTAATTTACATGACGAGGGGAAGAAAGTTTCCTTTCCTCAAGATTAAAATTCTTAAACTTGCATAAAAGAGCAACTTCAATCTTCTCCTTGAATGCCGTCGAGTCAAATCCCGCTGCAGAACGAAAGCCTCATTCTTGCATTTTATTGCAACGAAAGCGCAACCCTTTCATGGTGAAAAGAAACGTGAACAGGGAAAGCGGATGAAAATCGAAACTTATTGTTAACCATAATCTGTTTCGGCGTCAACGCTCACTCTGCGCTCAGCCAGGGTTTCATAATACGCATGGCACATTCTGCATTTTGAAATACGCTATTTTGTCAGTATGGCTGAATGGCTGTCGAGATATTATGGATGATGCCTTCTTCCGTTGGTTGCGGCCGATACACAATACCTGCTCGAACCCGCCACGTGTTATTGCATTTACTGTTTAAGAAGCAAGACAAACGAGGAATGTAGGAAATATTTCCACCAGCGGAGGTGTTCAGTAGTTGGATTCCCACCACCGTTTGTTATTTGGCAAGCTGGTCGATCGCTTTACGTGAATAAGAAGCGTGCTGTATAAAAATTGCATGCATTTGATAAAAATTAACCTAGCGTAATTAAAATTTCAAATTGCCCTGTTGATTGAAGTCTGAAAGATTCTTTAACAACTCGTACAGTTGCACGTTGCGTTGGGTGGAGTAAATTTCGTACATTATTACTAGCAGCCAACAGAAGAAGGAATGCACTTGGCAAATGGAGATATTAACCAAAACAGTTCACCTGGAGAGTCTCACGTTTTCCGAGCTGCATTATTTATCATTATTAAATTGAACCGAGTTCCGTGCAGCGAAATCGTTTCTTTCCCGAGCCTGCAGGACAAGAAATGATTTCGCTGCGATATTAAATCTGTATCAATTTATCTCGCACTTGAATACGACATACAAAGCAGGCTGAGAGGAAATAATTGGATCATAATCGTGGCACGAGAAAGCCAAGGAGTTCATTCTGTTTCGTCTCCCCTGAAATTTAAATTCAAGTTCTTGAAGTAATGAATAAGTCAGAGCAAGAAGGGTTTACAACAAAATATAATAAAAAGGCTGTCATTGTAATGTGACAATGTGACTTTGAAAAATTATAGTCAAGTGAGTTAGAGTACTCATCTACATAATATATCACTCGCATCTCGCGGTGCAAGTGCAGGGTTGGTTTGAAGCAGCAGAAAGGTTCACAGCGAATGCGCATAGCAAAGGAAAGTAGTGGAAGCAACAAATTAATGATATTTTATGTTTTGGCAATAATCACCATAATTATTCCTGTAAGGGTGACATGAATGAAAATCATGTCCTCTGCTGCGTCTGCACTGAGCTGCAAAGGAATCTGCGCGACACGACAGCAAAGATGAACATGATAATCACAATGATTAAGTACAAAGTACAGGACAATTCATGCGTATTTCTGCATTTTATTCTTTCGCGTTTTTTACACTTTTTTGTTCTGTCGGCAAACTCGTGAAAACACAAAGATGGACTTTGCAGGTACACGAATGATAATTTAGCTGTATACGTTTGAATTGCAGTTTGCGGCGGTGGGATTAGTGCCTGTATGGAAAGTGGACTTGGCTCGGCTACACTCTTTTACGGCAAAGGCATATAATTAATGTTCAAAGATTTATGAAATAATTTTTTACGGTCTCCTCTCATTATATTCTGTCTGCTTTAATATAATCATCATCGTTTCAGGTTTCTCGTGGTCGCTTTCGGTTCCACGAAGTGCTTGAGAACGCATTATTAAGTTATTAAGTGATGGCTATCCTCGGACACAATCCATAACACCTTGAAAATTCTCAGGTCTCAAGTTTATCACGTAATAAAGATGTATAAATCCTGCTCACCACAATTATGAGCTTTCTCAAGCTCTAGGAATTTGCTGCATTCCTTTTCGGTATGGGGTTTCATAATTTACAACTTCATTATTGTAATTGACTGAACATCATAGGAATAATTGCAGCACATTGCTGGTTAAGGAGCATTCGATTTAATTATATTGACTCGCCCCTCGTAACGCAAGTTTCACCAATTTTTGATTGGTTCAATGCGTCAATGTAGCCATTCCGAAATGATGTGGCGGTAACGATACGGATATGACACAGACACGAGAGAAATTACAGGAACGGAGTACTTAAAGGGTAGCATTAACGCGCAGATGTGTTGTAATCCAAGGGTTAACGTGACAGCGAATATGAGGCTGGGCGAGATAATTGGTCGCGATGGGTTTACAAGAAAAGGTACCCAACAATGCCGATGATCCAAGAGAAACGGTGGACTGAGTACAGTAAATGCAGGCGTCGAAGGGTAGAGGCAACTTCGCATACACAAGTCAAAAAGTAGAGTGGAGGCCATGGAGAGTCCGTTATCCGTTTATTGCTGCCCTGAAATTTCTTACTTTAAACAAATGATTCACATCTCCTTCGCCACTCGAGTGTCCCGAGCTCGAACCGCTCTTCTCATTTCAATTTTACGGAAAATAACAAATGGTTAATTATGATGTTCCGTGGAAGACGTAGGCAGGTTGCAAGCTGGTACGCTCAAGCTGGAAAGAAAAGTTTCATTCAATAACTCATTTATTTTCCAAACAGGCTCGAAAGGTAAGCGTGGAGAAGAACAAAGCAGCAGTTTGCCTCATCGCATCGGGTATCCACTGTCTGCAGTGGCACTTTGTATACAGCCTCAGCCAGCTCTTGACGGAACTTCAAATTAAGTTGTCCTCCGACTGAAGAATATTGCCAAGAATAGTCTCACGCTGCGTTTATGATGACTTCGAAACTAGGAAAGAGAAGATGGAATGAAAGAGGCATGTTGTATGTATATGCGCATTATTTTGTAATCCAAATTTCATTTCTTTTCTCGTTTAACAGGGTTCTGCCTACTCCTTGTGGATAGCCGTTCGTGATGATCGCATGGTTCCATTCTTCTTCATGATGGTTTTCTCTACTTGAGATTTGCATTGTGCCATTATCCTTTGTTTGTCAGGAACCTGAATTAAGAAAAAGTTCACCAATCGATCGGCAATCCAATTCCACGGGTGCAATGCTTTGCTTGAATGCTAGTGCTACCTGGAAATTAATTCGGAATAGTTCTTGGATGTTATTCACGCAGAAAATTGCAATTTCTCATGTCTTCCGAACTGATGTTCAAAATACTGTTGTGTTGATTTAAAACTCAAACGAAATTCAATCTGCATCTGACAGTCTGGCTTCCTGTCTTGTCAATGAGATGTTAATGAAATGTTTGGGACGTGTCAAACTTCAAATTATTTCCTTTGAGGCTGAAATGATTTCAGTAAGTGTGAATATGACTGTCGGAACAGAGTAAGTCTGTGATGTACTCGATTTTAAAAAGAAATAAATTTTAGGGAACAATTGAGTCCAGAGAAAAACGAAGGGTAACCGCTTAGATTGAAAATAAAGTGTGGAGAATTGCATGAGTCGGACGTTAGCAAGATCTGGAAGTAACAAGAAAACATTGAGCGTTGTCACTCGATAAGTGGTTGGCGATGGCTGCTGGTATTTTAAAAGCATTGACCACTTTGGGTGAGCACCTCGTAAGAAACAATAAAGCTCACATGACTGGCATAACACAGTAAAGCAAGAATTGCTGCGATTTAGCGCTGAGTCGACCATCTGCGCTCGAACTCCAGGCAAATCGCCGCCTTGTTATTACGATACAATATCATTTGCAGCTCACGTTCCATCTTCACACAACGTATAATAATTTTATCAACACGTCAATCCCAGTCACACTCATTTTGCATGTCCATCTTCATGACGGGTGTCAAGCACAGTGTGATGCAAATGTTAGAATTCTCAAATCACTCCGTGAACCAGTAGACGTGACGCAAAGACGTCGAACCGACTGTGTCGAAATTGTGGTCGGCCGCTTCAAAATATTAAAATTACGTGTGTCTCTTCGAGTTCATAGGCAGTCTTCTTCTTCTTGCTTCTGACTGATGTACAAGTGCGGCGAAAGCGAAATGACTCTTAAGTCTCTAAAGGAAAAAGCTCATTATTTACATTGAACGCGGAAAAATAATCACAAGTAAATAAAGGTCCGACGAAGGAAAAGAAGTTTTGATCTTTGAAGTAAATAATTTGGTTGGGTTTTTAATAATAAAAAACCAAAATGATTACACACGTAATCGCTTGAGTAGAAAGTCTAGAGAGCAAAAGGCAACCGAAAGAGACTTTACAAAAAGATAAAAAAAAATGAATTCTTGGTTCTTCTTAACCTTTGTGCCGTGTTTGCATTCTTGCAACTTTAGAGGAAACTTTAAGCCTCTTTTAGGTTGTGAAGTCCTGAATATGAAAAGCAACCCTTTCCTATTATAGACTGACTGTCTTTGTAGGTTTTAGCTATGTAAGGAAACTTTAAGGCTTTTGACGTCCTTTTCTTTGTGGAATAATAACTGGACGCAGGTAATTTATTTCGGATGATACCGTCAAGTGTAGGGGATAACTTGTTTGGCATCCAACTGATGTGACTCTTGGGAGGAATGCAGACAGGTGAGAGAGACGAGTGAAAAGGTGGTTGATTGGGCATACAATGCTTGTGGAAAGAGGATTGAGGTGTCAACTCGAATCTCACAAATAATAACGCATTACCATCACAAAGCCCGTGTGGAATTCATCAAATTGCACAAGAGCTGTTGTGCGTCGCGTTCGAGTCAGCATAAAGCAAGATTTCAACCGAGCTGACAGAATTTTTCCCTTTTCGAGAATTTCGTTGAAATCCGACTTGTCGTGTTCGTGACAAAATGCCATCCAATCCTATCACATGCAAATAAACGCACTCTCACAGTTTTACGTTGCGATATAATTAATTTATTTATTATGGATAATTTTTGATACCAACGAGAGGAGTCAATGGAACAATAACACACTCTAGACGATTTAAAATGTACGAACAAGTAATCAATTCCGTCTTAATGTTAAGTATAACAATGAGATGATGAAAAATGTGTCATTCTTTAATACTCTGGCGAAGCACTAAAATTCTACCATAAAACTAATTCGCTAGAACACTAAAATACATTTTACAAGGTAGCCTTTTATAATACTTTACTTACTGGAAAACTGAAATTGTATTGAAATTAGGTGGTAAAGGTTGAGTTGCGATTGATGTCCTACACCGATTTACGACCTATGAATGCAATAAAACTGATGGAAACCAATTGAACGAATCCACGAGAAAGGTTCCAGGGTTACACCACTTACTTTCGCATAGATCCTTACTTAGTAGTCATTACACGTACTTGATAGATGTTTGTCTGAGTTTGCGTGATTATTCTTGTTTTGTGAAGATATGTAAAAATTGACATTATTTTCTTATTAATGTAGTTAACAGTAAAATATAATTTGAGAAAGAAGGAAACACTGATATTATTCCTGTGATGCATATAAACAGACTTTATTAGATTACGCATATCAAAGTTTGCACCTCCAAAGTTCAATAGCACAGGCCCACATCGCACACACTTTTCTTAATAGTAGCACCTTTTTTTCGTCTTAGAAATGCTTACAGTTATTGTTGACAATACTCAAACCTAATACTCGCAAGGAGAGACAGGGAAGGAATGGCAACAATTGGTCAGAGTTGAATTACACACTTTAATCAAATGTCACTTAACGGTATCTTAAGTCTAGCAGAACTCTTTCATATCGTTATTGTAGTGTCGGGAAATCCGTAGGTGGTTTAGTCACTTTGTGGTTTGTAGGTACATCTATCTGTATTTATACAACAATAATTTAGCGAGCGATCATATTGCAAAGTCACAAGCAGTTTCTTAGTTTTCTCACATTAACGTTCAGTTCACAGCTTCAGATCAATGCCGTCTCACACGCATGCTTCTACAACTAATTTATTGATAAGATTTCATCAACGGCACAGATCAATCACTGTGTTGATGAACCAAATGATAAAGGTTAGGCGAACAAGTCAGCACGTCTTTTACTGTCATTGCTGGGTTTTCATGATTTGAATTACGAGCAAGCCTTCATTTTCAATTATTTCAATAACCCGCTCGCAGTCGCAGCTCTTTTCTTAATTTCAGTGAGATATGTACAATGGAAACAACATGATTATTAAAAGGAAGTGTATTGCTAAGTCCTACTTGACTGAAACAATAGTTAGCAAACCATGGCGTGAGATAGTTTCTGCAACTTCGGGATGCAGGGTTCTTGTTTTATCGCTGTTAAGTGAGGGTGAGTGACTCGACGGCATTTGTAATTACACAAAAACCAATACGGCTCACTTTTGGTCATGCAAACATCAGATGTCCAGCCATTTTGCAGGAGTGTTAAGTTGTTGCGCGCTGACTCAATCCTTTTCGGCGTGTCGAGTTTAGCAGGTACATCGAGGGATATTCCTCCTCTTGCTTGCTTGTTTCAGCTCGTGATAGTTTTTATATGGCGTATGGTATGGTGGCGTAAATGCTGTAAATAAAAGGATAATTGATACTAGTACTTCACTATCACTTCGATAGAAAAGTTAGCGTTGTGAGCCCTTCTTGAAATTGTCAGTTTTAACAATATCAACGTGGCGATAATGCCAGCCTAACGAAGTGAGTAAAAATATTAGAATTAGGTTATTGCCATCAATCCGGAATCTTATGCAATCTATGCATGTAGTCTTAATCTGAGTGCAGTTTCCTTGCATTAGACAGACTGAAGCAATATCAAATTTATAACCTTACACGAGGCATAAATTCTTGAGTGCAGAGTTGAAAATTCTGTGATATTTATTGTTGCTGCGCGATGATGGGGTCCTCCGGTCTGACATCAGACTTGAGTTTGACAAATTCCTTCGCCACTTCGTCATTTCCACGCTGTGCGAGAATTCTGAGTATTGTCCAGCCAGTTTCATCCATCTGAATGCGTTTCCCAAGCGCAAGCCAGCACGCACAGGAGCCCTGTGAACAACCACGCAATAAAATTAATTTTCTGCCGTCTCTGTCCATTGTTATTCAGTGTCCATCAGAGCCAGAGTACTTATTAGAAATTCTTCAATCTGTCATTATGAAGGGTTTAAATAATACCACTTCTCACGCAATTAGATTATCTCTGCCTTCCCTTTCCTCAAACGTACCTCCATTCACATGAACGCCAGAAATTCTTAAGTGCAACGAAAGAACAAACCATTTTTCGTAAACAAATAATCACACTTGCATTAAGTCAAGCCATCCGCCCACAAAATGACCAGTTGAACTGCGCTCACGATACATCGCCTCAAAACAACAGTGAAGAGTGTAGCGAGAGAAAAGAATAAATGACCTGCCAACTTAAATGATTGTACTAAATAATAATGATAACGATAATTATTATTTCTCTCAAATCCCATTTTCCGAGTTTAAACGAAACGCAACGTGCATGCAACTTTCAAATTAATGAGAGACGAAGAGATGAGATGCACTGTGAAGCGAGTGCTGAATGCAGTAGCCGCGTTGTTATCTCATGTTGTAAAACAATCATAGGGCAGTGTGGGTAGAAGCCAGACATTGCTACATTGAAATATTATTCCATTTTATGACGACGAAAAACTCATCACCATTTATGAAAATTGGATCAGCATGCAGCAGCCAGGTTGAAATAAAAGCGCCTCAATAGTAGCAAGTGGATACAGTGGAAATAATTTCTCACTTTAATCCTATAAATTACAAGACTCAACGCGTATTGCATTATAAAACGGCTCGTTTGACAAACATTCTTAAGACGCGATACCTTAAATCCTATCTTTCGAGCCGAAAGCTGTGCAGCCTGAGATTTTCAAACACAATTCATCCGGAATACAAAGGCAAAGGCCGAAGGATTCTCTCCTGAATGATGACATGTGTGCAGCCCGCTCGGGACTTTGTTCCGCGTGTAAGCCGTAACAAGTGGCTGCCAGAACACGTTTTTGATATATTTAATGTATGCAATTAATGTATTCAATGGTTTATTGGTCGTATTTCTTCGTGTAAATATCTTATTCGGAAAAGTTCATGTCCCTGCCTGGCCGCAGCAGCAGCAGAAGAGTTATGGACGGACGTCCATACGAACAATGCACTTGGCATGAAGATGAAGGCAGGTTTGTATTACGTTGACGATGGGGCTCAAGATAAGAAAACCAGTTGGTGGTAAACAATGTGAATTGTAATCAATGTAAATGTAACTCTAAACGAGGGACGGATGGAAGGCAGAGAAACCGCTTGACAATAATTTTACAGTTAAACATTATTAACCTCTAAAGTAGCACAAAGATATATTGGGCAAATGAAATCCTGTGTTCCTCAATTTTGGTACGAACTCAAAACAGGCAGACTCGATGGACAACTTCATTCTCATTTTATGCTTCACAGCCACATGAAGAGTAAAAGCAACAAAGATCTTACCTGCTCCACAATGTCTCTCAGCTGCATTACAGCCACACCAACGAGTCGATCATCACGCGCAAAACAATAGTCCTTGACGCAAATATGCAGATCAAAGCAGTCGAGATGTTCCTCGTTGCCAACAATGCTGAAAACAAAAAAAGCCAGAAGAATTGAGTGAATTCCGCCGCACCCTCACTGCAGAATGCGGATTGTGAAATTAATATTATCCACCAAGTCTTCCCTCGCCATCAACTCCTCATCAGACCATCCATCAACTTCATCGTCATAATTAATTTAATTGATTGATGTATTTCTGCAATCATGCCGTGCTCGTTCGAACGTGTCCAAAGCGCATTCTATTTTCGCCAAGCATGTTATTCTACTGCAAATCTCAGATGCTGGTCTCAACGTTATTTGAACACAATAACTCCGGCAATTGTTCCTCTGTGCATAGAACGAATAGTCGATCCAACACTTTGCCTATGAAATCTCGTCACTTTGCACAGTTAGACATTAATAGGCTATCGGGGCAAGAATCGTCTTCAGAAACCACTGAGACGCCCAGAATAACAGTTGGAATAAAATCCCGACTCTGATTAAATTAAATGGCACCATAAAATATTCCTGAACAAGCGCTTTTAGTAGACGATTTAAATAAATGGATACTTTCGCACACATTGCGAGCTGGAAAATTGAATCGTTCGCTTATTGCAAGCATTGGCGACCGAGTAATTGCGCAATAGTGCTTGCGAGTTTGGACAGCGCTTTGCGCCGCAATTTAAGACATTCAATAGCCGTTTTATGGCTACAGGGAGAAATCGGATTTTCTTCAGTCAGCCTGTACACTGCCGACCGAAAGACATTTATCTGTGGCAATTTATCTAGAGTGTATTTAATTCAAAAGGTGGTCTAATAAATCTGCTGCCCTCGCACGAAATGGAATGTTTACAAACTCTTTTCTGGGTGGCATTCAAAGCTACTTTGGTCGGTCGGTCAAGTGACATTGCGAGTAAAATTTAATGAAGCGTCATTTTAAGTTGGGCTCGAACATCGGAGAGTTGTGAAGTTGAGATAAGGGAGAGGCGATAAATATTAATTTACAGCGACAATTAAGACAGAGTCGAAAGGGCTTACAAGTGAAACGTCTCATTGTATTTCGGTGACCAGGTATTTGACTTGGACTTTGTTGCTTGTTTTCTCTTCTTGTCAGACAAGTGCGGCCCAATCAAGTTGACTAAAGAAAAGAAAAATTTAATTTCATAGTTATATATGTAATAGTTTCCATAGCTTCTTTATGTAACATTTCTATGTAGATTTCTATGTAGTAGAGTATATGTAACATTTCTAAATAAGAAATAACTACTTACCTTCGACGAAAGGACGGAACATGCCACTAGTCACCGGCCACTTGAGATCGTTGGCTGCAACCACTGCATTAAACAATGAAAGACAAGAAATAAATGTCAACCACTCGCATCAATAATCAACTCTCGATATCTTTACTGCCGAAGTCTATAACATTCGGCTGCCACTTTTATCTCCGTCGTGGATCGCACGCTTGCCGTCGGACCGAAGAATTCATTGAAGGAAGACAGCGTTCAAGGGATTGCGTTATCACTCAACACATCTAACTAACGACGTGAAATAACATTAACATTGTCATACTTCTACGGAATAATAAGCAAAGTCACATTCCACTGTGCGCGGTGTCAAAGAAAAACGTGGGTCATCCTTTCAATGTCGAAATGAATGAAACTTTTATTTAAAGGCGACTTCTTGAATTACGATCATTCCGACACAAAAATCGGCTCAACAATCGAGATGTTCCCCTAAAGAGCTCATTATCGCCAACCCTAAATACCCGCCTGTCTTACTGTATACCTCTTATTGAAATCTATCTCAAAAACATCACAGAAGGAAACAAACCTTTGACTGTCACTTTGTGTTCACCAGTTCCAGGATGAGTGAAGAGATCCACTTGAATAGAGACTTCGCCCACGCTTCCTTCATCCACGCTTGGCATGTCTGAAATTAGAGAAACGAATTAACCAACCGTTCGTAGTTCGTGTAGCATGTATGCCTTCCTTAAACTACTGTGCATCAATAGTTTCAATTAGATTACTACGCTCCTACATTCAGGCCCAATGGAACTCATACTTATTATATCTTAGGCAAATAAAAGTGCATCTATTGTGCAGATTGTGTGCGGTAATTGCTAACTTAGAAGCTTGAAACTAATTCATTAGCTAATCCAATTACCAAAATATGGCAGGACGCACTAATTTGAGTGCGCCAAATATGTTGCTACTAGAATTGACCAGGATAGGCTTATCCTTTCAATTCACACTTAAATTCTAAGCTTCATCACTGCGGTATGAAGTCAAATGAATGACATACAAATATAAAATAATAAACAGGTAACTTGTCTAGAAATTCACATTCACATAAATTACATGCCAAGCAAATATTGGAACGAGCAAAGGCTTTCTCCCAAATTCACTACGCATTCAATTATTAGAACACTACTCCAAATCCATTATTCATGAGTTTGAGTCCGTTCATAGCTAGTAAAATAGAATCTTCAGGCGTGACTCGAGTGAGCCATTCCAAATGTGACAAAGCTTATGAATCATAATTGACCTCATTGAACGAAGCATGAGATAATCAAACCTTATACGATCAAAACACTACTGAGCATTCTTGCAAACGGCAACGGAGAAAAGCTTCAACGTGGTGCCACAATAATGGTCATTCCCCAGCACTACGAAGTTTGTAAGGGACAGTAGAAAGAAGAAGACAGAGGAGTCGAAGGAGTCAGGAGCCAGGAGCGGTTCGGGGTCCAGCTTACCTTTACTTAATGGTTTTGGTTTCTTCGCCTTGAGAACTTCCTCAAGACCAGGTTCTGAGGAGACACTCTCGTCATCGCGGTCAAGCGAGAGTTGTCTCGTCTCCAGCGTATTTTTGTCATTCAAGGGAACTAGACAAGTAAAGTAAGAGAAAGAGAGTAGAGAGAAGAAACAAGAAGAAAGGATGAGATCCTGAAAGTGTCACGAGAGCACGAGAGGAGACGCACACAGAACACAGACAGACACATCCAGTTTGGAAACACAGGTCTAGACATTTGATGTCACAGTTAAATACATTTTGAACTTGCATGTCCAACACGAATTACTCACAACATTTGCAAATTGATTGTAAAATCAACCCAACTCCCGAGCATACACAACTTGAAGGCTATATTACAGCATGGAAGTGACAAAATCAGACCCGCCCTAGAGTGTCAAATTCAAATTGGCACCAAATTGTTAATTGATTTACACACCCACTAGCATTAATTTTATTTGGAATCTCGTCTTGTTGACTTATTTAATGAGCGTGTTTATACTTCGACGCGAAAAATTCAGCCCTCATGATACATATTTATATATTCCTGTAGAAATTAATCATTGCCCTTCCAGATTCTTTGGAAACTTTTCTCGTATGAGAGAGCTTAGAGCTGAATACCCAGCGTAAGCACAGACATTGCAGTCAATCGTTGGAAAACTGGCGACGAGCACTCGTTGAAATAAGTTGCTGACGTTGCTCGTGTTCGTCCTCTCAATCCATTAAATGTAAAATGAAACTCAGTGTGAAAACAAACTCGGTGTCGTGTCAATTAGACTCAATTTACATTGTCTTGATGCACTTTTCGTGTTTTTCTTTCTCCTAACCTTTTTATCAATAAATTTTCTCCCGAATCTGGATCCAATTCCATTCGCACGCTTCCTCAATTGAGCCACCGCAGCAGCGTCAGTAATATAGTCTCAAGTCTATCTAGTTTCTCGCTTCTGTCCTTTCTAACACGGCGAAATGGTACCCTCACAACTTGCGTGTAGGCACAGGCTGCACTC
Source organism: Mesaphorura yosii (assembly GCA_009869945.1). Lineage (NCBI taxonomy): Eukaryota > Metazoa > Arthropoda > Collembola > Poduromorpha > Tullbergiidae > Mesaphorura > Mesaphorura yosii. The sequence continues at coordinate 27,968 of WIXG01000046.1, read as the reverse complement.
TCCAGCTATCTAGTGGTGCTGAACTCGACCTCAAGAAAATGGAAATTAGGTATGAAGTGGAGCTATACATTACTTTACTTCAGCACACAGGACCTATTCACATTACTCGCAGCTGTCTCGCTGTTGCAAATTCCTTCCACGCGCTTTACAACTTTAAATTGCAATTTAAATCCCACATATTTAACACAATTCAATTTGCAATTGATTCTTTCGGTTTTGGTGGAGTCTGAATTCCCTTCCATTATTTCTCGTTAGTCAGTCAAGAATTGTAAAGAACCTGTACCCGTACCCGAGCCCGTACGCAGAAGATGAATTTTCCGTAAACAAATTAGTATTCCGTTGGGGCATCTCACAACTAAATTGACACAAATTGAGAACTTTCGCACGTGAATATTAATATGCACGTGCTTAGTTCTAGTGTTCCAAGAACAAGTTTTTAAGTACAGATTGTCGACGACAACGACAAGAGTGGCACAGAGTAAATAATTTAGAATGTCATAATTTCGTTGACAGCTTCTCTGTCTCAGATTCGTTCTAGTTTTGAAACTCAGATTATATAATATATTTGTCAAGTGCATGATAAATGCTCGTAGGTGCGTGTTTTCCAAGAATAATGATAAAGTTCTTTAATTGGACGGAACTTAATAATGCAATTCTCCTTTTAAAGCTTATGCGTGGACAATTACCTTGAGATGTTTGAGTCGTCACATATGTTTTGATCAGAGTGTCCGTTGTTTGGGTGTATAGCGAGAGTGCGTAGCGAAGCGATTGCAATTCTGCTGATTTTTCCAAGAAAGTCTTCTTCAGGCCGTTTCCTCCCGCATGGAAGTATTGCTTTATTGTGTCGAGGGCCACCTCAAGAACAGCGCATTGTTTTGGTGACAGGTTCTTCTCCAATTCCTAGAACATTACAATTCAATAAGAACGCCGTCTCGAATAAGAAGAATTGCTTAGTAATGAGTTGTAAATAAAGCATCAAACAAAAATTTATTATTGAGTCAAAGCTGAAAGCAAACAGAAAATAAGTACGCTGTCTAATCTCTGGAGGCCCCTGCTAAAATCTCAAACTTACCATAACTCCACTCAGAGCTGACTTGACATCCTGCTTCGCCATGTGGTTCTTGAATATTCTAGACATATCCTCAATCTTTGCGTTGGCAGCGATATTCTTAGCATTGTCAGTCAAATTCTTCAGCAACATCTACATAGTCGGATAGACACAGCCAAACACGGGTTGGGTTAGTCGAGAGTTAATGCAAGACAAATCACACAGTGCACAGCAACAGCTTTATGGGTGCGTAATATTATTATAATGTTATAAATGACGCTGGAAAGTTTAGGCATTAATATATTATGGCTCAAGCACAACCCGGCACTTACGCTCTTATCTGTCATGGGCGGAAGCACAACAGCTTTTTCCAAAGACTTCATGACAATCTTCCATAATTCTTTCAAAAGTCTCTTCAGGACAGTCTTCTCGCAGGATTGTGCATACAAAGACAGCGATCCTGTACAAAACAGTAGAAGTTAAGAGCCATGGATGAAGTGCACTGCGCACGTATGACACGACAATAAATGAGAAACCAAGTTGAAAACGAAAGGCAATTATTTCTGTTGTCCACGTTGTGACAAATGAGGTTGTCAATAAGGAATTTTCCTAAAGCTTCTTTGTAGTTCGAAAAACAAATACAAGTTCGTGCTTTGTTCAAAGTGACTTCACGTTAAAGCTGAATACAATGCATAAAATTCTCGTACGAAACGACTTGAGAACGAAATGTGAAATTTAAACAAAAGGCGTTGTAAGTACAATCGCACATATTCGAAGAACGAAGCTCAATTAAGGTGACGAGTCGTACCATCCAGCAGATCCATTAGCGGCCTAAGAACTTCGTCTGCCTCAGCAGCAACGACATTTCTTTGAGCAGGTTGATTGAGTGACACTTGTCCTTGACCCTTCACCGCAAGCAATAAGTCACCCAGTTCCTTCACACTCTGCGTGATAATTCCTTCGAGGCTGGAACAACAAAGAGAGAATGAATAAGTAAATGTGTTCAGTTCGAAGACAGCGTGTAATTACATTTGGAAAGTTAACTACAACCCGAAGAATACAAAAAACACGACTCTGGTAATAAATGGCAGTATCATTAATCAGCTTATCCGATGCGCTTCGGCGAGCCAGAATACAACAGAACAAGCCAAGTGATGAAGAAAAGTCAAACACTTTTCTGTCCCTCATTAGCTCTTCACATAAACAGAGTTCATCACTGTAAACTTTTTTCTTTACATTTCAATCAATTTCAAGCTCAAGGCAAGAGTACTTGTCTTGTGCCACTCCAGGCACTTCTCGAGTTGTAATTTTCCTGTTTACCATTAGTCAATGTACACAACGTTCGAAGGTGCACAAAGTTAAGCGACATGATTAAATTACTGTTGCTTGTATACCTTTTGCTAAACTGCATGGCCAAATCATCCAGCACAGAATTTAGAGTCTGCTGAAGTTCCTTCAAAATATTTGCAGCATCGTCTTCCAGTTTTTCACCGCCCATGGCCTCGAAAAGTTTTTCAAGCTGAACTCGTAGTTGTTGAATATTATTCATCAAGATGCAAGCCTATGCAAAAGTCAACTTAAAAATGTGTTCTCAAATTCTACAGTCTTCAAAATCGCTTACAATTCTTTCGTCTTTCATGTGGGCTGGGAACTCTTTTTTGACAATATCCGCATAGGCGATTAGGACTTTTACAATAGTTTTGGCAAATCGTTTCATATATCTCTTCCAAATGTCTGGATCAGGGCACTCTAATTTCGAAACGACATCGAAACACTGAGTAAGCTGAGTGAACACATCGACGACGGAGACCGAGAAGAGAGCGTGTTCGCTGCTCTTTTGGAACTGCAATTGAAAGAAAACTCAATTATGCTCCAAGACTTTTAATTGGACGTAAATATTCGCCAGATTGCGCTTACCCCGTCCTTTTTATCTCTGTTAAAGGCACCATGTAAGTATTCTAACGATACATCGTCATTTTCATTCAGCCATTGCATGACGAAAGGCTCGAACCATCTATAAATGAACATTGTCCGCAATTTATTAAATATTGTCATTCAGGGATAAGACGTTTCGTTAAACAAGAACTCTTACGCAGGGTACTCAGGCACTGAACCCTTGTAGGGTGGCACTTCTTTGACGTAGTTGCTGTACAACCATTTCACCTTGAAGTGGAGGTTCATGTATGCTGAAGACTTGCACAAGCGATGTTGTTCATGCTCTTCAAGTGCGTATTTCATGTCAACAGCAAATAAACTCCACATTGTCGCTGCCGAAAGCTGCAATCAAAATTGCAAATGTGGGGATTATAGTATATTGCAGATAATCATAACGAGATGTGGGGCTAACCTGTCCGATGTTTAGTTCTTGTGGGAATTGGTTGAGTACTGGCGCATAACTGTTCTTGTCTTCCTCGACCACAGAAACAATCAGGGCAATGAGCTTGTGCCAGAAGTCTACGCTGTCCAGTTGAGGTCCAGTGTCATTTGGATCTCTTTTCGCTTCATTTGGATCAGACTGTTTAAAAATATTCGATTAAGAACAATCATCCTGAAGGACTTCATAATCCAGTGACGAACCTGAAACTCCCTTGAATAAAGCTCATAACAGTTTTCAAACAGAAATTGGTAGGTCGAACGAAGACAGGCCTTCACGCAGTCCTTGACCACAGTGCTCGCCCTTGGTGGACTTGACAATTCTTGAACCTGCAGAAGTAAAACAATGATTATAAGTAACCTATGTATAAGCGCACACTTTGGCAACTCTGTCAAATGAGTCAAATATCATTCTGATCTGAAGCATTCGGAATCCTTCATTTCACCTTCACAATGTGACATCAGTGAAAAATGAAACCATCAGAGGTAATATGAATCTGCAAACATGCGTCTGCGGAAGGAAAGTTCGAAGTTCAAACGAAACCTAGTAGAATATGTGAGCTAAAGCTTATATTCAGAGCCCGGTATAAGCAGAAAACAATTTATTGTCATAAAATCCTTTCACGCGTGCCAGCCTTTCATATCGGCCTCGTGGCCAGCCACATGCAAAATTAATGAGGACAAACTATGGACCGGAAAGAGAAGCTGGCCAGATAGAAGACTCTGCATTATTGCTAGTAAAACTTCTCGAATGAGAACTCAAGGCGGAGGGAAAACAAGACCATGCATTGGTTGATTCCGAACATATAATATAAAATTCCACTGAGGATTCAATCAGGATGAGAGTAAAATAGTAATGAGCGGATGTTTTCCATTCTTTCAGTCTGGAATTTGTTGCGCATCCACTTTACCTTCATTCGGAAGAACGTAATACTAGTGAGCAAGTCCACAGTGGATCTGAATATAAAACAAAGATAGATCTTAAGATCACAATCTGATCTGAACCACTGTCCACAGTGGATCCACTTACTTGAGATCCATCAATTTCTCTTGAGTCGAGGCCGGAAAATTGTTTCGATACATGGAAAGGTCGATCCGAAGAGAGTTATGCAGTTGGTCCAACAGCTTCACAAATTTCTCTTTCTGAAATTCAAAACGATTGAACACATTTTATCAGTCAATCCGAATAAATGGCCCGTCAATAATGTATAAATGCGAACGAAGCCGTACCCCAAAGTTGGAAGCAGCAAATCGATCCGACGCGGAGACGGCGGAGGAAGCCGTCGTGTGCGCGTAGTAGGCGTTGATGTTAGCCAGCAGAGTACTCATGACAGCCGGCACAGTTGCACAGAGGTACTTGGTCGACAAGCAGTGAAAGTGTCTGAAAAAGAATTGCACAATCAATACAAACTAAACATCGCTGTTGTGAGCGAAGCAGGCAGGAAGCGGTTCGTCTGTAAATGTAACAAATGGAGAGGACTCTACAAAAAAACTTTTAGTTTCTGAAAAAGTGTCAACAATCTATTTTCCAACACCACGCGCAAATGGAAACTCAGAAGCTGGACACAACTTTACTCTTTGTGGCATGGCCCCTGGGAATTATCCAATCAAGTTAACTTGGTTTTTCTTTCATATCAATATGTGGCAGAAAACGAAAGGTCGGCCAAACTTAAAATTTCATATGCGCACTGAAGCAAGCGATTCAATATCGAATCTTGGGAGATTGAGAAGGGAGAATTTGTTAAATGTCCTTCCGAAAGCTTCGAGATCCGGACTCAAACGCGAAGAAAATAACGTTATTCTGGATTCATAAGCTATCGTTGAAGTGCATATCTTGTTACACTTCGCGCAGAGCAGTAAGCGAATACGGGAAGGAACTTAGATTACGTCATGGCTTGATAAATTGACTCAATTCCGTATCGCATTGCAAACTCGTCCACGATGTCCTGGCCCGGTTCTTCAAAGTAGATCTTCCAAGCGTCATCTCCCTTACTGACTGGAGGAAGCTTCATCATTCCGGCCATATGTTCACACAAGTAATGGAACAAGTTTTCGTGAAGACAAGTGTACTGGACGTGGTATGGAGCCACCTATGGAGTCACAAATTAAGCACATTAAACATCCAGAAGAAATGACTACTTTTCAGTGCATATGTCAAATATACCTTCTCCTCGCCCTTGATTTCCACGCTGATGTGCAGACGAATAGCACCAGACACGGCGGATTTGTCCGTGCGCTTTTCCAAGTTGTACCAGACGTCCATCTCACCGCTCAACGTTCTGACCTGCAGAATAACATCAAACATCATTATCCGGAGCATGTCCCTTGGAGTGCGAATGTGTTGACGTGAGGAGCAACCAGCGAAACTCCATTCTTCATTACCGAGAAATAGAATCACGTACCTCAATAATGGTCTGTCCCAGGAAGTCATCAGACTCTCGAGTGAGTTTCTGTCTGAGTTTAGACGTTAAATCATTGTCCTGCAGAACAAGACAAGAAAGTTCTCTTTTTAACTGTACTTTTTAACCCTTAGCCTCCGAAGATTGCTATTGCTAAATAAAATTCATACCTCGTCCCATACCCGGACTTTAATTCGATCCGACGAGTTGTGGCATTCACTGCGAACGCACGAGAACAAAGCCATTATTATCAGGTGTTGAAAGTCGAGTTAAATTAAATCTCAGCTAGATACTTACAAGTAAAACTTTTCATTCCAGACCGGATTCAGTTCTTGAGGCATGGTTCGTGTCCTCTTCTTGACTTTTCCAACTTGAACCGTGACGTACGGATCAGAAGTCCCGTTCTTATCCTTTGCTATTAGGCCTTGAGCGCAGATCACTAGTCATCCAAAATTAAGGGTAAGACCGAAATTCAACAGACGGGATTGGAAAGCGAAAAGCCGTAATTAGGTTGACAAGCTGCAAGCGATACAGGCACAGAGAATCAACGTCCACGGAAAAGCGACATGCTCTCACTGCAGTCAGTTAGAGTGGAATTTATCGTTAGTTAAAATCACGCACAACAAAGCTTTAAAAAAGTAATCTCCCAGCGCACTGCACTAACATGGTGGGCACCATATCACATCAATTTACTAGACCAAGCAAACGCATTTCTCATCTCCAGGCTATTTTCCAGCATTCTGCACATAATAGAGAGCGGAAAGATATACGAGCAGAGTTCCAAATCTCTCTCCATTATTTCTCCCCACTATTTGCGAATTTATGAAAATAAAGCAGCTCAGCAAGCCAACAAACAGTGCCCTGAAAGCATACATACACAAATAGAACGAAAGCATTCAAGGAGTCGAGCTGAATGAGATTTAAATTGTGCACAACTTTTCAGTTCCCAGATTCTATTTACAGCCGTTTCCTTTCCAGCAGGCCGGCGGTTGGTTCGTCGGTTCCTTTTTCAATTCAACAAACAGAAAATTCTTTTTTGGTAATTAATTGAGTGTCACTTCTGCCAAATCGGGCTTTAGTGAAAGATCTGCTTTATTCTCTTCAACCAACCAACTGGAAAGAGAAGGCTGAAAACAAATTCAACATGCGAGAGCAGGCCAGATGTAATGTGAACCAACGATCAACGACAGTACGGGAAGGCATGCGGAGGAACTGTACGGTTCATGAGACAGCTGCTTCTAAGCACGGATCTCTTCGCTATTCCTGCACTTGGTCTACGTAGCTCTGTACTCATACACATGATCTAGAAGAAATTGAATTCTCTACACTTCATACTTCTTTCTGCTACTGTCCTACATTCCACCACTGCAACACTGCTGCGGAATCTAGAATCGCTATTTTCCCTTCGGTCCAGCCCCAAACTTGTTCTACGACTCGTTTCCTGAATTTTATGCTCCGAAACTCTAAAACTACCCAGACTACTGACTCTGCACTAGTTGACTGCTGGCTACGAATTTATAGCCTAAAGTTGTAGCTTGTTGGGAATTTCTCCGTGCGCAGGATGTGCTCAAGTCCAAGAAGTACTCTAGTAACTTGCAATTCTATTCTAGCATTCTAGTAGTTTTATGAAAGCGTGCTTTTTATCTCGCCAATTGATTCTCTCGTGCATTGGTTAAGCTCAACCATTTGCATTCAATAAAATTCAGCATAAAATACCGGCTGCTAAAGTAATTACGTTTTGTGAGCCATTAAATGAATTTTATTCTACTCGTTTAACTTTATACAAAACTGCGAGGGTTGTTTGCATTAATGTGTCGCGTGGACGGGTACCTGTGATGGCAATTTTGCAGGACCAGTTTGACGTTCCTTCTAGAATTAGTCCCTCAGCTTGTTCTACAGTATCTAAATGAGCATCTGCATCGATTCCAAACGTGGTTCTGTCAAACAAGAGCCACATTAAAAGCATTTCTCTCCGAGATAGGCTGCACGTACACGAAAGTTTTGCGTTTTTATGACGTGTGTCATTTCTCATATTTGCCTGCTGATGCTTGTTTATGTCGTTTTATGGCTAACCAGCAGAATGCCCGACAAACGTGAAGGGAATAGGACTCTTGGCGGGGAAACATTTTAAGTAGTAACAAGAAAAGTACAAAACAAGAAGATGCGAGAGTTTTGAATTTACGTCACACAGTAGACACATAAACCACAACACCGAGACAGACCCATGTGAAAGCAAAACACAGAAGCCCATGTACGCCTCAGGTTTATACAGAAATTGAAGCTGGACAAGTCCTTTAATGTTGTTTATGAAAGAACGGTTAACGTTTCAGGCCCATCGACCAACAGAAAGCGAGACAAAACAAATTACGGGTTTGATAAGTCGCCACGTGGCATTTTGATTACTTTCTGCGCTCGGCGGCACAACAAAGTCGACGTGTACAAACCTGTGATGGCAATTTTGGCCGACCATTTACTGGTTCCATCTAAGACAGACTGCTTTATGGCCTTCATGTGGCCTGTGTGACTTTTCTCTTCTACACCAAACACTTCCCTGCATGAATTCATCGAACCTTGATTAAATCTTGCATCTTTTATTTATCGTCGAATAAATATAGCCGAGCCAGTACGAAACTTGGCAAAAAGCGGCCGTTTCACCGTTTGAGGCATGAAAATAGTCTCACGAAGAAAGTAGTTCCTAGCTTGAGCTTGGCTTAAACGCTTCAAGTAGCGAAGTACGCTAAATCAGTGTCAGCATCAGCAGTGCTGATTACTGTAATTCCTGAAATGTTAATCGCTGAACTGGGAAACTGTTACGACAAAGTTACCTGATGAGTTCGAAGATTTCGGGCTTCTGTCTCTCTCGTTGTTTCATAATCTCCTTCATGGCCGTGATAATACTGTTCGCTTTGTCTTCCGCACCGTGCTTGCAACTTTTCTCGGCGGCTCCTGAAAAGTGCACAAAGTACAAGAAAAGTTTAGTTACAGTTACATCGTCCAGAGCAGACATCGACGAAATGTCTGCAATCGCTGCGCTGGTTTGAGAAGAATTTCATGCTTACGTTATCAAAATCGAACTGAAAGCGTAAGAAAAGTGGGATGCAAGCGCAACTTTCCAAAGTGAACCCGTCGATCAAACGTCAGAGGATTTGAGAAAAGTAAATCAAGCAAAGCTCTCACTTTGTGCACAGTGCTGAGACTTTTGCTGTGGGGGTTTATTGAAAGAGGCTTTGAAGTGCAAAAATCCTTCCTCATGCGATGGTCAAAGAAGATAAGCAGCGTCCTGTTAAATATTATCTCAAACTGTCAAACTCAGGCTCAAATGCCCCGGCCTTGAGTAAGAGAAAGTAGACTTATATCTGCAAAAGCACTCCTTTCATTTTCGCCGAGCACTTAATTTTGGGCGATGACGCAACTGAGCGATGACAGTAATTCATTTGTGGTTTTGGTGAAAGCAACTTTCTAATTTGAAGGGACAGAAAAGTTGAAGTGGACACAGCACGGGAAAGTGCAAATTATAATTACTCAAGTTTTGCTTACTTTGCAAACAATCCGCATTAAGCAAGTCCTTGCATTTCTCGTGGCACTTCACTCCACACTCCGTGCAGCGGACGCCCTGCCTGGCGATGCCCCACAACAGTCCCTCGCACTCGTAGCAGTAGGTCGGTGATGTCGCAGTCCAAAGCACGAAGTTGTGCGGCGTGGTGCTCGAGATCGGGTAGATCAGCGCCTGAAGGGTCTTTTTGTAAACGTGCATTTTCTGCAAGAACGGGCAACAAGAATTCAGTGCATTGTTTTGTACTCAAAATAAATTCGGAGAGGTTAACAAGATCATCACATCAAATCACATTAGGCGGCAGGATTTCCGAATGAGCTAACTTTAAGGAGTCTTTTGTACCGCATTTGCATTTATACGATCTGGGTGGTGCGCGTTAGCGGATGCGGTTTATCATACACGCTTATCCATTTAGCTAGAGGAATCGATTGAATTAATTCCACGAAACAGCAAACAAAGTTGAGACAAATGAAGCTAGTCTCGAGCATAGTAATATAAATGGGTTTAACGTTAACATCATTTGCAGCATTGTGTACTCGCTCAGTCCCGTTTCGCTATCGGGAAGCTAAAGTTCATTAATCAAGTGCCAAGTTTTGCCAGCATAAATGGAGAAATACTGAAATACATCATTCTCTCATCTCCACTCTTCTTTGCTTTCTATTCTGCATTCAAACAATTCAGAATTTAGCTTTCCCCAAAACAATGTTTTCGTTCGCTCGATTTTCTTGTCCTTGTTTAATGAGTTTATGCTATGCTATCTGATTCATTATGAAAACACTTGCTTGGCCTGGGCTCGGATGAGCTTCAAATTTAAACGCCCCGAACGGCGAAAGGCTAGATGCGTATTTACAAATTTACTAATCTCTAGCTTTCACTCTCAAAGAGGCCTACATTACTGAAACAACTTTCGCCCGATTAAGTCGGCAACTTTCTCTCTGCACACCATGACGGTTTCCTGTGTATTCGCAAATTCTGAGTTCAAACTGTTGTTTTGCGTTGTAGCGTGCAAATATCGATTTGTGAGAACTGTCGAATCTCGAGCGCAAAAGCTACTCGTTATGTTGCAAAGAAATTGGAGTCACTGTGAACATCTGCGAACTGCAAAGCTGGAAAGACTTCAGAAACAGAACTGCCCGGTACAAAACTAAGTAGTAACATGGCATAAATGCCACTTGACTTGCTTCACAATTTATCTGTCTAAACCCTGTGTCCAGCTGCCAGAACGTTCGTAAAATTGTGGAATTGATTGTTATATATGGAACGACAAAACACTATGTTCTAACTAGTTTAACGCGCGAGCCTCCTCATTCAAGTCGAGCTTGGCCCGGAACTCATCTCACACATGAGTAATAAACATAGATCATAATTTTGGTCGGTCTGCTGCTGTGCCGTGCTGCGATTCTTGTCGTTGTCACCTCGTAACACTCTCCGAAGACAAAACACAAAGTTTGTATTACTTACCAGCTCTTCATCGTTGAGTGTGGCCCTCGGAATCGCATTTGTCAGCCCGGCTGCTTGGCGTTTCGTTGCAGCCATTGTCTATCGTACATGAATGGAGAGAAAGAAAGACAAAATATTAATTTGATTTAAGACAACGCTTGCCTTTTGCCTTTGTTCCTTTTGTGTCGTCTAAAACTACAGAGATTTTTAATTCAAAGAAAAATGGAATCCCGAATATGTTAACAAACAAAAGGAGGATGCAAGATGTTGAAAGACATGGCAAAATTTACATCAGAGGAAATAAGAATTAAATCAGCACCAAAATGAAGATGAAAGAAAGTGGATTCGCGTTTGATGTCCCGAGGAAAGTGTTTTGACATTAAACGAAAGGAAGTGGAAACACTCTGCGACTCCCTTTTGGTAAAGTCAACTAAACTGAAAAAAGGAGCATAAGAATTTTGGAGGCTTTAATCCCAAAACCAATAAAAATGACCAGAGAAAACATGAAAAAGGAAAGTTGATGACGATATTTTATGTGATTTGCTGAAACACATAAGTTGTATGGTGAAGAATTTAAAGGATGTGTACCTTAAGAACCTACACAGATGTTGTAAAATTCCCGAAAGTACCATGAAGTTGTACAAAGTAGCATTGAAAGAGCAGAAAGGAAAAAGAGGCATCAGAAGAAACATTTGATTAGTTTCCAGCTTTGTTTAAGACTTTGACGGCTTAAAGCGAAAAAAATCTGCAATTACCAATTCCGAGACCAGTGGTATTGATTTTCTCCTGGGTCGAATATCAGGCATGCTGTCGATGGTCGAGTAGAACGGGTTGTCACTTGGATGCCTAAGCAAACAAACCAGAGCTCAATGAACATAAACAGAATGGACCAGTTTCGGGATTTGGCTTTTGGCTCCAATCCGAACGAGGAACGATTACTTTTACGAGCTCAAATATTAATACGACGGAGCTTACCCACTTCGAGTGCCATCCCCACCGCCTCCTCCCGTCTGAAAATGGTGTGAAATAAGAACAAATACATTAGAAATTGCTCATACATCAAGAAAGTAATCGAGGAAAATATATTTTTAAGACGCTTGACTCAAAAGACTCGACTCGACGCGGGTTGACATCTTGAAGATTTGCTTCTTCCTGCAAAGCATGTGTGAAGGATGACATTTTAAGAACTGTAAGTTATTTATGACGAGAATGGATTTTATTTTTTTGCTCGATGCATTATTTATGAGCCCCTGCGCTGAATATCGTCGGAGACTAGAGACAGTGTGTTATTGCGACTCGAAACAAGAGCGAGCGTGCCCAACTCTTCTCTGACTGCGTGAATTTCGGAGGAAGAAAGTAAATTAGCTTTTACTCACTTTTCACATCTTTGTATTTCATTTTCTGGCAGCCGAGCGAGCGTACGCGTAATTCTGGCTTTTATGTATTCTTCATGAAACTACATTTTGAATTACGTGCAAAATTTACTCTTCGCAAAACGGAAGAGTTTCCCGATTCCCATTTCACGTGGAAGTCTCCGCACGGGTCGAACACGAGCGTAAGCCGTAAGTTTTCATCTGGCTGACTGTATATGGATGACTCCTCTGAGGAATTGAATGTGAAATGGAAAGTACAGCGTACGAATTCAGAATGAAACTAGTTTCGAAGAATAGTGAAACAAACAGTCAGAATAAAGATACATGAGAATTATTGATTCCCATTCTTCGAACTCTTAAAAAAGCAGCCGTTGAGTCGTGCCGCACCCGTTGCCTACTTACCTGAGAAAGCCGTTGGCCAAAAGCTCAGCCACCATTAAATTTCATCTTACAAAGGGGCAACAGATTTAATTGCCTTGTTTACTTAATGTCGCCCAACACATCAAAGGTTAAGCCAACTCATTCACCAGCATCCATTCACATTATTCACAACAGTCGATGCATGTTTGTTAGGGCGGACATCAACGCTACGGATGCGGACACAGGCGGGGTCCCAACCGGACCAAACAATACTTTCCTTTATAACCCTGCGCATTAAATTTGAAATGGCTTACGAGCTCTGAATGCACAATGTTGACAACTTGCGTCGGGTTCTCTTTCTCTTCTGCTTTCTTGTCCTTCAGCGTCTTCAAAAATGACCACTTGCTCCCAAGCTGGCCAGGACCATATCGGCCTCCGTCTTCTGCTTGCAGGTTTTCCTCGTCCACAGAAACGGAGTTTGCGTCGATTCGACTCCTTCGTCGATTGTTGTTCGCTTCTGGTTCTGGAGTTGTGCTGGCCGCAGGTGTGGCACCATCTTGTGCGATTTTATTTTCATCGCTACCGAATTTCTTCAGTTCGGACAAGGATAGCATGTCGAGTAATTTTCGTGGAATGGACATTGTGGACTCTCGCCGACTGAGGACTTGGACGGGTGTTCCACTTCCACCGCCACCGGTGTTGGACTCGAGTTGCCCATTCGTTGCGCCAGCGGACGCCTCATTTGCTTGAGCTTCAGATTCCTTTTCGAATGCCTCCTGCTCAGCTTCTTCTTGGTCTTGAGCTTCGGTGGCAGCATGCTGGTCTTCTTCGTCATTGCTTTCTTGTGGAGTATCTAAATTTAAATTTACATTAGCATTCGAGAATCTACATTCCCTTGAACTCCGAGTTAATGTACCTGGGCCAGACGTGTCCCCTGACGATTCTTCTTCCGCTTTGTCTTCCGGAATGTCGTCTTCTTTCCACTGAGTCTCTCCGAGCGATGAAGAGGAAGGAAGGCTCACACAGGGCCTGTCCTCAACTGTCGTCGCTCTGGAGCTCTCTCTACTGCTTAATGACCTCACTGTGCCCAGACCAGAATCACCACCACTGTACTCTGACGATGCGCCGCTGCTGCCATCCTTCATCATTGTGAGCATTGCTCCGCTTGGATGTGGCTCGATCAAGCCGAAATCCTGTGGCTCTTCTTGTTTGTTCCAGCCGGACGGGGAGACCTGATCCGAGACTCCCGGGTATTCGTACTCGTCGTGACCGGTCGATCTCCGCCTGCTCACATAACCGAGAGGCTCGTCTCCAAGCGAGTCTTCTCGTTTCAGGGTCCGGGTGCTGGATTTCGTGAACGAAAGTCTCCTTTCGCGAGTAAAATCAGACTTTTCAATGGGCACTTGTGCGTTCGCGTCGGAGGACTTCATGGCGACCTTGTGCATAAGCTCTTGCAGGACGAGATTCATCCGCTCCTTCATGTCGACGGTTGGCGCAGTGGCGACGCCGACTCCGTATTGCAGGGACGCTGGGAAATGTGCTTGTGAGTACGGATATGTGTACGTTACGTTTGTGGTTGGCGGACCACTGGACTCAATCGCGGCCATTTGTTGCCTCTCCAGTTCTTCCAGCTTTCTCAGCTCGTATTTGTACCACTCATCTTCACTGTCAATTGATTCTTCTGTGCTCTGCCTTCTAGACGAGACTCGAGAGCTCCTGTACGAGTGAGTGCTTCGCGTATCTTCTTCCTCTGACAATGTTCGTTGAGTCGGAAGGTCGAGTCGATTCTTATTAGACAGTCGATTGCTCTCCGACGAGCTGCCCATATCGGATTCACTTAATGATTTACTCCCTGCCCCGTACTGCAGCCGCATTTGTTGTGAGATGGAAGAAGGTGAGCGGGGAGAAAGAGCTGTCAGTGAAACGGTGCCTGGCGAGACGGAACACACAGTGCTTGGCGGAGCTGTCGATGTTGGAATCGGGCCAGAACTTGATCCGGCTAGCTCAGGTCGCATTGTTTCTTGATCCATTGTCTTTAGGAGCATGGAAGAGGCAATTGTTTTCTCGAATTCAGTCATTTCGCTCTCCTCTTCGACTGCCGCAACTCCGACAGGTTCGTGGAGTGCTCCAAAATCGACAGGGCGAGACACTTTAGACTCGTCTTCTTTCCCGCTCATTCCTCCATTTTGCTGTTGCTTGTCGGGAGTGCTCGGACTCACATCGATATCAATTGAAACGCTGCGAGAGTGCACTGGCGGCGGAGGTCTTGGTGGAGGCGACGCGACGGTGGAGGGACTTGATACTGGAGGGAGACCGGCATCGGCGCCAACACCGGCATGGTTTGCTGCCTGCTTTTGGCGATACTTTCCCACTGCTCTCGATGCAGCAAATTCTCCGCGCTGAGACGAAGTACCGTTTTTACTTGTGTCAGACGTCGGAGAGCGGAGAAATTCATCGTCCTCCTCTGGCGGACTGCTCTTCTTGGAGGCACCAATGGTCGGGAACAAATCAGGCAAATGTTGATCTGTACTGCTCTTTCGTCGATCCGAGCCGCGATCGCTCTCAGGCATTGTTCTGCGAATGGAAGGTGAGACTCGCTGAAAGACCACATTTCCAGAATCGAACTGGCCGTTGCCACCACCAGCATGCGGCGTCCGTCTTTCTACCCGAGAACGAAACTGAGCCACACGATTGCGGGCAAATTCTGGTTCAGAAGGATCGGACTCCTCAGACTGAGAACTCCATTTGCGATGAGCTTTCGTGAGCAATCCGCCAACGGCGGACACGATAGAATGTCGCTTCTTCTTCCTTCCGGTCGTACCATACTTCTGCGAGTCCAAGTCCTTCTTGTGCAGACTGTTCTCATCGTCGCCAGGCAAGGAGTTGGATCGTTGTTTCAGTTTTGCGGGCAGGGGAATATGCAAATCCGGAAGCCAATTCCCCACAGAGTTCATTGCAGATTTCAAGCTCGCAGTGCGCTTAGGCTTTGATCTCCGCTGCTGAGACGTGGACGTGGTTGCGGACGAAGCCGATGAGCCCCTTTCCGCAGCAGTGCTCAACTCTCGTTGTCTGAACATTTCATTGTGGTGCCCGAGCGCAGCTGTGTTTAGTGCCGAAGGAGGTAGCCCTGACCCGTAGTAATATTCGTAAGCAGGTGGCACGGGCATGCCGCCGTGGTCTCGAGGAATATTCCTGGCAGTCATACTCATGTATTGCACATCTTGCTGGCCAAACTGATTTCTGTACGGAAATTGAGATTCGGCCCGCGGTGCTGCGCCAGCTGTGACGAGAATATTTTGCATAGACTTCAGCGATCCCGTTAGCGCTTCGTGCTGTCGATACAACTCTTGAGTTGGGCTGGCTCCAACTCTGTGCCCGTGGCCCGTCCGCATTTCCCCAGGCTCCGTGATCAAATACGTCGGGTTCTCGTAACAAGCTGATTTGTTGGGATAATAAGACGAGCCAGCACCACTTCTGCTGCTCATTCCGCGTCCCGCAATTTGCTCCAAATAGTATTGATTCCTCATTGCCTCGCGTTCTAGCAGCTCTCGCTCTCTTTCGAGGTCGTCAATTTGTCTGGAGTTGAAGCGAGCAGCTCGTGAACGACCCTTCTCCATGTAGCTCGTGCCGTGCTTATGATGATGAGAGAGATGTGGAGCGCTCGGTCTGGGGTAACTTCGGCCCATGTAGCCTGAGTAGGTGCTTGAGTCGTCCGAGTCACTGCCGCCTCCGCCAGCTGAGCGTGGGAATTTATTCCCGTAAGCACCACCGAACACGTCATAAGACGTTCCGTAAGACGCTGCCGCTCTGTCTGTGTAGTCATAACCGAAGGGCATTGGCTTGGCAGCTGCGACTTCCTTTTCATGCTCCGCCAAACTCATTGGCATTTGCCTGGGAAGATTCCGCGGGGACACGGAACGCAAACTGTCCAGGCCCACACCGACCACAGGCGACTGTGACTTTAAAGAATCTCGATCAAGTGGCGGAGCGAGTATGTCGTAGGGCAAATTGGCTTGTCGGTACGCATCACCGCGCGCTTGACTAGCCATTGGAGATATCGCTGTCACCATTTGGCTGCTTCTCATTTGTAGCAAATTGCTGGGTGTTGTGAGGTCTGGCTGGGCGGTGGGGTAGATGGCCTCCAACGAACCAATTGCCACGTCGGGAAGAGACGAAGGCTCCCGTTCTCGCTCGAGCGCCGTGGGTGACCGGTGTGGGTGCGTACTGTCTTGGAGGTAGGAACCCGGGCGTCCCAAAATGGTATTGTCGTTCGCTGCAATCGGGTAGCTAATACTCATTGTGGTGGTGGTTGAAGAGGTATTCAAGTATCGCGACGGACTGGTTGGAGACTTTTCTATGCTTGACCAGTAACTGAGTTCCGAAACTCCCGAGTCCGATTTGGCATGCATCAGTAATGAAGACTTTGGCGGTTTTGGTGATCGTGGACTCGGATAAATGTTAACATCATTTGCGTTAATGGCAGTTGAGCTAATCCGACTGGCACTACCGTCCGCGTTGTACCTGTCGCCAGCTGATACGTTGGAAAGGTCGTTCATGGGTGATTGGTCCGGCAGAGGACTGAGTCGTGGACTGATTGAGTGGATAAAGAGTGAGTTGCTGTTGGCTTGTATCACTTGAGGATGGGGCGACAGCCTTCCACTGAGTCCAGTGATGTCCTCAGCTGCTGAGTCAATCCGAAGATGGTCCAACTTTGGCATGGGGCTCAGTTGTCTTGGGCTCGGGCTCAAGCGTGGACTCAACGAGCGAGACATCTGCTGGGTCACGAGGCCGGGTTCGTATGGGCTTTGAATGTACGGTAGTGGACTGGTGGGTCGCGGGATGTACCCGTCTTGCCTCGTTCGCAGGAACGGCGACTTGCTAACCTTTTCACTCGTGGCTATGGAGAAGACGACAGGAAGTGACGCTGACAACTCGCGGTGCAGATCGTCTGTTTGCTCTATCGTGATTTCGTTATCAAGTGAAAGTCGCGAGCTCGGACGATTGTACGACGGAAGCCTACTCATTGCGCTGCTAAAACCTTCCCCTGAGATTTGTCCAGGCAGAATTAATGAATCAAATGGCGATATTTCCCTTTCACCGCCTGTGAAAAGGGAGTACGGATCAGTTCCATCAACTTTAGGTAATGGACTCGAGGCCGCTCTTAGTTCTTCCTGCAGCTGTTGCTGTTCATTGTCCAAGTCAGTGTACAACAGACGAAAGGACTCTTCCAACGTCGACCTGGCTTTCTTCGATGGTCTGGCTTTTGGCTTCCGTTCGGCCGTCAAGTACGCTGCTCCGCGGTGCAATTCCGCCCTCGTTCCCGATGTTTCTCGACTGAATTGTTGTAGCTGCAGAAGCTGGTACTCGATACGGCTAATATTGTCAAGCACGAGATCTCTGGTTTCCAATTGTGTGAGCGCCGAAAGGTCCTCCAGGTCTTTCTCGTTAACCACAGGCGGTATGTCGTGGTGAAAGTTTTTGTAGTCGAGTGCAGTGAAAACTGTCCCATCGTCATCTGGCTTTTCCGCGATCACGGGCTCTGGCGGTGTGAGTTTTTCCTTGAAATGTTTTGAGCGAGAGGACGAAGATAATGGAGGACATTGTTCAGCCTTTGACAAAGACTCGGTTTGACTTCTGCTCAATTTCAGCAGCGTCGTTACGTCTGGTCTATGATCGTCACCAACGCGATCCTTAAACAGGCTCTCTTTTAATTTGTCATCTTCAGTAATTGCCTTTCTCTTCGTGTTCTCGGTTTCGTCCTTTTCATCAACTTTCTCCGGACTTGAGCCGTCCTTGTCGACAATGTCGAGCGAGTCTTCTTCCCAAATGAGTGCAAGCTCTGTATCATCCGCTACGGGTATGGTCTCGCTACTATCACGGTGAGCAACGTTCAGACTACGGTAGAAAGCTTCGTCAGGTATTTTGGACGATGTGCTCCAGCCAGATGAGGACACAGCAGGAACCGCCGTCGTCAACTCGTCTTGCTCGTCCACGTCATAATCCCCCATCTTACCATCTCCATTCTCTTCCTCGCACCTCTCAACATTCGCATTTTCGTTGTCATCGACGTTCTTATTTTTATCACTGCTCACATTCGTCGAGTCTTTAAGCTCGTCTTCGTATTCCCTCATCATTTTGGCTACGATCGCCTGCTGCTGATTGAGTAGAGATTCAGCTTTCTCCATTCGATTCCACATTACGACGTACTCCTGACTCAGAAGATCCAAAGCCTTCCAAGCGTAACCCAACTGCAATCAACATTAACACGGAGCAGTAATGTCATTGCAGTTCGTTGCTGTAATCAAGCATGAATCCCGATCGAAAATCAAGGAATGGTCGACTTACCTCAGCTTCAAGTACAGTCAGCCTTGAACCAAGTTTGGTCATATAATCCGTAAGGATCTCGTCGACATTTTCGAGGGTTTCTGAGCCCTCTTCCTTCTCACTTTTTTCAGCAGTCGTTACAGATGAAGCTGTACTCGTGTCGGTTATTACGACCGTGGCAGCAACAGACACGTCATCCGCTGCTCGATCACCTTGCTCAGTGGAATCAGAAGCAATGTGATCAGTTACGAAACAGTCTTGGCCATTATCAACTTCGTGTTCAAATATTTCCGGCACATTTTCGTCTTGCTGTTTGATTGCTTCCTCTTGAATTATTGATTGATTATCTTCCTCGTGTTCGGTGTGTTCCATTATCGCCTGGAGAAATCTCAGCAGTTTTAGGCCATTTTCCGAGGCCAGGAGGATGTCTGCGCATTTGAACTACGGCCCGAGGCGGACCACGTCTTGAAAGTCCCGGACTTTTATTATTGGAGTTGGCAGAATTACGACCTTCATTTCTTCTGATTTTTTACCTTCTCATTTTTATTAGCACACACGGACGAGAGCAATAACCGCTGCACAACACAACACCAAGCGTGTAGACTTTCGCTTTCAGACGTCGCGGAGTTCGAAATAATCCAATTGGGAACATAAAAGTCATGAACACGAACATTCACTATGATTACATGATACGTTCATCGTAGACCGAACTGTTTGCGTCTCAGTGTGTCGTGCACGAGTTGCACAACAATTTGGGACCAGCACAGCCACCACTTTTCCTACGCAGCAGTGCACTGGCCAGGAGAAAGTGGCAGCAAACGAAGGAGTGAGTGGTGAGTGAGGTATGTACGCGAAAATACAAACAGGATTCAGTTGTGGCAGAAATCGTGCTCCATCGTAGCATTCCCTTCGCTTTCCTGAGAAATAACGCCAAGCGTAAGCGTGACATGTTCCGCAAATATAAACTCCTGAGGTGAATGGTGAACAGCGCTTTCTATTTCTCAATTGAATACGTTACGCACTGCAACGGCTAATGTGAGTGAGTGAACTCAGTGGGTAATACTGGGCACTTTTTGGAACACCTTCAATTCCCGTTAATTCAACGGAATTTTAAATAATCCGACTCAGAGGCTTGTTATAACCTGCTGAGCTACTTTTACGGTCTGAATTGCCTCGTATCTAATCACTGCTTGCTTGGTTTGTCACCTGACACCGTTCTTTGCATAAAAACCTCGCGTCTCGTTTAGCTCGAACTGACAGGTAATTAAGGGGGACTCAAAACGAATTAGTCGGAATTTATGGCGCGGAAATTCAGGCGTGACACTCGCGTGTTTAATTTCGGCGAGTGTTGACTCGCCTCATGCCTGCTCAACATACAAAAATGAGATAAATAATAAACGCGAACGCGAGTTATAAATGCGGACTGGACATTAACATGCCAGCTTGGCCTGACCATGGCTTTCTTTCTTCTGCCCTTTTTATTATGTAATAAAGAAAGAAAGAAATGTTTAACGGGCAGCTCGTAATTTAGCGTTCTCAGTGAAAAAAGTCAGGTGGCCGCCGCGTTTCGGGCTGCAGACTTCTGGTGGAGCAATGAATTCATAATTCACGAACTTCATCAGGTGCTCCAGAACTATTCACAGCCCATAGCAGACAGTATTGCCATGTTGGCACTCTGCACAGAGCTGTATGGGCAAGTCGAGAGAAATTGTGAGGTTTAAATATTTTATTGACACTTGTTATTAACTTCTGCACTCAAATCGCATTGCTCGTCTGCCGTTGTGCTCGTGGCCTACTTCAATTCACATCGTAACAGAGCGTTTCATTTCCCTTTAATTTAATTGAACGTATCGATTTTTAAAAATACAACTATGCAAAGGAATTTGTTTTAGTTGCTTGATAACGCCTATAATAAAGAATACCCCGGTCGGTAGGAGTTTTAGCTGGAACGCACACGTCGACAAAAGTCAGTGAAGTAAAAGGAGCCAACCGGAGCCTTTTGCTCTTGTATAATGTATTCATGTCGCTTATCCTTCTCCATGTAGGCAGCATAGCAGCATCAGCGAAATGGAAACAACATGAATGCACGCACATCTACCATTAATAATACAACGCGGCTACCTAACGACAGAGTGCCGCAACTTGAACTCTTCCTGGGAAATGAAAACATTTGCGACTGCGGATCTTGGCTGCGTACGTGCCATTTCTGGCTGGCGTCACTGCCATTAGGACCGATTGACTGGGTCGTCAAAGTCAGCAGCACGGAAACTAAACATTGACAAGTTGGCAAGACTGAGCATTAGAAATGGAATGAGAAGAAAAGAAGTCGTAAATAATTGCAGGTTACGACTCTGCCTGCCCTGCACAGTGCCCATGCCGAGCTTTCTCTTATCGCCACACGTGCACTGCAATCCAGCACAGGTCATCAAGCCACGGCCCTCGTTAATGAAATGCAGCTCACGTTCCACTTCTTCCATTCTGGGACTTATCTCTGCTCCTGTCTTGTGGTTTCACAGAGCAAACATTTCCTTAATGACTACCAGTGGACGACAAGTTTGCCCGAGTTGCAGGAAACTTCCTGTTTAATTTTTATGCAAACTTTCAGATAACCGGAATAAATTCAGAAGGCGAAACACTACTCAAAAGATAACATCTTTGTGCAAGTCCTGCGATACCACTTCTTCAGTGCAGCGAAAGGAAAATCAAACGCTACACTGCTGTACTCAGAGCTGAAGACGCATGCGAAAATGTATTCGTGGCCCCAAACCAAAGTAAACGCAGATTACAGAAACCGTTTATCCTCAAATCCAGCTAGTCCTGGAGTAATTTATGGGAGGATCCAGCACAAGACGCCAGACGCAAACATCCATCACAAGAACAAGGCAAGGGGTGCATGTTAATATTGTGAATCCTAAGGACACGTATTAAACGCCCAGCTGAAGTGCCCAGCAATACCTGCACATGCTGCAATGCTCGAGTACGACTTTCACCGTCTTCTAACATGAACCAATTCATGTCAAGAATTTTCCTTTGCTTTTGTCAGTGCAGTGACACAACCATTTACGTAATGTAGTAAGAACCTCAAACATGATATCTTGTCTTGTAGCTACGAAATGACGTATTGATTTTTGGCGTTTCAACTTATGCCATACTTTGCGTTGTCCGCCTGTCCAGCTAATAATTATGAAAAATGCAAGCATTGCGACGTTCTAATCGAGTCTCCGCAATTATCGCTTATTATTCCGTCATCGTTCCGAATACGAAAGGCATAAAGCAAAAGATAAAAGTAGTTCAAATATCACGACAGAAAATATAACAGAGCGCATGCAGCCCACGTCGGAAAATAATACACTTCCCTAAGTAAAATGACCAATCAACTATCAACACGGTAATGTTTTCTCCTTACACCTCATATAACCGAATTAAAATTCCACGTCACTCCTGAAGATACGCTTATCTCTTTAGCCATAAAGCTCACAAGCTATGAATGGGCAGGTTGGCAACAGGTTCCCGCGGTTTATGGGCACCGACAGGAAAAGATAAACAATAACATAATTGCATCACGGTGTTGGCGAAGGTTACTTTAGCTTGGAACCTTTTGCTTGGCGGTTATACACAGACAAGCATTGGGTTAGGAAATAAGCTTCCATAATTACTGCCTCCACTTGCGCTCAATTTATCAACTGCCCTCATTGCATTCCATTTAGACGCTTCGCTTTCCGTTCGTGTGCAAAATTATAAATTGCGTGTCTTCCTTCAGGATTATAAGTCGTTCATGCGTCCGTGCAAATGGATAGTTATTTCGTAGGAAACTTAATATTCACTACTCGCACAACATGAGCCACATAACATGCACATTTCGCTGTGTATTTACATTATGGAATTATTTTGCCAAGAACCTAGCCACAGCACATGGAGAAGCTCCTCGTCCGTAAACCTAATGACTCGTTGCCTGCATTGCTTCTTGCCAGCTCCTATCCTATTTAATTGCTTTCTCTTTTGTCTTCTTCTATGGAAAGGAGATCATTGGCGACAGATAAGTCAGAAGGGCGAGGAAACTATTTTTCATGTTAAGTAAACCCTGAACGTGGCGTAGATAGCAAATAACAATAAAGATCTATTGTGATCAAATAATAATAAACCGAGTGCAATACAAAGGACGCGCCCTTATGCGCGGTCAGATAAGGAAGAAGCCGCAAAGAGGAGCAAATGAAGTGATGATGATTGGGATGGTAGTAAACGGTTATTTAACCGAAGCAGGATCCTTGCCAAAATCAATAATGTTTGTAAAGACACCGAAGATGAAGAACACAGTGCATGCCAACATCTCCAAAAGGCAAAGAGCCATAACTTTTTATAAGCACAATCATCTGGCCGATCGCGATCTGGCATTGTTTGGGACCTATCAGTTATGTTTATAACAGCAGCGATAACATTATTCGTCATTTGTAATTTCGGAACTTTTCAATCAAGATCGAGCGCAATACTAAGATAGCAAGACGTGCATTTGCACTATTCGTGCTTTGGCCTTGCCAACGGCAGTGGCGCCGTGCTGGACGGACACACTTTAGCTCTGCACTGTACCGCGTTCGCGACAAAATGATTGATAACCGAAGCGAAACACGCCAAGCCGTAATCAGTGTAGACGTGGTGTGAAAAATTGAAAATACCTCATGCAGTTTTACACTCTGAGAACTTTATATAACATCAATTAGCGATTTTTCAATTATATTAACAGTGCTTCGTCTTATTCCAGCGTGATGTGTATGCAATGCCCATACATGGGTATGAATTCGTCAGCTATAGCTTCAACGGGCTACCAAAGAAAATACGAAGGTGACCTTTAATTATTTATGGTTCGTTAACAATTTAGTGCCATTACAATAATTTACTGCGCAAATGACTTCCAGACGTCACAATTTTATTCGCATTCTTGTAATTGCTCCTATTACAGGCCAAGCAGATACTTACAGGAATGAGGCAGGAGTTAATATGCTTAAACTAGAACCAAATGCGTATAATTTTATGAGCTCGAACTCGAAAAGTCATTTGGTGCCTAAATATTAGCAGAATTTGATGAGTCTGTCTTTTCTATAGCTTTACAGATCCTCCGGTTTTACTCTGTGATATTTTAGGAACCTGCTTTCATTCAGTACAGTGAAACACATTTAACGCAAGAGTAGTCACATCCATAAAGATAGACGATTCATGCAGTAAAAGTCGAAATCTAGAAAATGAGTGGACATATTTTTATTCTTTTCGTAGTAACCATTTATTTTCATCTTTCATTTTCATAAGACCTTGTAATAACCAACATCATCAGAAAACGGACTGCCGTCGTACTCATCAAGACTATAATTAACGCTATCCTGGGTTGTGTTTTGATGACTTTGGTCGCCTGCTGCGATACTCGAGACACTAGTAATTAAGACATTAGAACTGTGACTGCACTACCAGACATTTACTAGCGTAATTATTATTATTCTCCTTGCACGTTATCACTTTGTCGGCAAAGCAGACGCCACAACGCAAAAGGATGACAATTAAGTCCGTCTTTAATTTCATCTGCATGCAAAGCAAGAAAGAAAACTGTGTTTTTCAGGTTGCGTACTCATTATTGAAGCGAATTTAGCTCGTTTCACGTTTTCTGAACGTGGGCTCATAAAACAGCAAGCCCTTGGGGATAGCGATGACATTTTTCTTCCCTGATTGCATAATTTTAAAGAAAATGAGCCTGAGAGCAGAGATTGTTACGCAGTCAAACATGAAAACCACGTTTTCATAAAACGGAATCAGAATAAAATGAATCGGGACATGTAAGGCCACGACCCATCAGCAGCTTACCTCGGAGGATTGTGGACAATGTCTTTAAAGCATCTTAACCGTTTTGTTTGAGATCAGCATTCGCTTTAGGAGGCGAGAATAAAAATAGATTACGTGATGTAATGTTCTCTTTTCTCCACCGAGTGAAAGTATGCATAATTACTAATTCCATCAAGCCCCGTAGTCTGTAGACTCATTCCGTGGTTACTGGCATGGAAAAAGGTGCACTGCTTGCCGCTCGTCTGCCTGTCTAAGGCCGTGTTAACCTAATTCCAGCTCAGCGATGCCGTACCATTATTTGAGTACGTTTATGCCATTAAATGGGTAGTCGGTGATGCGGAGTATAATTTGCAGCAATTTAAATGGAAGCTTCAAAAATAGATTAATATCCTGCATTAAGACCTCAAACAAGCCCTGCACGAGCGTTCTGGAATTTAATTTCTTTCTTTCAATAATGCCGTCTGGTTTCCTCTGACTGCTTATTTCTGCTTTCTCCTTTCTCTCTGCTGCCGGCACACACCGCACAATCATAGCATAACCCCAAGCAACGATAGAAAGTAAATAGCACACACGGTGGGCTTTCTCCATCTGCTTGCTAAGCCTTTGCGAAATATGAGGTCACGAGCAGCCGGCAGCGTAATTCCTGCTCGACCCAAACATAATTCCGTCTCTAACAGGATACCAGAAACGAGAAACTAATCAGGATGTGCAATATTGATGAAAGCAACTTCTCACAAATGCAACACTTGCCACACTTATAGTAGAACGTAGGCCGACTTTTCTCCCTGTGTTTCGCCTTCACCGCGAGGCGCAGTAAAAATATGTTGAACATAATTTCAGATTAATTCGAGAATTGAGTGAACCATTTCGTCCTTTATCTCTGACTTTGCAGAAGCCATTCCCTTATCTTTTAAGAATTTTATTACCTCAATAAGTTTTTTTTTGCGTTTTGAAGACGATCCTGAACAAACAGCAACAGCAAACGAAATGAACAGCAACGAAAGGCGAAAGTTGACTTAAAAATAGATGCTTTCAAAACGGTAAACAGGCCAGCTTCTAAATCATCATAATGCTTCGAAGAACAAACATATTTACCAGCTTGCCAGAACAAAGTGGTGTCATGCTGAGTCAGCGAGTTCAAAGGGACAACTGCACGAAATGTAAGAAAGTAAAACACCCATCCACCCGGTATCAAATTTATTCTAATTCTAGTGCTGGTTCTCATGTCAGTCAAAAATCCGAATCAATATTAATGTGTTGGCGCAGCTCTTGCTTGCTTACTGGACGTGGACTCTAATAAATATATGATACGCAATTCCCAACTGCCTATCCGTTTTCTTCGATCGAAATTGTATAACTTTCCTTCGTACGTACGTCGACTCTTCCTGCTGGCCATCCCTGGAATCAAATTGAACACAAACGAAACCTTTCTCCGTGTGAAGGGTTCGAGAGAGAGAAAATTACTGATGAGCTGCGCTTCTGGCTCTTCTTTGAAACGATTACAAGATAATACATGGAAAGTGCCCTGGGATGAGGTATCCAGAAGGAAGACTGATATCCTTGTCGGACAGGAAATAATGGACACTCGACTTACGATGGGACAATAGATCAGACTTGCGATTTGAAAAGGACCTTGAAATGATGTTACGAATTTAAAAGAGAAAATTGGTTTAGACCCGTATGCAAAATTCATTGCAAATTAATGAGCAAACAGCGAAAGGAACAGACTGGTTCGTGTATTGCTACCACACGGGAACTCGATTGCATGTTGGCACGAAACTTGGATTAAAACATATTACGCCCAACCAGCAACATTATGCGTCGCTTTTCTCATGTTTGTTTTGTGCTTGCTTGCTACACAAGTGAAGCCAAGTGCAAAATCGCAAAAAAATGATTCCAAGGAAAGAAAGGAGAAAATAAATTACCTCGGTTTAACCTCTCAACATTATGTAAACTAAAAATTACACATCAGCCTTCGTGCATCCTACAAAATGGTTATTACAACAGTTAGCAGGCAGCTGCTGCTGTGATGCACGACTTTGCCCACGGAAAACATGGCGTATATTTTCTTATTCTAATTTGATGCTTCATTGACCTCTTTGAAATGACAAAGAATTACTCGCTTGATACGTCACTGCCGTTGAGAACGTGAACACAGGGTGCGGTATCCAATTCTTTGTTATTTCAAGCCAGCTGAACTTAGCCACGTCGCCAGAGTATGCCGCGCGTGCTTTCTTAGAGTTCACGTGTTTACCTATAATTTTCATCTCATTTCCTTGCCATCCCCAACTTCATACCGACTCGTGCTACCTGCGTCTCATTCTTCAAGAGTTGCCCTCTGCGAGTGCTGCTCGCCAAGATAACCGATGCACTTTACTTAAAACTCGTAGGCAGAACAAAATTCGCGTATGAATAATAAAAAAGTTTGGGAGTAAACAAAAAGCTTAATTTGTACACATTTCTTACGAATACGAAAGTCGCTGTATGGCTGGAAGAAGAAACCAACTCGACAAACAAAAGTTACACATCAGTCACTTTGTCTCTTTTGTGCAAAGAACAGAAGAAGATGTAATCGTTTCTCTGTACTGGATTCTAAAACTTGAAACAACTTTGACTTTCACTTTATCTTTGCCATTCTATTACCCATTTCCTGAGAAAGTTTTGCGCGCACGTCAATAAATCACATTTCAAATTCAAAGGTGTACGCGTGGAGCGGCGTCTGTGCTTGGAATCATGAAAAGGGAAACAGGAAGGAAGCGCCACGTTTAAAATCAGCCAAGTTTTTATTCATGACGTTACCGCCACCATCCCACTTTCTATAGTATCGACAAGGAAGAGAACGCACGTGCACAACTGCTGCACCTGAATGTTTATCTCTGACGCCTCTGCACCAACCTCGCTCTTTACGGAAGTTTCGAAGCAATACTGGCAATCAGATTATAGCATTTCAAGTATGCAAATATAAATACAATTAAATTCGAACGTGGTATTTGTATTTGTCTTGCTCGCCTCCTTCATTCCATATCTTATTTTTCATGTCGGATGTCAAGCACACTGAAACTCCGCCGCAGCCACTCCACTCAAGTGCAAGTTTAAAACACACGTCAAGAAAAGGCAAAACAAATTCTGAAGAAACTTTTCCATGACAACGCAAACTAGAACAAATTGCTCGAGTTGTGTTACTCGTTTACATGAACGAAGACCCCAAGACATTTCATTTTAGAATGCGTTATCAGTTGCCTGCCGATGCAAAGTTTTAAGTGCATTTGTATTCA